>CM031237.1:381146750-381493822 GCA_018340775.1 Taxus wallichiana var. yunnanensis
ATAGTTGATCCTATATGGAATTGGAGAGGAACTTGGTGTCCTCGATAGATGAATTTAAAAACTTGGTGTCTTAATTCATTGGTCCCGCTAGCTTCATTGTGATTTCCTCTATATTGAAGGTTGAACTACTCCGATTACTGGGTGTGAGCTCTGCAATCTACTCACGGTAGTAATCTTCCTTGCATAATTTCCCCCTCTTTACCTTTATCGCTGTAATTTCTTCCCTTGTACCCTCATACAAGCACTTTGCCACAAGTTCAGTGGAGTGTCCTGTGTGATCCCGACCAATTTGGCCACCCACAAAATTTATATAGGATTAGGATTAGTTTACTTTCAATAATGAGAGATGTACCATTCAATGCAGAGGGGCGTAGCCCCATGAACGTTGGTGGAGACACTGATTTGTCCACTTGATTTGGTTTTCACCAACAATTTTTAGCAACTTTGTTGAAGAGAGATTTTCCATAGTGCGCCCAAAAAGATATCCGCCCAAAATATTAAAAAAATACAAAAAATATATATTAAAAAAATCAAATTTCAAAATAAAATTATTCTTTAAGGCGACTCCGTCAAGAAACGAAACCTGAGTCCACATTCGTTTCCCGCACCATGAAGAAATTTCCAGATTGGGGTGAAGTATCAATGAGTGACAGTGAAGAAGAAGAAGAAGATGTCTTCGGAAAAGAATATCGTTGATCGGCCATGGTTCTAGACTAGTGTTTCCAAAGGAAAGAAGAAAGAACCTACCACCGATGATGAGGAATGGATTCAAAGGAGACATAAGACAAGGTGCGAAGCTCGAGTATGCCAAATTCTTGCAAGATATGTACAAGCAACGTGAAGTGGCCCATAACGAGTAAGAAGAAAATGAACATTGTCCTATAGAGGAAGATCCTGAAGATCATTCGTACCATAGGGTTTTCATACTTGAAAGGTTCTTGAATGTCGTTAAAGAAAATCCTATCCTTGAGCCTTCCGATGAAGATAAAATCAACATTCAAGAAGATGACGAAAGACAAGATGGTGCAAGATCCATTGAAGAAGATTTTTGCAATCTCGCACATCTCACTACAAAATTGAGAATATTATCTTTCTTCCACCGCTCAATAGATGAATTCCTCGCATACGGTGATGAAGAAATGAACATGTTGAAAAGAGAATATGTGGAAAGACTTCAGAGCATAATAAAAGGAAATTCGACCCCAAAGTCTTTGATGAAATTTGGAGGTATGCTTTAGCTCTATAGATAAGATATGAACATCTTGAAGCACCGCATCAAATGGAGGAAGAAGACGAGATGCACCCTATGGAGGAAGACCTTGATGGCTGCCCATATTATGAGGTTTTCATTCTCGGAAGATTATTGGATGCTTCTAAAGAAGATCTTATCATGGAACCTTCCGATGAAAGCCAAAACAACGTTATGGAGGAAGAAGTAGAAGACATGAAGATAGAATCACCATTCAACAATTCCATCTAGCTCGAGGCGTAAACCCATAGGGGGAATAATATATCCAATAAAGGAAGATCCTTGCTTTGCGCATAATGGACGATCGATGCTCTCCAAAGACTCCACCAATGATGAAGAAGACAACCAATTCAAAGTAAGCATGAATGATCTCCTTTCAAGTTTTGATCTTTCAATTAATGATGAAATGGAGAGATGTGAAGAAGTGCAAGAAAGTCACTCGACATCATGGTCTCAAAGATGATGAATTCAAGATGGTCATAGATAATTTTCCCTCCTATTTTGATTCTTCAAGTGATGTAGAAATGTTGCATGAAGAAATGGAGGAAGTCAAAGAATCGAACTCTCTTCCCAATGCAATCATGGATAATCGAATGGAAGAATCCCACTCTCATTTCAAAGTGGAGGAGGATGAACAATTTAAACACAACCTCTATTCACTTGGGGAGCAGAATCATCATCATGGTGATAATAAAGCCTTTCATCTTTCACTTGAGCAAAAAGATTCAATAATGGATGGTCAAGATGTAGCTAACAATACTTCTCGCATCTTGCTGCCCCAACACGGTTCTTTGCTTCTTACTAAGAAGAAAATATGGATTATGAGCTTAAAGGACTCGCCCTTCCCATGAAACTTGGACCTCTTCTCCTTGGCAAAGCAGGTGTCATGAATCAAGTATGCTCATTCTTGCAAGAAAGTGAATCTTGGTTAATGCAAAACATGAAAGAGGTGAACGAGGATGTTTCAAATGAATCATGGGCCAATATGGATCAGATTTATAACCATCTCCTAGAGGCACAACAAGAAGATTCTTCCACTGAGGATAAAAATGAGCCTATGGAAATTTCAAAAGAACTATCTGTAAAAGATATCTTGAAGGCTATGGAAGAAACTGAAGATCCTCAACTCAGTCTTGAACTCTTGACCTAGGCTATATGAAGATACAAGATAGGTATGAGTCTATTTGGGCTTCTCATTTTGACATGCCAATGTTTGATGTTGAAACAAAGTAGTTGGATGAGTTTGATGAATTCCCCAATGCCTTGGAGAATGAGAGGGAATATGAAGGCACGTCTTTCTCTTTTACACAATGCAAAGAGGTTCGTGAGTACAAAAGGAGGAAGGTTCTTGAATCTCCTTCAAATATCCTCAATCTTGGAAATGACATCTTTGTTGTGGGAGATGATAACATGGAAAATATTGAGTTGATTCGCATTGAAGAAAGCCGTTCAAAACAAAATAAAAATATGCGAGAACATTGGGAGTGTGATCAAAACCAACTTATTCCCATCATTTCATAATGTTCCATCAATGAAAAGAAAAAGTTCATATGGAAAAATCCAATTAAGGGTGAAGAATGCTTATATGGCCAAACCAAAAGATGCAATTTTCAAAATGACATCAAGATGCACTCCGAACGAATGCATATCAACGACCATTTCTCTAGACAACAAAGCGGGAGTATGCATGATTCTTGCCAAATGATCCAAAATCAGACTGCACTCACCATCCTCCAAGCTCCGATTCATTTGGAACATGTTCCCATGCTGCAACAATATCATAAGGATGATGAAGATCTCTGACCCAATGATTTAACCTCTATGTTTGAAAACACTTGCTCAGAGAAACAAAGCGGGATGTTTGGGAAGTTATTGAACGGGAAGAAAATCAGTTTGTTCTCATTCCTTCTAAGTGTTTTGCTGATATAAGAGGCAATTTGAAGTCTCAAATCAAAGAAGATGATTGTTTTCATGACAGGAGAAATTTTCCCACTCTTGAAGACATGGAAGAACGATGTCACATGGTCGTAGGACGTAAATCGGGAGCATCAAGGTACATTTTTGAGCAAGAATGTTTTCTCGTTTTTGTGCAATATGAGTACGAAGATGGAATTATGGTTAGCCTTCTTCTTCTCAAGCCATGCAAAGCCATCACTAAAGTATGGTTTGATCAAATAATAGTTTTTCTGTTTCAAAGGTCATACTTCAATCCACTATTTCATGATGGTGTGTAATTTTCTCAACCCGTTTCCGGGTATGTGTATATCCTTTTCCCGCCTTTGTAAATTTCCCTCCCCTATACATAATTCCCCTTTCCTGTTGTGTGTTGTTTTCCCCCCAAGTGTGTTTCCCTTCCGTGTGTGTGTGTGTGTGTTTAATAAAGAAAGTTGTGTAGCCTATTTTTTCTAGTGACTCAACAGGGCCCAATGGATAAGGCACTGGTCAATGCATTATATGGTCTAAAGTTGAGATTATAGATTCTCCATGTCACGTCTTCGCTGCACTTAGTCCATGTCATGTCCCCAAGCTAGAGCCAATTGTCGTCGTGCAAATGTGCAACAGGGAAATTGACAATTTCCAAGCATGACAACGATACCCTTGTACCAAAATTTTGATGTTTTATCATTCCGAGGCACCCCGGGTCTACCTAGTCAGTCTAGTAACCTCCCAATTGGTGTCAATTCATTCCCTAAGTTATTGAGGAAAGTCAATTCAAAACCCCTATGTGATTTTAGGAGTTCATTGAAAAATGCAAACTTCGAGCGCGGTGGGGAAGGGTTATCACTATCCTTGTTAGGGATGAAAGCAACCCCATGGAGCGAGAGAGAAGAAAACTAGACATGGAGGTGAATCAAAGGCCTAAGAAAATCATGGAATTGATTTAGGAAGATTCATGAAGGATCCAAAGAAGTTGGGACAATTTCACTAAAATTAGGGTTCACAGGCCTAGGTAATGCACAGGCCAAAACAACCCGACAAGGTTACGAAGGTATTTTAGGAGCTCGATTGAGTTAGGAGAAATCAAACATCGTTGGAAAGGGAATTCCAAGCCCTTCAAGATGGTGAAATAATTTTTTTCATGACACTTTGGCACAATGGGCTGCATTAATGCTTTTTCTCATGCGAGATGTGTAGTACTAGATCAAAAATCCACTTTTTTAGGGATCACATGGAGGACTCAAGACTTTAGACCCCAACCATTGGATTCATAAGTCCATTTCCAGTCAAGATCATATAAAATTTCATCAAAAAAGTCCACGGGAGCTCAAGTTATCGCCGTTTCAAGTTGCCCTCTAGGAGCGAGTACGAGAGTTAGTCAAATTTTAGGACACGTGTCGGTTATGCGACCACTGATGCAATTTTGTGCCCCACATGTCCCTCAAGTTCAGGGACATCAAGGTTTGAAAAATTCTCCTAGCCCCCATAAGCCGACCTGGACACTCATGCAACCTCCAAGATCGCCAGTTAAGCCCCCAGGTGCTTGCGAGAGCTCAAAGCCTTCATCGTTGAATCATTACCATGTGTCATCACCTGACACATCATGCAAATTGATGTCCCTCATGTCTCTTTGAGGTGAGGGACATAAAACATGAAAAAATGTGCCCAGCCCCTAAGGAGACTCCTGGTCACCCATGTGACCTCTTTAAGAGCGAATTTCTAGCCCTCAGGTGCTTGCCAAGCCTTCATTCTCAACTGTCATATCTCTGCCACGTGTCATTACCTTTCACACTATGAAAATTGATGTCCCTCACGTCCCTTTGAGGTGAGGTACATCAGGGACATGAAAATGCGCCCAACTCAAACTCAAAACTCTGAAAATATTTCTAACTATTTGTTGCTTCTTGTTGCTTCCCACTGCTCAGAAGAAAAGTTACAAAGAACACCTCAATCCACCATTGTTGTTTCGAACCAGCTCCGCCATGGCAACCAAACCTTCCACTCCATGAATATGCACATGTTTCAAAGAAGAGATTGATCAAAATATCTAGAGGAACGAAGAACGAAAGAGGAGAGCGAACGAATTCTTCCGAAACCTCCATTGCCGTGAGATGAAGATTCAAACATATCTTGCAAGCTAGTGCACGAATCGAAGAACCGTCTGTTGTTGAGTTCTTCACTCTCGAAGACCATTAAAAATCACCTTCAAACCTCCCATTCACAGCAAGGAATGCTCACAACGAATAAATTTCACTTCTAGCTCCATGAAGAATAAATCTCAATTTCCCATCAAACCGACAACCGAATCGAAGAGAAATTTCACTAGTGAGACAAGAAGCAAAAACCTATCGCAATGGAGTTGATTTCGTCGCAAACAGAGACAAAAACTAGACCTGCAAATTTCAAGCTCCATTAATGGTTTCCTTGACACAATAGTGGAAAAATCAGCGAGCTAGCTCTTCATTTCTCAGGGTTCCAGTGAGCGAAATTGTACGAAAATTGAAGGGAATGATCATTGAAAAATCTAGTTTTGCGTGAACTAGTTTTTGTGCCATGAAGTCCCTTTTTAGGGATATGGAGCATTGAGTTTTCATCAGAGTTCTTCCCTGTCACATGAAGATCATTTGTAAAAAAGGCAACAAGCTACCTCTTCACTTTGGAGGGAATGATCGTTAAAAAATTTAGTTTCGCGTGAACTAGTTTTTGTGCCATGAAGTCCCTATTTTTTAGGGATATGGAGGGCTATGTTTTTTGTCAGTATTCTACCCCCACCGATGAAAATATCATTTTGCCACTTGTTCAGACAAAGGAATTACTCAAAATGTGAAGCATGGAACCCCGTAAGAAAACCCAGAGTTTCAAGACCTGTTTTGTTGCAATCTGACATCCATGCGGTGCACTTACTAAAAATAGCATGCCTTCCTACATAGGGGTCTGATTACTTTGAGTAAGTCACCATTTGAAGAGGCTACGAAGAATGTGGTGAACGCATAGGGAGTATCGTAGGAAAAGTCATCAAAAAGGTCATCTCGGCTCGTAATTGACACTTACTAAAAAAAGTAAGTGGTTCCACAAGCCCCTGCTATAAATAGCCAGTTGGTCCAAAAGGCAAGAGGAACTTAGTAAGAAGAAATAATTCAAGCTACCATATCCAGTTGAGATTGGGAAAAGCTAATTACGACACTTATTAAAAATAGTAAGTTGCCCCATGTGTACTTACTAAAAATAGCACGTTGTTCTCAAAGGGAAAATTTGGCATAAAGGGACATCGAGGACAATCATTCTGGTTGATATCACCATTTGGGGTCCAGAATGGCAAACTCTAACACTTACTAATGATAGTAAGTTGTCCCTTGTTAGGAAATAAGGGATAAAATATGTGGAACAATCCCTCACAGAATCGCAATAGTAGAAACTAATATGCAGAAAATATTACAAATCTCAAATAAAAGTGCAAAATAAAATAATACAACACAAAGAGACAATATTTAACGTGGTTCACCCAATTTGGGTTATGTCCACCAAGAATCACTTGCTCGATTTTATTACAAGCCATTGCTCTCTCAATAAAATACATAGATCTGTTTGGAGCTATGTTCAACAAATTCTACAAAATTCACACCCGAATTCACAGACATCTACAATGTTACATAATACCTACAATATGCTAGAAACCACATAAGTAGACAACTACTTAAGCAGTTTTACAAAACCGTGGGTATCAAAAACCATGGGCCAAAACCGTCTCATAAACCTATGGGTCAAAAATCCCACCCATATGAGAAAAACATATTTCCCAATATATTGGGCATGTTTTTCGAGGCCCCAAAGACAACTATGGAAAGTGTACAATACTCTTAGTGTACAATCTTTAACACTTTCACACATGAAAACAAGCTCTACAACCTAACAATCTGCCACTTGGAAACTAGTTTTCCTCTTAGCAAGCTTCTCAACCCTTCAATAGTTTCTGTGAAGACCAACCAAAGTTGAACACAACTTCAATTTTTCTTTTGTGACCACCTTGGTCATCATGTCTGCAAGATTCTGACTGGTATGAATCTTCTCCAGCTTCAACTTCTTTTCCTCCAAAGTTGTCCTGATAAAATGGTACATAAGTTGTATATGTTTCGTCCTAGAGTAGAAAACAAAGTTCTTAGCTAGGTGTATATCACTCTGACTATCACTATGCGACTTCCCTTCCTCCTGCTTATGTCCCAACTCCTCAAACAAATGTTGTAGCCAAATCATCTCTTTACTTGCCTTTGTGGCAACAACATACTCAGCCTCCGTGGTTGACAAAGCCACCAACTTCTGTAGTCGTGAAATCTAGCTCACTGCTGTCCCACCTACGATGTAAATATAACATGTCGTGCTCCTCCTGTTGTCTACATCTCCAACCATATATGAATATACATAACCACGTAAAGTGGTGTCTGATCCACTGTAGCACATAAATGTTCCCATGGTCCCTCTCAAATACCGAAGGATCCACTTTACTGCCTGTCAGTGATCTCTACCTGGATCACTCATACATCTACTCACCGCTCCCACTGCATGGGCAATATCAGGTCTAGTGCACACCATGACATACATCAAACTGCCAACCGCTGATGAGTAAGGTACCTTGGACATCTGGTTTCTCTCTTGCTCTGTCTTGGGACACTGCTCCTTTGATAACTTGAAATGGCCTGCCAAAGGAGTCCCAACTGGTTTAGCATCCTACATATTAAACCTCTCCAAGACCTTATTGTACTCTTCCTGAGATAAAGTCAGCTTCCATTCCTTCATATCCCGAGATATCATCATACCAAGGATTTGTTTGGCTGCCCCCAAATCCTTCATAACAAAGGATTCACTTAGCTGCTTCTTGAGTACTTTTATTTAGTGCATGTTTTTACCTGCAACCAACATGTCATCCACATACAAACACTGGATAATATAGCTGCCAACCTCAAATTTCTTTGTATACACGCAATGGTCATAATGTCATATAATATAACCTTACTTCATCATGAAGCTATCAAATTTCTTATACCATTGACGCGGAGTTTGTTTCAAGCCATAGAAGCTCTTATTTAGTTTGCACACCATCTCCTCTTTACCTTTGACCTCATAGCCCTTTGGCTGCTGCATATGTAGATCCTCCCCCAAATCATCATAGAGAAATGCAGTCTTTACATCAAGCTGCTCTAAGTGCAAGTCTTCTACTGCAACTATTCCAAGAGCAATTCTAATAGAAGTCATTTTTACTACAAGATAAAAAAATCTCATCAAAATCTATACCTTTTTTTTTTTGTGTAAACCCCTTGACCACTAACCGAGCCTTGTATCTTTTCTTGCCTCTTTCTTCCTTTTTGACTTTGTACACCCACTTGTTTTGTAATGCTCTTTTGCCTTCGGGTAGCTTTATCAAATCCCATGTCTGTTCTCCATGAGAGCCTCGATGCTTCTCATCCATGGCTTGCTCCCACTTCTTCCTTGCATCTACCTCGTATTGCTTCATCAAAGCTCTCGGCTCTCCACCTGTCGGTGAGTAATAAATAATAAAGAGAAGGAGAAAAACGTTCATATTTTTTTCTTACCCTAGAAGACCTCCTCAATATAGGAGTTTGGGGTTCCCGTTGAGGAGGTTCTGAATAGATTCATTTGCACGCTTTCCCATCCGTAAGATCCTCTAACACTGCATATTCTTTTTGGATTCTTCCCTGTTTTCCTATGCAACTACCGCTTATACATGACTTTCTCATTAAAAATCACATCCCTAGATCGAATAATTTTCTTGTCTTTAAGACTCCAATATTTATATCCAAAGTCATCACCACCATAACCAATGAAAATACATTTTTCTGATTTAACCTCTATCTTGGTCCTATCATCCTTGTGTATATGGACAAAAACCTCACATCCAAATACTCTATAAAATGAATAATCAACTTTCTTACCATACCAAGCCTCCTCAGGTATGCCTCCATCCAAGGCACTTGAGGGTCCTCTGTTTATCAAGTACATTGTTGTGCTCACCGCTTCTACCCAAAAAGAAAGAGGCAGTCCTACATGTAACATCATGCTCTTAGCACGTTCCATTATTGTTTTATTCATCATTTCGACACCCCATTCTGCTTGTGGAGTTTTTGGAACCGTATTTTGCGTATGGATTCAATTCTTAGAACAATAATCATCAAATTCATTGATGCAATACTCCCATCCATTATCTGACTGAGACATTTTAACTTAAGACATGTTTCATTCTCTACCAAGGCTTTCCATTTTACAAAATCGTGTCAAATACATCGATTTGTTTAATACAATAAACCCAAACTTTCCTTGTTACATCATCAATAAAAGTAACATAATAATTTGAACCCCCAGAGATGATACCTAAGTCGGTATCCACACATCGAATGCACCAACTCTAACTAATTCTCTTTCTTTGTAGCTCCAACCTTGAGAAACCTTACTCGCTTTTATTTCCCATATATACGCTTCACAGAACTCCAAACCTGTTTATATATATCCGGTCAATCCTTCTTTATGATCTTCATTCCCTTATGGCTCATATGATGAACCTATAGTGCCACAATGTCAGTATCTACTACAAGCCACAAGATTACAAACATTAGTGTTATAAGTGGTTAAATACAAGGTTCAAACATTCTTACGTATTCCCACCACAAGAGCACCCTTAGTAACCTTCCAAGAGCCCGTTGTAAATATCACAGTACAACCATCATTTCCCAACTGCCTTACTGATATCAAATTTTGTCTTAATGTAGGCTCATCTCTGACATCCTTCAATAGCCAAGTATTCATATTTTGCATCTTAACCCGAACGGAACCTTTTCCAACTATGCTGCAAGGCTCATCATCACCAAGAAAAAATGCCCAAAATCACCTTGAATATAATCAACAAAATAATGCCTATGTGGAGCAGCATGGAAAGAAGCCCCCAAATCTAAAACCCAAGATTCAGTAATATTGTGCAAAGAAATAATCAAAGCATCCTGACACACATTATCGGGTGCCACATTTGTCTCCTTGTTTTCTTCATGTTGTTTTTTCTTGTCCCGAAGCTCCCAACAATCCTTCTTTGCATGTCGAGACTTTCCACAGTGCAACATACTATCTTGCTTTTGGATTTTGACCTTGCCTGATCTTTCGATTTTTCACGTCTTCCTCTATTCTTTTATTTCCCTCTAGTTTCCATTGTCAAATCATTCCTTGAAGTAGAAGATTCCCCAAAGTTTTTTCTTCACATTTCCTTGCTTAGAATCACCTCTACAACATCCTCAAACTTCAATTTTGAGTTAGCCGGAACCGAGTTGCTTACCGCCATTACCAAACTATTCCAACTCTCATGTAAAGAACATAGAATTGATAAAGCCCTAACTTCTTCATCAAATTCTATTATAACCGAAGCTAGCATATTTACAACCGTATTAAAATCATTTAAATGATCTGCTACCGAACCATTCTCAGACATCTTCATATTAAACAACTTTTTCATTAAAAATATCTTGTTAGAGGCAGAGAGTTTTTCATACAACTTCACTAATGCATCAATCAGTTCTTTTGTAGTCTTTTCCTTTGAAACATTAAATAATTTACTGAAGATGCAAGACACAACCAGATTGTCCCAAGTTCCTTTTTATCCAGTAAATCACATTCTGCATCCGTCATTCTCGAGGGTTTGTTCACCTTCTCAAAAAACGGAATATAAAGATCTTTCTGATAAAGGTAATCTTCCATCTGCATCTTCCAAAGACTGAAATTGTCCCTGTTGAATTTATCAACCCTTGACCTTCCATCATCTGTCATAGCTTCCATCAAGCTAAAACTTTTTCTGCGATTCAACACGTCAACAAACCAAACCAGGCTTCGATACCAATTGTTAGGAAATAAAGGATAAAATATGTGAAACAATCCCTCACAGAATCGCAACAGTAGAAACTAATATGTAGAAAATATTACATATCTCAAATAAAAATGTAGAATAAAATAACACAATACAAAGAGACAATATTTAATGTGGTTCACCCAATTTAGGCTACGTCCACCAAGAATCACTTGCTCATATTTTATTACAAGCCACCACTCTCTCAATAAAATACCCAGATATGTTTGGAGCTATGCTCAACAAACTCTACAAAATTAACACTTGGATTCACACACATATGCAATCTTACATCATACCTACCATATGCTCAAAACCACATAAGTAGACAACTACTTAAGCAGATTTACAAAACCGTGGGTATCAAAAATCATGGGCCAAACTCGTCCCATAAACCTATGGGTCATAAATCCCGCCCATATGAGAAAAACACATTTCTCGTTATATCGGGCATGTTTTTCGAGGCTCAAAGACAAATGTGGAAAGTGTATAGTACTCTTAGTGTACAATCTTCAACACTTTCACACATGAAAACATGCTCCACAACCTAACAATCTCCCACTTGAGAGTAGTTTTCTTCTGAGCAAACTTCTCAACCCTTCACTAGTTTTCGTGAAGACCAACCAAAGTTGAACACAACTTCAATTTTTCCCTTGTAACCACCTTGGCCATCATGTCTGCAGGATCTGATTGGTATGAATTTTCTCAAGCTTCAACTTCTCTTCCTCCAAAGTTGTCCTGATAAAATGGTACCTAAGCTGTATATGCTTCGTTCTAGAGTGGAAAGCGGAGTTCTAGCTAGGTGTATAGCACATGTCCCGTTTATCGGGCATGTTTTTCGAGGCCCAAAAAAATACTCTTAGTGTACTATGGAAAGTGTACAGTACTCTTAGTGTACAATCTTCAACACTTTCACACATGAAAACATGCTCCACAACCTAACATCCCTTCCAAATATAGTAAGTGTCAAGGACACATGAATTTCAAGTGCACATGTTGGTCTAGTTTCTCGGGTTTAATCAATCATGAAGAGATGGTGGTTTTTCGTGATTGGGAATAATCATCTCATATTACAAAGCAGGGCATCGCAAGGAACATCATGTGAATTCATCTTCATCACTTAAGGAGACATGTGATTCAAAGAGGGTTGATCAAGATGATTTCAATAAGTCAAGGAGTTCATTAACCAAGTTTCAAGGAGGGTAATCGTGGGTATTGTATGTTTTCATCTCGAGCTTGCAGCGGTAAACCTCATAACAATGTTTCTGAACACTCATTCTGTGGTCCAGGATGTTTGTGCATCATAAAGTTTGTGGTCTTCACCGGATTGGGAAAATGATTCAAAGTTATTCAAGCGAGCAATCAGTGTAGAAGGTCACCACTGGCAGAAATTTTCACTCAAAGTTCATGACTACATCGAGGCATTCAAAGCATTTCGTCACGAGC
Source organism: Taxus wallichiana var. yunnanensis (assembly GCA_018340775.1). Taxonomy (NCBI): domain Eukaryota; kingdom Viridiplantae; phylum Streptophyta; class Pinopsida; order Cupressales; family Taxaceae; genus Taxus; species Taxus wallichiana. The sequence continues at coordinate 381,159,278 of CM031237.1, forward strand.
AGTGTTTTCTCTTCATTCCTTCCTTCTTCTTCTCTTTCCCTCTCTTCTTTCTCTCTCCATTCTAATTCTTCGTTATGCGTCATCATTGTATTTCGTCCTATTCACTTAAGTGACCTATTTTAAATTTGTAAAAGTATTTTCTCGAAATTATAAGAGAAATACTTAATTCATGAAAATGAAAGGTCACAAGTGGAATATGGAAACGAAGAGTCATGTGAGGGAGGTGAAAGGACAATTTAGATTGCTATAAATTGGGATGGCCTCTCCATTCCAAGGGATTCTAGATTTTGGAAGAACTCTTACTATGTCGCATTGTGATAGCTTGGTTGAAGCTTTGTATTCATCACTGCACATGGAATAAAAGTTACACTTCTTCTATTTCCCTTTCTTATTTTTCATGTATTTCTCTCTTTTATGCACTTTGCAAGCATAGTTGATCTTGTATGGAATTGGAGAGGAACTTGGTGTCCTCGATAGATGAATTTAAAAACTTGGTGTCTTATTTCATTGGTCATGCTAGTTTCATTGTGATTTCCTCTATATTAAAGGTTGAACTACTCCGGTTACTGGGTGTGAGCTCTGCAATCTACTCACGACAATAATCTTCCTTGCATAATTTCCCCCTCTTTACTTTTATCATTGTAATTTCCTCCCTTGTACCCCCATACAAGCACTTTGACACAAGTTCACTGGAGTGTCCCTGTGTGATCCCCGACCAATTTGGCCACCCAAAACATTTAGATAGGATTAGGATTAGTTTACTTTCAATAATGAGAGTTGTACCATTCAATGCAGAGGGGCGTACCCCCGTGAACGTTGGTGGAGACACCTGATTTGTCCACCTGACAAATTTTCTCACCAACAGATGCCTAATTAGATCTAGCTATAATTGCAACATTACCCTATATGACTTGTAGATTTTTCTACATTTTTTCATCATATAACTTGATGTCGTCGCGATTAGGTGTTCTAATTAAGAGTTATCTTATACCACATGACCCTCATAATCACACAACAAAATATGCATAAAATGTAATACAACAAAAAAATGGAACAAGAACTCATCTCTGTATTGATTCCACAAGGGAAAATAAATCGAAACAACCTACAACAACCTCACAAATTGAGGTGTGTTACAACAAATTGATCCACATATTTCTTCTTGCTAACTCACTATCTTTGTAAGTATAATTCTCCTGAACACACTACCTAGACAAAGTATTCCAGAGCTTAAGCTCTAACTTGTGTGGAAGTCATCCCTAACACACGTATAGTGGCATACTTATATAGGTGCATGACCCACCTTATAATATTGCTTCAAAACAAGAAATGACCAATAAGACTATATATATATATATATATCAATGGTTACATTTATGATTTAGGCAAATTCATGTCAGCTCCTTAGAACAATGTTGAATTTCCAAAATTTGTAAGTTACACACTAAACTATACCCTTGCACATAAGACTGCGTATTGATATCTCAAATGAATCTTTACTCATTACCTCATTTTAGCTTCAACAACCTCACGATTTCAATGGAAGTTGCACACCATTAAGATGAACTTATTTTGGTAATGTGAGCCTCTGAAAGTACTCCTAGTGATGCCACACTCAAAATGACAATTCTCTGCACGAACTATTTTTATTGGAAACATACTTATGTGCCACGTTATTGAAATACATGCTTGTGTTATATTTTGAAAGATGTTTATAAAAGATATCGAGATCTTTCAGAGCTCCTTTGGACATGCCACCAACACAAAAACAATATAAACTTTTTCAAACACTTGCACACTTCTACAAACTATGTGAAACATTACCAACACATATACACTAGGGTCTAGGTGCAAAACAACAACACGATGCTAGCATGTTTGTAGGCGACACAAAATTGAGACATAACGAAAAAAATAAACCTTGAGCAAATTACAAAACACAACTTGAGCACAAACAAAAACATTGTGTATTGTTAGATTTAGCTCTAAACTAATATGTTTTTGGGTAGTGCAAGATTGTAAGTGAAAATGGATGCTCTTGCATCATACATCCGGTAACAAGGAAAGCATAAGGTTAGTGCTAATGGCTTTACTGATGGTATTTTATGTTTTTGAACTTCAAATGTTGAATAAATATGCTCTATATTGCTTTTCTCATGTTTTGTTGTTGATCCTTGTATCGAGTATCCTTTCCACTGTTTTGCATTTCTTCATTGGAATTTGCATTGTCCAATCAATCTTTAAATTTGAGTATGAATATGTGCTTCCTCATCTTGAGCTTCATGATATGGATGCAAATATTCCACATTGAAGATAGGTGAAATGTCTACTTCAGGTAACTAAACCCCATGTGTTCTTTGCAAATTTCCACTACACCTAATACCGTCCAATCTTTTCCAACTTTAATTTGTTATGTCCCTTTTGGAAAAATTTCCTTATGCAAATGTGCTGAGACCAGGTCTCCAAATTGATATTCAAATTCACTTCGCTTGATTTTTCATGTTGCTTATATTCGTAAAACTCTTCCCTAGTTGTATTTGCACTTAACCATGCATATCTCTCGTACATTCTGCAAAATCTTCTACATCACGTATCATTCCTATGCATCTTTGTTGTGCAATTCCACACCTACTATTGGACTTGACCCATACACAACTGGGATGTTATCTTTCATGTACTCTTGTCAATTAAATTATGAAATGTGAACTTAGCTTGGGCTAGAATGTTATCCCATGTTCTTGGCTTACCTTCAATCAAACATCTCGATAAACTTCCTAAACTCTTGTTGGTGACCTTTGTGTGATCATGTGTTTGTTGATGATATGCTTGAACTGAACTATAGATCAATGTTGAATTTCTTCCACAATGTCCTACAAAAAAGTCCAACAAACTTCACATCCCTGTTTGATACAACACTACTCGACAAACCATGTAGTCTCATAATCTCCATGATTTTTTTTTGCAATGTTAGTGGGATCACTAATTTTCCTACAAGCCACTCAAAATGTGACATCTTTGAAAACTTTTCAACCACCACAAAATACTGAATCATTCCCCTTCCATGTTTTAGGAAAACCTAAAACAATTTCCATACTAATATCTACCCATAGTTTCTTTGGGATAGGAAATAGTTTACAACTCTGTGTTCCGACTTCTAACTCGTTAGCCAATTATCAAACTCTACACTTTTGAATAAACTTGTGTACATCTAAATTCATGCACGACCAAAAGTATATTTTTGGCAACTGCGTATATGTTTTATCATAGCCAAAATGTCATGTTGATTCATCGTTGTATTTCTCCTTGACTAAATTTTCGTGCATTGAGCCTCAAGGTATACACAATTGTGCTTTTCTAAACAATAATACTTCCTACACAAAATAATTTAACCATGATGTCTTTCCACACTTACTGGTTCCACGCATGCTTTTCATGCTGAATTGAAATCCTCATAATTAACATACTATTCCATCATAGAATCAAATCGCATGACTTCAAGCTTGAAATCATACAACGATAAAATTCTTCTATTCAAAGCATCTACCATTTTGTTTGACTTACCACAACCCTCTTTCATATGTCTTTGATTCAACTTATATGACTATTAATGAGTTGTAATGGTTGATAGTCCATATATAAAAGAAATTCCTTAGGAAAAAGATAGTCTTGAGTTCTTGAAATATTGTTTAGAACTCCTGATCAAACATTGAATATTTGCGCTTTCCATCATTGAGATTCTCACTAAAAAATATGATAGGCCTTCTTGATTCAATGTTGCTCTTATTTTTGTGCCGCTAGCATCACAATCTACTTGTAAAACTTTACCAAAACACGATAATGCTAACATAGGCTATTTAATTACATTCTTTTTCAATTGTCGGAAACTCCGTTCTACTTCCGCGGTACATACAAACTTCTTTTTATCCTTCTGCATGACATATGTGAGTGTTATGCATATCCCACTTAAATTCGAGATGAAGTTCTTACAAAAATTGCTAAGCAGTGAAAAATTGTGATTTATAAGTACTCCTTCGATACAACCATTCAACTATTGTGCACACCATTTATTGATCCATCTTCATATCTCAAAAAATCGTAAAGACCAAGCATACCAACTATTCCTTGAAAATACTACAGTTATTCATGTTTACGAGAAAATTCTCATCTCACAATTTCATCAACACTTTGTGCAAATCTTGCAAATGTTCCCCATTTGACTTACCAAAAATCAAAATATCATCTAGATAGACAACCATAAACTTGTACCCAAATATGGCTTTAGGGCTTCATTCATCAAACACATGAATGCACTCGATGCATTTTTGAAACTAAATGGAATAACAAACCGTTCATAAAGTCCTCGAGTTTTGAACAATGTTTTCCATTCATTTCCTTCTCTTATGCGAATATGGGGATATCTATTCTTTAAGTCAATCTTAAAAAAATACTTTGCACCACTCAAAAAATCCAATAGATCATCCATTTTTGGTTAAGGAAATATATTTGATCCCAATCTTGTTTATTGCCACGTTATACGTGAAATTCTCCATTCACCAATTTCTTTGGCACAAATACTATTGGTACTGCACACAAAATCAAAATTTCACGAATCAATTCTTAGTCCAATAGTTCTTGAACTTGTTTTTGTAACTCTGCATTCTCTTGCGGTGTCAACCTGTATGCCATTTTGTTCACTAGACTTGATCTTGGATCAATTCCGTTTGATGAATTATGATCCTCATTGTCTGTAATCCCTCTACTAAATCATTAGAAATCATCTTTGTAATTTCATCAATCAATTTTTTCACCTAATGTAGAAGTGCCTCTTCTTTACCCTCCGTTTTTGCGCCCAATTTTTGCACAGGGTTTACTAGTAAGTATAAAATAATTACACTCCCATCTCGCTCAAGAATTACTTTCCTGATGTTAACATAAACTTGGGATTAGTTTATACTTCTTTAAACTATTCTTAAGTGGATTCAAAGTGTCTTGTCTCTTTGCCCTTTTCCACCAAAGAGTATGTATTTGCATGACCAATGATGTGCCTCGTTTAAATGCCAATATTTTCCAAGCAAAATATGCAAGCACCCATATGCATCATGTCACACATAACTTCATCTATGTATGTACCAATCTAGAAATTCAATAAGCATTACTCATTCTCTAAAATTTGGCAACCAAGATACATTATACAGATTCTAATGCGTTAACCTATTCAAATCCAATTATCCACTATTTCTTATGTAATAATATTATCTGTACTGCCACTATCTATTATTAAAATGTAGCACTTATCTTCTAACTTACAACTTATTCTGCAAACGTTTTTCCTTTGCATGGGGCTATCTTACTCTTTCATAGGTTTCAACAACCACCTCTTCATTATGAATGCTTTTCAATTTCTAGGTCATTGGTGTGATGCACTGCTGCAACACTTTCTTCATTTATTTGTGTGATATACACACTTTCATTTCTACCACCATAATTTTGTGCGTGTGTGCACCCAAATGCTCTTTATGTTCAACTTCTCCACACTTGAAACATGTGCTAGTGAATCGACATACACAACCTCAACTTCTTCCTTAGAAATTGCCTTTACCTCTTTGCACACCATCATCACGTTGTGAAATACTTACCTCTCATTGTATGGAATTTCCTTTGTTGCTACCTTATCCACGACCACACATGAACTTGCATTTTCCTTACATTGTCCTTTGTTGCTTGTGCGCTAGTTTTTCTTCCGTTTTAAGTGCACACTGATAGGTTTACTTTAAAAAATGTATTCTAATAATCCCAAACTCATATTGAATTGCCAACTTATCCTTATATCTCTTTATCACAAATTTTTGAGATTTTTAAATAGGTACGTGATAATAGTGTGGAAAGAACTTTGTCTTTAATTTCGCAACAAACCTATTCCAATTCTCAGATTTTTTTTTTGCATAATCTCTCAATTTGTACATGTGCCCACCATAAAGATGCGCGACCTTTCAATTTTGCACCAACAAACTTGACTTGCCTTGAATCTTTTAAGTTTTCATTTGTAAAAAATACTTCTCTTACTCATGTAGATAGTCAATGAGCTCTTTAAGATTCAATCCTCCAAAGGAATTGGTAATATTCAACTTAGGTTTACTTGTCATTCTTGCAACAAATTTTAGAAATATATCTTCATGTTCTTCAACCTCTTCTTCTTTAGCATCCTTAGGTGTTTCTTTTGTGACTTCAAGATTACTTGCGTCATCTATAACCACAACTCGCCATGGCACCATCTCCATAAATTCTAGATGAGCTTGCATGTCTCTTGTCAAAACTTCCAAATTTGCAAAATTCGAACGCTCCTCAGCCTTAGGATCCAATAGCTCGCGGTCTTCTTGCATTGGCATCTCCTTGTTTAACTTTTCCTCAAAAAAGAATTCCTTTGTGTTAATTTCCTTTACACCTTCTATCCCACCCATTCACTAGAAGATGTCTTCAATTACTTTCTTCCCACACTCTCAAATGTGAAAAGTAACAATACCAAATGATGTACCTTGAGAAAACTTAACGTTCGACACCAATTGATGAAGTCACAACTAGAGGTTTCGATTAAGGGGTACCTTGTATCACACAACCATAAAAAACACAACAAAATATTCATAAAATGAAAAAAAGAAAAAGAAATGGAACAAAAATTAAGATCTTTATTGATTCCATAGAGAGGAAATACATGACAACCCATAGAAACCTCAAAAATTGGGGTGTGCTACAACAAATAGATTCACATATCTTTCCCTGATAACTCATAATCTTTGCTAGTATAGCTCTCCTAAACACCATACCTAGATTGATTAGTCCAAATTATAGCTTTAGCTTGTGTGGAAGTCATCCCTAACATAAGTATGGTGGCATGCTTATATAGGTGTAAGACCCACCTTACAATATTACTTCGAAACAACAAGTGACCCATAAGACATTAAATGTGTTTCAATCTTCAATGCAAGATAAGACCCAAATGAAAACACAAATGAATGCATTTGAGTTAGATCAATGATTACATTTATGATTTAAGTGAACTCATCGGCGCCTTCGAATAATGTTGAATTTTAAAATTCTTAAAATTATGTCCCAAACTATGCCCTTGGGCATAAGACAATGCAATGGCTTCTCAGATGAATGTTCGCATGCGATCTTGATTTAGCACTAATGAACTAGTTTCAATGGTAGATGCGCACCATTGAGACGACTTTATGTTGGTTACACGAGCCTTTGAAAATTTTCCAAGTGATGTTGTGAACAAAATAGTGATTCTATGCGCACAAACTATTTCCACCAGAAATGCATTCTGTGTTGTGCTACCTAAAGAGATTCTTATGCTACTTCTAAAAGGTGTTTTGGAATCTAAAAGATACCATAAACCATTATGAGCACCTTTGGACATGGCATAAACATTAAACAACTATGAACTATTACAGACGCAAGCGTGCCTATAAACTACATATAACATTATAAACATAGGCGCAAAATAACGTGATACTTGTGCGCTCCTAGGAGGATCAAAAAATTACGAGACAAAAAACCAACCTTGCGCGAATTACAAACCATAGATTGAGCACAAACATAAACATTATGCACTGCTAGACTTAAATTTAAAAACTAACATTTTTTTTGGGTGATGTAAGATTGCAAGTGAACTTGGATGCCCTTCCATCATAACCTTTGACATGCCAAACTCAAAAAGTAATCATGAAGACATTGACATAGAAGAGGGGGTGTTGGCGGGGGTGAGGGACTTTATTAATAATGGTCAAGGCTAAAAAACCTCATTATGTGTAGCATCACTTTTCTGCACGAAGAGAGGTGGAAGAAATAAGGAGATACTTGATAATTGACTATATCATGGCCAAATAATTGATAAGAAAGATGTTGTCTTGTAAGACATCAATGAGTACAACATAGAGGGACTACTTTCCATGTAATCTATTGCCATATTTTCAAAATGGGGATGTGATGTTCAAACAACCTTGAATCCAAGAGCTATACATGCATGAGTAAGCTCCACACTTGTTGCATTACCATGACACTAAAATTGGCCAACATCTACGATTTCATTATTTCTTCTCAATATTATGAGGTATTGTAGTTTAATCGTGGTGTCATTTGACCTAATAATCAAGATTGACCAATTTGGTTGTGCAAATTTATTCATCACACGATAGTGGACACTAAATGACTTGCTTTATATCAAACTGTTTGAGGTACCTTCAAGTGATGCACAGTAGAGACATTGTTGGAAAATACAACATATTGTTGACAATCCACACATCACAACCCTACACATGCACCACAAATTCACAATTTTCACAAGGTTTTGCAAAAATAACTCAAAAAAAGGAGTATTGCCATAAATTTTTGCAAAAAAATTACTTCCATTCTTATATGACTAGACATTTATATTCACCAGTACTATTTTAAAACATTTGTCGTTTACAAGTATAAATGACAACATAAAATATCCACCCACATTTGTGGGTTTCATATAGCTGGAAAATGCACCTAATTTGGACCTAATGAATTGGAGCAATGCAATTGAGGTACTTGTTACAAAGCATTTATTTGATAGCTTCTTAATAGTCTAAAACCTGCAAGATGAAAACCAAAGGAATATAATGACACACTGATGGATTTTAGATGATCTATGTTTGCAACTTTTTACAACACATAATTTCCTCTAGTCTGCTTAAAGATGATGAATAACTAATTTTCAAGGAAAAAAATGCAGCGAGGATACATGCTTACACAAAAAGGATATGCTTATGAATGTCATTAGAAAGCCCCATGAGAGATGCAATCTACACCCATTTTGTCCATTTATGATAAAAGCCTTAAAAGATATTGTACTTCTCAAAATGATGACAATGTGAACATCTACAACCTTTCCATAATTTTCTTATGGCATAAATGTGTATTTCCAAGTTGTTATTATTGATTATGTTGTGTTGAAATTCATTTCTAAGTATGCATCAAAAGAAAACAAAATCTAAAATTTATCTCGCACGTTGACAATGATTACAAAGGTTCCTACAAGCAAGATCCTACAATAATTGCATATAAAAAATTCCTCACTAAAGCTATAGTTCAACATCACATTGGGCACATGAAACATGCCATAGGTTATGAAAATTCATCGTGTCATATGCAAATGTATGTTTGTTTCCTTGAATATTGGTAGGAAGATTTATTCATGTCATCCACATCATCAATGATTCAAATCTAACATCTAGTCTCATTGATGTATACACTTAACACCTCGATGTTATTGAAGCCTTTCCATTTATAGAAGTTGCAACATCTTAGTGTTATGATGCTTGCTGAAAAAAAGAAAAGTGGCAACAAAGAGTTCATACAAAAAAGTAGTTTATGTGACACCTTGTTATTTTGTTCTTCCTTATGCAGAATCAAATTTCTATGAAGCTTTCTACTAGAGCGAGCCACAATTATATACAAACATTTTCAAAACATTTCTAGAGACATTGGTGCTTGTAAAGATGAAATTGTTTTCATAAGGGAAAATATATGTAGTTCTTACATTTCATGGCACGTTGAACACAAAATAGTTGCACTTGAACCACATGATGCTAAGAAAAATGAAAATGTAAGAAGAATAACTCCAAGAAATGCAAGAATGGAAACTATTGTCATGGTTACACCCTACAAATGACATGCAATAAGTAAAGTAGACATAATTGGTCACCTTGATTTTGAAAATAACACAGTTGAAACAATTATGGTGTTGTTATATATTGCATGATACAACACATTTCTTGTTCCATTTCCCCCTCACTAGATATCTTTCCAAGTAAGCAATGGATTTCCTTCGAAATTGTTTTAAATCACTAAAGCTATAGTTGAACATGACATTGGGCGCATGAAACATGCCATAATCAAATGTTAGTTTGTTTCCTTGAATATTGGTAGGAAGGTTTTTATTCATGTCATCCACATCATCGATGATTGAAATCTAACATCTAGTCTCATTGATGTATACGCTTAACACCTTGATTTTATTTAAGCCTTTCCTTTTATAGAAGTTGCAACAACTTAGTCTTATGATGCTCACTGGAAAAAATACAAGTGACAACAAAGAGTTCATACAAAAAATTAGTTTGTGTGACACCTTGCTATTTTGTTCTTCCTTTTGCAGAATTGGATTTTTTATGAAGCTTTCTACTAGAGTGAGCTACAATTATATATAAACATCTTCACAACATTTCTAAAGACATTGGTGCTTCTAAACATGAAATTATTTCCATAATGGAAAATATGTGTAATTTTTACACTGCATGGAATGTTGACCACAAAATAGTTGCACTTGAACCAAATGATGCTAAGAGAAATGATAATGATGAAATGTTAGAAGAATAACTCTAAGAAATGGAAGAATGGAAACTATTGTCACGGTTACACCCTACAAATGACATGTAATAAGTAACCTAGACATACTTGGCTGCCTCGATTTCGAAAATTACACAATTGAAACAATGATGGCGTTATATAATTGCATGATATAACATTCTAATTTATAGATAATACTCAACCAAACTACAAAATACAACATATTTCTTGCTCCATTTCCCCCTCACTAGATATCTTTCCACATAAGCAATGGATTAACTTCGAAATTGTTGAAAATCATTAAAGCTACAATTGAACATGACATTGGGCACATGAAACTTGCCATAATTTATGAAAGTTTAGCTTGTCATGTGCAAATGTTAGTTCGTTTCCTTGAATATTGGTAGGAAGGATTTTATTCATGTCATCCACATCTTCAATGATTGAAATCTAACATCTAGTCTCACTGATGTATACACTTAACACCTTGATGTTATTGAAGCCTTCCCTTTTATAGAAGTCACAACATCTTAGTCTTATGACGCTCATTGGAAAATAGAAGAGTGGAAACAAAGAGTTCATACAAAAAAGTAGTTTGTGTGACACCTTATTATTTTGTTCTTCCTTTCGCAGAATCAGGTTTCTATGAAGCTTTCTACTAGAGTGAGCTACAATTATATACAAACCTTTTCACAACATTTCTAAAGACATTGGTGCTTCTAAACATGAAATTGTTTCCATAAGGAAAAATATGTGTAATTCTTACACTGCATGCCATGTTGACCACAAAATAGCTGCACTTAATTAGATGATGCTAAGAAAAATGATATGATAAATGTAAGAAGAATAATTCCAAGAAATGCAAGAATGGAAACTATTGTCACAATTACAACCTACAAATGACATGCAATAAGTAACCTAGACATACTTGGCCACCTTGATTTTGAAAATAACACAATTGAAACAATGATGTTGTTGGTATAGAATTGCATGTTATAACATTCCAATTTTTAGATAATACTCAACCAAACTACAAAATACAATATATTTCTTCTTCCATTTCCCCCTCACTAGATATCTTTCCATTTAGGAAATGGATTTCCTTCAAAATTAGTTTAAATCATTATGAAAAAATGATACAAATATTCCTTTATGAATGATCGTCCAAGGTATAATTGAAACATGAAAGTCATTCTTTATTAGTTTCAAACTTGCCTTGTCTACACATGAGCCCAAAGTCTTTATCATTCCTTTGATTTCTCCAATAGGTATTGCAATTCAAAATAAATGGGTCAACTATACATGCATGAATTAGAATTCCCATAAAGGAAGTAAAGTCTCTAGAGGGCCATGCATTAGCAACATTCCAAGAAGAGATAAATCATACTAGCTACATTATCATTGATGAAATGAGCTTTCCAGAGCCTAAGGTATTATGTTTCATTGATCAACACTAACGAGAAGTGATAACTCATAAAAATATCTTTAGAGGACACTTTATAATTCTTGTTGGGGACCTTGGCCATCTACTACTAGTGAAGGACATACCAATGTATGCAAGTAATTCATGTAGAAACACTCTTTGGAGAATTTAATACAATTATCACTTTGGAGACAAAATTTTGTAGCAAAGTAGTGATCTATGCCAAGGTGCTTTTAAAATTTTTCTATCCAACTTTTTGGATGCAAAAAAAAAAATTGAGGATTGGAGCCTTCTAATGTCTTTTACGAACATCTTCTTTAGTGCAGAATAAAAATTTACATTCAATTCTTCTATCCATTTATATGCAACTAGCAATTTCATATGTTGAAGTTACTAAATAATAATAAATGCATAACATAATAGAGGCTATCATTCTACCAAAGTTAATGATAAATTATAATCTAAGTTTTGTTGCTTGTATGAGAACATGGGTGTACTTTGGGCTTGTAGATTGAGATATTGGGAAAATTATTAATATTTTTTTTATAGATTTGACACAAACCCCCCTTAATTTCCATTGCATGTGGTCGTGCACTTTAAAAAGTACATCATACCACAATGGAATGAGAGAAATCTAAAATATGTGCCAATTCCTTCTGTTATAAGAGTTAATTGTAAATAAGTCCTACTCAAGATGGATTGGGCTTTGACAATCCATAAATCAAAAGGATTGGCAATATACAAAGAAACACTATACATTGGTAATATTGATTGACAAAACTTGAATTTTACTACGATTTCAAGAGTAAAGTAATTAATGGACGTATACATTTCTCCAATACTCTCTTTTGATATGCACATATGTAAAATAATGGATGAGGTGCAATTAGAAAACTAGAAGAGAACTAATTTCATACAAAATCTTTTTATCTTGTTTTAACACACCCATCATTTGACCATGCTCACACATTTTTTAACCTAAGCTCAACTTCCTAAATTAAAATAAAACACACGCTCTGTTCCTTTTCTTCTTTTGATGTTGAAAACTACACATGATTCCATTAATACACATGTCAAGTATAAAATGAATGTTACAAACACTTTTAATATTTCAACTAGGAGTGTTCTATTAGAAAAATGCTTGCCATCTTTGTTGTTTTTCCTTCTTTATTATGTTCATATTAATTTTTCCTTTAAGTACTAGAAGAAATAGGTTTTCCTTTTGTCGATCTTCAAATATAAATGATACCATGACAACATGTTAAGTGCAAAATACATCTAAAAAATATTTAATATTGTTGTTTGTAGGGTTCTTGATTAATTTGAAGTACATTGAAGTTAACATAGAGGCCCAAAACATACTGCAACAACAATCATAGTTCCACAAGGGATATAGAGTAATTATCTTCCCTTATTTATGCGGTACCAAAAGGTGCTTCACAATAGCAATTGAAGAGAGAGTGTATTCTAGACATGATCAATAGACGTGCCTATTGGTAGATTGTAACATAGAATAGGAATACTAATAAACATTTACCTAGTTTATATCAACAATTGCTTCCATATTTTGACAAAAAAGTGTTCCATGAAAACAATGCATATAATATTTGATGTATTTCTTTCTTTTCTTTACTAATAAGCTTTGATTTTAACAATTTCTTTTTATATCAAAATTCTTTGAAGGATTACAAGCTTCTCCACTTATAACTCCATATACTATTGAATGTAGTTTTTTCTACAACTAGGTTCCACATGATGATGACTAGGGGATTCTACCAAAAGACATCGAACATAGACATTGTATGTTAATCAAATTTAATGTGAATATGAGTTTGCAAGAAAACAATTTACAATTCAGATTGTTCATCCAAAAGATCAAACCATGAGAAATTTTCATTTCTAAGCTTTATCGGCTTTGTACTTAGGTTCGTATTTATTTACGTTAGTGTCGATGATACAATAAAATAAACCATGGAATAAGTTGTTGTAAATTGGTGTTGGTGATGCAATAAAATATGTTCTATGGCATATGTTGTATTAGATCAAAATTGACGTTCACCAACCTAAGCCTAAGAAAAAATTCCCAAATGAAAGAAATATCTACATGGTTAGTAAATACAATGGTGGAAGGGAAGATGAAAAATAACAGTGTTTCATCTAGCTTCGCCAAGAGTTTAGATAATATTGAAAATAGTTGATAGAGTCATTTTGAATTTTTAATTAATAACCTGTGTTTGCTTTATTTCAAATATATATTTTGTATTATTTCTCATTCACTTGAGGGTATGTAAAAAAAATATATTACATCTAATTCTATATTTCTTATGGCATAAAGTACATGTTTGTATAATACACTTTTGCTTAAAATTTTAACAAATATTATTGAATAAATATAGAATTTTCCCTAAACTTCCCACCACAACCAAAAAATTCGCACACTTACCTAACGGGTACCCTTTGTACCTTGGGTGCAATATCCGCCCACACACATTTCATTGTTTTCTTTCACCTTGTTTATATCTTTATTCCATTAAATTATTTTATACATCCATGTTGGCCTCAAAGCCACCCATGGATTATCATTCAAGTATAATTTGATTTTATCTGGTCTGGATGTTTCCTACCATCCTTCATGTGAATCTTTTCATCAAGTAATTTCCATCTCCATACCATTATGAATCATTCAAATCATCCGCCCCTCCGTTTTGGTAGTATCTCTCCCATATTCATGCATTCTTATACTTAAACAATATAACATAGTATGATCATCGATCAAATAATGAATGAAGTTCAAACCAATTTACAAATACATAAACACTTTGACCATGTCTTCTATTATTTCACGCTTACCTATAAATTGAATCCCTTTTATTTCCGTTAAATGCATTGATGATTTAAAAAGAGAATATTGTCTGTATGTTGGGATATGTTGAAGGCCTTGATTCTTGTGACTTGTTTTATTACAAATGTCTTAGTACCTCTCACAAACTTCTCTTCCAAAAAATTCAACCTCCCCCTCACTTAAGGGTTTCTGACCATGTTGTGCTTTAACATCTATATGTCGATGGCTCTATTTAGGATCTTCCTCAAAGTATACATATTCCTCATCCACTTCTCAGATTTCGACATTTTGAAGACCCTCAAACTCCCAATTTTACAACATGTTGGAATCCCCTAGGCAATAAAATTTGATCCCATGCTCTCCTTGACCTTTGAAGGTTCTATCATTATGTTCCCGAGTAGACTTTCGCGCACGTCTCAGATCCCTCAACTCAACCTCTCTCTATCATATTTCTACATACATGTTCAACCAAGATTCTCTTTCCATTGAGTATTCCATGTAACATCACACTTAAGATAAAATAATCCCACTTAAAACTGAACTTCATTTTTTTCCATTTCTTCTAAAAATAAATATCAAGATGGTCTGAACATAATAGTGTGGAAAAAATATTTAATTTCATTTTGAAGTAGACCTAAAAAAATTTCCACAAAAAAATTTCTTAACATAAAATTCATGCTTAAATCAAAATTACTTCTCTTAAACAAAATAACTACTATAGTTGCATTTACAAGATAAAGATAAATCTCACCCATCCCTTACGCAACCAAAAGAAACACCTTACATCATTTAATTAAAAACATACAAGTTTCTTTCTTTGATCCTAATGTATTTAGCTCTAAACATTACGTTGATCACTAAATAATAATCTCCACACATAGCAATAAACATGTCTAGCAATTATTGTCCTCTCCTAAAAGGTCAAGAAATCCAAAGAGCTAGTAACCATTAACTCTATGATACTTAGGGAAGGTTAATCCAACCCCACAATTCCAAGCAGAACACTCCATAAGGTCCAGTTATTGGAACATGGATCCAACCCTTTTCTCTCATTTATTCATGAACTACACTCATCTATCATAGGATACATATTAATATCCTCACGTAATTATTTCAAGCTTATTTTAAGAATGATGAAAATAAAATAATGTAGGAATTCCACCTTACTCCCCTTATAACCTTGAGGTATCATGGAAAGGACTATCATAGTTCAATTCATCACACAGATCATTGTAGAAAATGTAAAATAAGCCCAAAAAATATAAATATGCCTCTCTATCTCAGTGGAATCCTCGAGAGGTTTAAACTATTAACTGAGATCTCCTTATAGACTGATGTTGATATTCTGGCCCTATCGTTCAAAACCATTACATCATAATGCCGCTACTCGCACTCATACAAAGATAGAGGTTATCGAGTGCCAATGATTTTATCTATACTCTAGATATGTAGTGAGGCAGGGTGGGGGCCTGGGCATCCACATTACAATATTTATTAAACCAACCTACACTACCTCTAATAGGAAGCAAAATACTTCTCAACACATTTTCTATTGTCTTACAAACAATCACACCATATATCAAATTCCCACAATCATAAGTTATAACATTCATGCAAACCTCAATCTAAAGGTACATGCAACAAAACACCATTCATTCAATTAACTACACATATTCCTATTAAAAAAATTGATGTATAAAAAGGTGATCATAATACTTCTCACAATAACACCTATAAGAAGTACAAGTCTGCGACCTCACTTAAAGCTCACCATGCATTATTCAACAAAAACTCTTTTAACCACATAATAGTTAAAACCACAATATTCTCCACTGCAACCCTTACCAAGTAGAGTACCACATTCAATACAAAATCATCTTTTCCCCAATCGAATCTTAAAAGGACACCGACTCTCAAGAACAAAATACTTCAAATAGTGTGTTAATTGAACTCTTAAATCTTACTCAACTAACACAACCAACACTTCATACAAGCTACCAAAATCATGTCTAGAATATCAAGTCAAAGTAGATGATTATGAGTTAACATCTATTAATATTAACATATTAAATAAGATTACGAGTTGAACGTTAGATTATCCCAACATACCAACAATCTCTTTTGAAATCGTCAATGCATTTATGGTGTCATGCAAAATATTTAGCATGAAAAATTCCAAATTTTTGTCATGACAACCTAGTCCTCATTTGAAAATCCCTCTCCCGAGGGCAATGCAAAACCTGTCCTCCGGCTAACTCGGTTATTGTGTTACACTCATAATGGCCGGGAGGTATGTGCTAATTTGATTTTCAAGCGTGTTTCATGTGCATGGGATGTTATTCAAGTTTATTCATGAAAATTTTGAGATCCATGAGAAGATAAGTGCTTCCGGAGGCTCTAAAAGAGCTATTTTTGGCCTTTTTACACTTGATGAAAATCCTCTAGGAACGTAGAGGGAAAAACTAAGGAGTTAAATAGGTGTTTCACAGAGCCATACAATCATCTGAGGCAGTTTAGGAAAGTTCTTGAAGAAAAATCATATTTAGGAACAAGTTATCTAATATCGGGCTATTCTTAACATGATATAAGAAAATGAAAGCGGTGAAAAAGCTACTTGGTTGTTCCGGACATATCAGGAGCCTCGAAAGGAGTTGGAAGGTAATTAGATACTCATAGGAAAGATTATCAGGTATAATTTGTGATGGAGCATTTCATTTATAGTTTTGGTAATGAAAAGCACTGACAACTTGTTCGACAAGGCAAAGTAAGGTCCTTTTTTCTCGGGGAGATTGGTCAGCAAATATTGGACACCTCGGGAAGAGTTGAGACCTAATTCAAAGGAAAATGTTACATAAATGTGCCCCCTTCACATCCTAGGTGTTGGTTCTTCTTTTGATCATCATGAACTTCAGTGGCAATTTCTTTCACCGACGTACATGCTTGGGTAGAATAAAAAATATCCAACATGGAAAATTGCAGGTCGAATTGGCTCCTAAAAATGGTGGGAATGTTCTCATCATCCCTTTTTGAGTCAAAACCATATAAGGTTTTACCTTGGAAGTCTAATCCTAGCTCCGGTGGTGAGAAAATGGACTTGCATGGCTATTTCAAATAGTGTTCGGTGAAGGAAGGCATCTATTTTGGGTAAATTCACAACTTTTCATCCTTGATGTCCCTTTTTCCATTTGATAGTCAAAGGGGACGTAGGGGACACTCATGTGTGCCACCAAGGAGGAAAGGAAGTTGTGTCACTTAAGTGACAACTTGGGTGGTTTGAAAATATTATCAACTCACCTAACCCCACTTATCCCCCTCTCCATGATGCTTTGACCCATGGTGCACTTTTTGCATGCTCATGTCCCTTTGTCCCTTTGCTAAAGGGACATGGGGGACACAAAAATGCGCCACCACATGAGGAGTTCAACTTGCATCACTTAAAACACAACCTGGGTGGTTAGGCATGTTGTTTTCACCCTCAGAAACTCATGTTTTCCATGTCCCCCTCTCATGTTGCCCTCACCCTTGGTTCTTTTTGGAGAGGTTGGTGTCCCCATGTCCCTTTTTCCTCTTTTTTTAGGGGAAAAACCATAGTGTGTGGTTCCCAAGTTGGGTTGGGTTGACCTGAGTTAAACAGGGTGAATTAAAAGGTGGGTTAAGTAGGTTTTAAAGGGGAAATGAAGGAGGGATGGTATAAAACTAATCCTTAGTCATTTTTAAATCCATTTTCATGTTTGTAACTCTCCCATCACGTTCTCCCTTGTTGTTATGTTGCCAAAATTTCTAAAAACCATCTTGCTCCAAAACATAAATTTGCTCATTTCTCTTAAACCTCTGCTCAAATTGCCATGAAATCCGGAAAGTAGAATCCTTGAAAAAATACCTTTAAGGTGAGTATCTCCATGCCTCCATTGATGCTCTCTTCAATTTTCTATAGCCCTATGAAATTTTCAACCAAAAATATCCATTTTTCAAGTCTACATAAACTTGACAATTAAAATCCTTTGAAAATTGGAGCAAAGGCCTAAAATGCAAAATAGAAACTTCTGCAAGTGGTTTCGTTTGAATCCGACATAGGAAAGACCACTTTATATTTTTAGTAAGTCTCCATTGGAGTGCATACTAATAATATCAAATATGAGAAAAATATGAATCTAGATACCTCATTTCATTCCCCATGTTTGAGACACTCAAAATTGGCAAGATTGGCAAAAAAATTGCTAAAATGGGACAATCATAATGAGCACGCTAAAAATAGTAAATGGATGAAATGAGATAAAAATGATCACACATCATTTCTTTATGCATTTTCTAATGATCCCAACACTTGCAGGAGTCTTATTCTCAAGCAAATTTCCGCATTCGTTGATGCGGTGAGCATAAAGTGCCCAAATGGAAAACTACCAGTTTTGCCTCGAGAACCATTTCACTTCATCTCAACCGGAGTGCATGATCGTAAGATGTATGACATTGATTTTGGTTCTTTTTTCCTTCCCTTTCTTCGTTATCAGAAGGATTTGGTTTCATTCTTCATTCACCATCAGTGCTCTCACGGTGACATAATCACGATCATGGTTGTGTGAGTAAAATGCACCAAATTCGCCCCCATGAGAATGATTATTCATAAATATATGACAATGTCTCAAGAAGCAGAAGGATTATCTCAATGAGGGAAGTCATCTTTCAATACTTTCGGTGTTCTACCTATCAAGTGTTCATCACTCCTCTTCTTGGTGTATTCAAACAATGATGTAGAGGTGCATCATTTCAAGAGTTTCCAAAGGGGAAAGTTTTCAAAGGATCTTCATCAGAGCTGATCTCCATCAAGGCGGAGGCACCTTCATCCATGCTTGGAAGAATATTCTCTCTCCTCTCTTCTTTCTTTATCCTCTTCTCTCCCTTTGTAATTCTTCATTGTATATAATTGTGATACTTTGTCTTATTCACTTAAGTGACTCTCTGATGTTGCATTGTAAAATTCCCCTTTGATTTATAAAAGGGACTTATTTCCCTACTACTAAGGAAGATGAAAAGTGACAATTGGAATAAGAACTTGAAAGGTCATGTGAGGGGTAGATGGGAAGAAAATTTTATGTGCTATAAATTGGAATGGATTCTCCATTCCAAAGGAGTTCAAGTTAAGTTTTTGAAGTTTTAGTTTTTGGCTAACAATTATGGATTGTTATATGTTAATGAGATTTATATCACCACTACACAAGAAATAAGAGTTGCATTTCTTCCATTTCTTTTCTCGTGCTTTCCTCTTTTCTCTCTCTACCTCCTAGCTTTACAAGCATAATGATATTGAACAACCAAGGAAAGGATTTGTACTTTTAAGGAACAAATTAATGGAACTTTGTGTCTATAATTTGTTGATCTCATTGTTGTTTTCCTAAGTTAGATTCTTCTAATTGAATGTGGACCTACTATGGTTATTATATGTGAACTCTACTAGTGCCTACTCACAACATTAACCCCCTCTCATTATTTCTCCTATCCCCCTTTATCTCCCTTCACTGCATTTTTCCTCCCTTGTATTCCATACAAGAACTTTGCCATAGGTTCAGTGGAGTGTTCTTGTGTGATCCCTGGCCTATTGGCCAACTCAAAAAATTAGGATAGTTTACATTCAATACAAGGAGCCTCCCATACACAAGAAGGAGAGGCTTAGCCCTGTGACAGTCAATGGAAACACATAATTTGCAACACACAAAATTATTTCACCAACTATTTTTGGTGACTCCATTGGGGAGAGATCTTCCCTCGTGCACCCTTAAAGATCTGTGAAAGTACAAAAGAGACAAATATGTAAAAATCCATTAAAACTAAAAAATTGAAAAATACCATCCGAATGTTTGAAAGCCTTTTTGTAATCCTTTTGAAAAATATGCACTTTTCCATTTTCTTTCCTTTTTATGTACTTGAGAAAAATTGGTAGAAATAAGGTACACCTGAGATGGTCGTGGAGGTGGCATTGTTGATGCAACATTTAATGAAAAATTGCAAGTTGATTTCAGACTTACTATTGAATAGGTAAAAAGGCAAGTTCCTGAAAATCATCTTGAAGGTTGTATTGAAGAACCAATTGCAGAACCACTAGTCTTCATTCCACTAGAAGAAGAAAGAGAAGAACCTGATATGGAAAAACATGCACCTGTTCCATCGAGACAAAACACTGGTTTGTTGGCTTTGACTCGACCACTTCATGAACTTCTAAAAGAGTCAAGAAAGAACTTTCCAAAATTCTATGGCGATGGAAAGCAACGACTAGATGATCATATCACAACTTTTATCACAACCTGTGGCATTTTTGGGGTCCAACATGAAGATGTTGTAGTACGGATATTCGTTGAAACATTACAAGATGTCGTTGCAGACTGGTTTTACTATTTTCCATCACACTCAATTAATGATTGGGATAATATAAAAAAGAAGTTTGACGAAAGATTCAAGATTGTTGAAGATGCTCATGGCTTGCTTCCTCAACTTACTTAGATGAAGAAAAAACCGCATGAGTCCATGAGAGATTTTGTGGAAAAATTCAATAAGTTTGTAAACAAGAGTATGGTTGTTTCTCGTCCTACCGTAGATAATCTGAAGAGGTTCTTTGTTAATGCCCATATGCCTGAAATTATTTTCATACTATAGAGAGTTCAACCAAACAATTTGGAAAACGTTGAAGAAATTTCCATTGGAGTGGAAGATGACTTGATCATGTTAGGGAAGATTAAGAATCCTTCAATGAAGGATAAATCATAGAGTTCCAAAGATGAGAGAGCCGATCCATTGTTGCAAAATTTGGCTAATGACTTGATAATGTTGAAGAAGGAAGTTTCTCAACGAGTATCCCACCCAAACTGAAACAAGAATCATCTTGCAGGAGCACCCCAAAGAATTTCTTTGGAAGCTCCACCAATTAATGCAATATGTGGAACTAATGAAGATGAAGGAGAAGAAATTGTTGAATCATAAATTGAAGAAGAAGAAGACAAATTTTCTAGGATTAGATATTTTGAATTCACACTTGTTGAAAGGTTTGATGAACCTACAGATAACTACTCCTATTTAGTATTCACGCAATCGTAAGAGGAGAAATAAGGCTTTTATTCTGCTATACCCAAGATAAGCAATTGAATCCTCAAGTGGCAACTCTGTGAAAAAAAACAACAAAGGAGGATCCTCATAGTCCGCTTCCGTAGGCTCGGCTAAAAAGAAGTATGAGACTACTTAGACCAAGAATCCTTCTTCCTCTTCTGGTTAGTCTCATTCAACTTACCTCAAAAAATCAGTTTTTGTTGATCCTAAGAATATCCTTGTCAAGGTTGCCATAATCGTTGATTTGCCTACCACTTTCTCATCCTTTGTGATCCTTAAAGTGTCTCTTTCTAACAATTAATAGATCTTATTTAGTGATAATTGAATTAAATTGATTAAGTTCCTTTTAACCAATATAATGTGCATGAAACAATCACAACTATTATGCAAATTGAGAAATAGAATGCAAAGGAGACACAAGAATTTTTCCTGGAGAAACCCAAGGTGGAAAAACCTCCAGTGGGTTTGAAAATTGCTTCCCTCTCACTATGTAATACTCCAAAAATACAAAGTACTTCCAAGAATTGACATTCAAGAAGGATTCAAAGTCCTTCTAATTGTATTTGCTTGCTCACAACTTCTCAACAATGAAAAACTCACTCTTAATGAACAAAACAAGAAAGAACTCTAACTCCTCTTTGCTCAAACTCAAATTCACTCAAAATCACTTACTAGAATGCTTCTATAAACTAATATTTATAGTTTCTTTGCCCATGGATGGAGGGAAAGGAAAAACGAACCGATCTGAGAAGTCCAAACGTTTGGGACCACTTGAATTCCCATTTTAATGTCGTTGGGGACATGACCACCAGTAAAGACAGACTCTTGGTTGCGCAATTGCAGGGCGGTTGCATAACTGTCACATAAAAAAATCCCTGATTAGAACAACGATGGCCTTTTGATGTCATTCGAAGGTGTCCGATCACCCTCAGCTTGACTAGACCATCTATTGAAGAAAGAATATGCTGAGAATATGCACTACAAGTATCAAATATGGAGAATACATAGAATTGGGTATTTTCAGATCCATTTGCATCATAACTCCCAATTTGAAGCTTTTAAGTCCCTAAAAGCTTCAAGGATTGATGAGGTGAGGAAATTTATTCCCTACATATTCTCTAGAATATCACTTGGCCTTAGTAGGCAAATGGCCTTTTTATCCAATCAACCACCTGTCATGCATTCCTCGTTGTGTCATCCTCTCTTTCCGATGCAACACCACATCTTCCTCTAATTTCAAATGATTGTTTCGAGCAATATCCTCAATTGATGGTAGTAACACCCCCTTTTCTTCTTCACCCAACATGGAGGGCTCAAAGAGGCACAAATTTTCAACATTCACTACTAAGTAGATCCTCATATAAGGAGTTAAATTCAAGCAAAATGCATTCTTACCCACTTGTTCCAGAATCTAAAATGGGCCATACTGAAGAGACTTGAGTTTCTTAGATTTTTCCTATATCCTATCTTTGCTAAAGTACAACCATACCTTGTTTCCAACAAGGAAGGAATACTCGTCCGGTGTTGATCATGCTATGCTTTGTACTTGGCCTATGACTATGCCAACCTCTTCTATACCTAAAGGTGTATCTATTGAATTTTATCAATGAAGTTATCAGCTTTGTGGACCTCTAGTTCCACTTTTCCGTTGTCTTTGCATGGCAATCTCAAAACAACATCAAAAGCACTCTTAGGAAAATAACCAAAACATGTTTCAAAAGGAGTCTTACTAGAAGAAGCATGAACTACCATGTTATAAGAATGTTGGATATATACTAAGTTCTCATCCTAAGTCCTCATATGTTTCCTATTATACCCTCTCAAGATCTGGACCAAGGTATGATTTACCACTTCTATTTGCCCATATGTCTATGGATAAAAAGTGGTAGACCTCTTCAACTTCATATCCATCCTCTCCCACAAAGTAGAACAAAAATTTCCTATGAACTATGAGTCCCTGTTTGACACAGTAGAATCAGGAAATCCATAGTGAATCCACACATTATCAAAAAATAATTCAGTTGTATCACTGGCCTTAATGGTCTTCTTGCAAGGAATTAGAATACACATTTTGCTAAATCGGTCTACTACCACAAAAATGTAATCATGACCTTTCTTGGAAGTAGGAAAACTGCCCACAAAATCCATGGAGATGCTTTCCCATGGTCGGGAAGGAACTGGAAATGACATATATAACCCCAACTTCATGTTATTAGGCTTGCTTATACTGCATAAAACACAACCCCTGATGAATTTAACAACTTCTGCTTGCATGTTTGGCCAATAAACATACCTCTGTAAGTGCGCTACAATATTTTTCACACCAAAGTGACCAACTACCTTGGAAGTGTGTGATTCCCTCATCAACTTAATTGTTTCCTTGTTAAGCACACATATTTTCTCATTCTTGTAGAGAAAACCATCTGGAAGTAGTATTCTCCTCTAGGTGTAAATCCCTTACTTGGAGGTTTCTGCTGAAAAATCTCTGCAAAATCTGGATCCTACTCATAACCTTCCTAATATGCTTTACAAAAACAAGTCTCAAGAAGAGTTAAGATGCCCATAACTGAAAACAAAGGAGGTCTAGATAACATATCATCTAAATTGTTTGTCACATCTTTCTTATATTTCATAATAAAATGAAATTGCTTTGTAAAAAAACCCATCCATTTATAATGTCTAGACTGCTTAAGTTTGTTCTGAGCCTACATATATTGGAGAGGTTGGTGATCTATGTGAATGATAGTTTCTTTACCCATTAGATAATGTTTCGATTTCTTGATTGTTTTCACAAGAGCATACAATTCTTTATCATATGTACAATAATACAGAATTGCACCATGAAACAATTCGAGTGATAATATACGGGCCTTCCTCCTTGAAGAAGGAAAACCCCCATAACATAGTCACGACATCGGTTTCCACTTCAAAAATGGCTCTAAGTTAGGTGATGCCAAAACTGGAGCATGACTAGTTTTATATTTAAATGACTTAAAAGAAATCTATTGTTTCTTACCCCAATCAAAATCCTTACCCCGTGCCATCACTGAATGTAGTGACACTACTATGGATGAGAAGGTTTTAATGAACTTCCTCAAATACTGAACTACACCAACAAAGGTCTTGGTCTCGGTCAAAATCGATGGTGTAGGCCAATTCTGAATGACCTCTATCTTAGTCGGATCAATTCTCATATGTCCATCTCCAACCACACGTCCCAAAAATACAAGTGATTATTGAGAAAACCCGCACTTCTTCTCATTCAACACTAGTTGGATCTCCTTAAGAGTTTGTAAAACTTGATGCAAATGGTCAATATGTTCTTCAAAATTTCTACTAAAAACTAGTATGCCATCCAAGTATACAATTATAAAGGAATATATAAACGACCTCATTACCTCATTCATCAACCTCATGAAGGTAGTTGGTGCATTGCATATCCCAAATGGTAATACCAACCATTCATATAACCCCCACCTAGTCTTATACACTGTTTTTTCGGATTTCCTCTTCCTTGATCCACACTTGGTGATACCTATATTTCAAATCAAGCTTAGTAAAATATTTAACATGTTGTAAGTGATCCAACAAATCATCAATGCGAGGAAGAGTGTACCTATTCTTGATGGTTAATTTATTTAAATCTCTATAATTAACATACATTTTCCATGAACCATCTTTCTTAGGTACTAAAACAATAGGAGAACCACATGGAGAAGTGCTATGACAGATTATGCCTTGTTTAATCAAAGATTGAAATTTTTGTTTCACCTCATTGGCATCTTTCAAAGATTGCATGTATCAAGTAACAAGTGTATCTCATGTTCTAATTGCCTTACTGGAGGCATCCCTGTAGGCTTTTGGAAAACTTCTCTGAATTGCTGAACCAACTCCTTTATCCATGTCTTCTCTTTGTTAGAAAACATGCTACAAGTGGTTTTAGATGTAATAATATCATCCTCTGGCATATACCAAAAAATAAGTAATGCAAATTTACCACTGAAATTAATAAGCTTTCAAGCTTTGGTAGAAGTTACCAAGGAGATCTTTGAGTCTCCTAAAAAGGATGAATTGTTGTAGCTCTTGTCTTCCTTCATAAAACAAAGTATTGTTTGGCTCTCCTCATGAAGATAACATCCTTGATATACAATTACAAGTTGCCAAACACTACACCACACACATATAATGTAACAACATCTACAGTAATTTCATCAATAAATATCTTTTCAATGCCAAAAGTGATTTTACATTGTTTAATAACTTGGATGTCTACACCTTTCTTTACCAAACCCAATAAATATGGACTTGGGTGATTGTAAGTTTCCAACTTTAGTTTTTCCACTAACTCTTTACTAATCAAATTAGCTTGAGAACATGTATGAAAAAGAGCATCCACCTTAGCTTTCTTCACTTGAATTTTTAGATGAAAAAGCTTGGTTAGTTCTTTTTCCTAAACAACAATGCTACTACCCAAACATACCTCTCTGTGGATGGAGGTTCATCACATAGTCTCATCTACTTCTTCGCTAAAAAATACTTCCTCTCCCTAGAGGACAACCATGGTTTCTTATTTTTCTTATTTTTGAAGGGATGTAATTCCAGGTGGAGCTTCCAACATTTTTCCTCGAAATGAGTGACAAGAGCATAATGCCCATAATGAACTTTAATATCCTTCTTAGAAATGGAAGTAGTATATTTTTCACCTTTCCCCTTTCCTTTATCCTTTTGCTTGGTGTCACTTTGTTTTCTTGAAGCATGTTGAGAGGTAAATGAACTCTTCTTCTTGTCCATCTCTAAATAGTGGGCTTAGGAATAAGTCTCGTCTCCATCCATCAGCTTGGCCAAGAGGACTAGTCTCCTCAAGTGGCTACGAAGTCCACCAATGTACATCATCAGAAGGTCCTGGTCTGCTACATATTTTCCCATATGAACAGCTTCCTTTCGGAACTCACTAGTGTACTCCTGCACTTTCTGGCCTTGTATTTTTCTGAGATACTGCCAATACATGGACTTCTCTTCCTCATAACAAATAGGATAAAATTTCTTTTTGATTAGATTTTTAAAATCATCCCACTTAGTAATCGGAGGAAGATTTTTAACAACAAAGGAATGAACATAAATTTCAAACCAAGTTAAAGCATGATTGGTCAATTTTAACCTTGCAAAGGAAATCTACTGAATCTCATTGATTTGATGCAAACTGAAATATACCTCAAGTTGAGTTTGCCAATGGTCTAGCTTCTCAACATCCACATCTCCATCATACGGCCAAAATCAGATCTTCTCCTATGCTTTGAATGGAGGAGATGTAGGGATGGTATGTGGCTACTCTTATTCATACTCATGAGTATCTTCTTCATGGGCTCTCGGTGTCTCATTTGAAACATCAAGTTCCTCCATGAACAATCCCATGATGGACTCCAATTTCCCTATGGAGATAGAAATACTACCCACATCCTTGGACAAAATTTCCACATTTTCCTCCAACATGTAGAAATGTTCTTCTCCAGTATCATCTGCATCTTCTCTATGAGCCATGTCTTAGATTCCTTGCTTCCACTTCTTGGTGGAAATATTTACTTCAAAAGGAATAAGTATATCTTCACCGCTTTATTTTCCCTTTTGAGGCTATCTAACTGCAATCTCAACACAAGTTAACCACACAAAAAAGAAATCTTAACTGCTCTGATACCAATTTGATCCATAAACTACCTCTTTCTAACAATTAATAGATCCTATTTAGTGATAATTGAATGGAAATTGCTTAAGTTCCTTTTAACCAATATAATGTGCATGAAACAATCACAACTATACTGCAAATTGAGAAATAGAATGCAAAGGAGACATAAGAATTTACCTGGAGAAACCCAAGGTGGGAAAAACTCTAGTGGGTAAGAAAATTACTTCCCTCTCACTATGTAATTATCCAAAAATACAAATTACTGCCAACAATTGGCCTTCAAGAAGGATTCAAACTCCTAATTGTATTTGCTTTCTCACAACTTCTCAACAATGAAAAAATCACTCTCAATGAACAAAACAAGAAAGAACTCCAACTCCTCTTTGCTCACACTTGAATTCACTCAAAATTACTTGCTAGAATGCTTCTACAAACTTATATTTGTAGTTTCTCTACCCATGGATGGAGGGAAAGGTGAAATGAACCAATATGGGAAGTCCAAACATTTTCAACTACTTGAATTCCCATTTTGGAAAACGTTGGGGACAAGACCGCTAGTAAAGACAGACCGGCAGTTGTTCAACTGCGGTCTCTGTAAATGGCGGTTGCGCAACCATCGCTCTATGAAGAGATAAAATTCTAACCGCCAGGGCGGTTGTGTAACCATCACACAAAAAAATCCCTAATTAGAACAATGATGGATTTTTGATGTCATTTGAAGGTGTCCAAATCACCCTCAACGTGATTAGACAATGTCCCGAAGAAAGAATATGCTAAAAATTTGCACTGTAAGTGTCAAATATGGAGAATACATAGAATTGGGTATTATTAGATCCATTTGGATCACTTTGATATCATTGACCATTACAAAAAAATCAAAATTCAAAATTCTAAGTACGAGTACTTGAAAACCAATCCCAAGAAATTTGATAGGCTTGTTCAATATAACAAAGGAAGCAATTTTGTTTCATGTTATAAAAAATCCAATACCGAAGAACTACCACATGCCTCTCATTGCAATCCATCTATGAATTTTATTGCTTCCACACCCTCCACATCTGGGAAGGTAGAACCTTGTTGTATAGCCTCGTTGGTCAATGGGTACAAACTGAATAATTGTATCATTGAATCTGGTGCTTCAGACAACGTCATGCATAAAAAAGTTGCTAAAGATCTTGGTATATGTATCTCTCTATCTTCTACCTCTGGCCATTATTATTCCATTGAAACAAAAGAAGTGCCTCTCATTGGACACGTTAATGATGCTTAGGTAACATTGAAAAATTTCTCTAACAAGAAGATCACGATGAAAATACTTGTAGCAGACATGCCCGCCTCATATGGTATGGTGTTGGGCCAAAGCTTCTATCATGATGTTTGTGGAGAAATATAAATGGATTGGTCGCATGCCACCATTCCCATCAACGTTAAAGTGAAGAAACTTCTTCCCATAAGGAAAATGAAATACATTGTTCAAAGACCAGATGACCCAACGATAGATATCCTATGTCAAGATTCAAGGTCTTACAAATTTTCATGACTTTTGAGGAAGTTCTTGAGCTTTCCATGTTGGTGGAAAAATATCCAAGTGTCATAGAGAAGATTGGAAGAATCATCGCGACTTGATGAAATCAAAATTTGAGAGTATGTACTTCCCATGGGATGTGAGCATGATTGCAATTTATCAACTGGATGTTGATGATGGTCATGAGCATCTTGACTTGCAACAGAGAAATCTCGAAGTGATGAGTAATGTCGATCAAGAAAGAGTGATTCCCAAAAACTTCTTGTCAGGCGAGTTCAATGTTTCAAACCATGGTGTCAACATTCGGCATGAAGTTCCATTTGAAAAGCATGTTTTTGAGTATGAGGATTTTTCTTTCTCATTGGGAGAGGATGACAAGGTATGCAATAATGAAAAAATGTTTCAGCCTCTTGAATCTGAACCTATTCAAGGAGATGATGATTTCATCATGGAAATGGAATCCTTAGTTCTTGGTGGTCAAGGTTGGGAAGATGACAATATAAATATTTCAGCTCCAATTTTGTGCTCATTCCCCTTTCATGAAGATGGAGACATTCTCAACGAAAAATGGATAGATGAAATGGTGCTTGATCCCAAGGCTGATTTTGTTTAAAATGAAAATATTCTCAATGGGATAGAATCTTTTTATGTTCACTCTACTCAAGAGAAGGATGCTCTCAACATGAAGATGAATTTTGAGGTTCAAAATGGCCAAGTTGAACAAGGTGATGGTTTTCATTCTTCACATCCAACCTTGTGCTCATTTTCTTTTCAAGATAATAAAACACTATGAACATCACATCATAATGGGCAACAGTCAAGATTGAGCCAATAAGTGTGAAAGAAGATTGCTTGGATAAAGTGACAAATAGAGAACAGAAAGAGGCTAGTGATAATGATGAAGCTTTCACAACATCTATTGAGAATCAACTCATGAAGATAGTGGTCATAAAGAACATGAGAAATGAAGAATAAATTCCTATAAAATTACATAGGCCTTGGTATGAAAATGATAAGTCAAGTGTGATCAAGGCTCATCTTCACAACAACGATGGAAAATTAGCAAGTTGAATGAACTTCAGAACCAATGAAAAAATGGAAAGAATGTGTCAAAGTAACATTGGAAATGAACTGAATAAGTGGGTCATAAATTACAACAACAATCATGCTAGATTTCTCAAGAAGTTAAGGAAATATTCATATTTCAACGAGCCTGTCAATGGATTTTTGGAAGAAAGGCACTCGGTGATGCCCATATACAGGTAAACACTTAGTTTGAGTTGGTGCTTCAATGAAAGAAAATTGTCCCCTACATGTATATAGGTGATTTAGGATGTTTCCCTTTTGGTTGTGTGTTTCCCTTATCATTTTGTGTTACCCTTTCTCGTTGTGTGTTTTTTTGTTGTTTTGTGTGTGTGTTCAATAAAGGAAGTTTCATTGTATGTCTCTGATGCGACTCTATATAAGCCCAATGGATAAGGCATTGGTCCACGTAATGTCTTGAGATTTCAGAGTTATGCTTATCCTGCTCTCATTGTGTTCGATCCAGAAAAAGTCCCCAAACAAGCTAATTGTTTTCATACAAAATGTTTAGCATGAAAAATTCTTTTTTTTTTTGTCATGACAACCTAGTCCTCATTTGAAAATCCTTCTCCCGGTCAATGTAAACCTATCCTCCGACCAACTCAGTTATTATGTTACCATCATAATGGCTAGGAGGAATGTGCTAATGTTATTTTCAAGTGTGTTTCATGTGCAAGGAATGTTATTCAAGTTTATTCATGAATATTTGGAGATCCATGAGAAGATAAGTGCTTCCGAAGGCTCCAAAAGGGCTATTTTTGGCCTTTTTGCACTTGGTGAACACCCTATGGGAATGTACAAGGAAAATATAAGACATCCAATAGGTGTGTGTCAAAGCCATGCAATCATCTGAGGTAGTTTAGGAAATTTTGGAAGAAAAATCAGGTTTAGGAACAAGTTATGTAATACCAGGCTATTCTTAGCATGGTATAAGAAAATGAAAGCGGTAAAAATCTACTTGGCTTGTTCCGGACATATCAGGAGCCTCGGAAGGAGTTGGAAGGAAATAAAATACTCATCGGAAATATTATGAGGCATAAATGTGATGGAGCATTTCATTTCAAGTTTTGGTAGTGAGAAACACTAACAACTTGTACGACATGGCAAGAAAAGGTCCCTTTTTATCGGGGGAGATTGGTCAACAAACGTTAGACACCTCGGGAAGAGTTGATACCTAATTCAAAGGAAAATGTGACATATATGTGGCTCCCTTCACATAAAAGGTGTTGGTTCTTCTTTTTATCATCGTGAACTTTGGTGGCAATTTCTTTCACCAATGCACAAGCTTGGGTAGAATTGAAAAGGGAAAAAATGAAAAATTGAATGCAAAATTGACTCCTACAAAAGGTGGAAATGTTCTCATGATCCCTTTTAGAGTCAAAATCATATAAGCTTTTCCCTTGGAAGTCTACTCCTAGCTCTGGTGGCTAGAAAATGGACTCAATCAAAGGGTACATATGAGACACTCAGGTGCGCCACTCAAGTGGCAATTTGGGTGGCTAGAAAATTTAATCAACTCTTCTAACCCAAAATAACCCCCTCCCCATGATGCTTTGACCCATGGCACACTTTTTGCATGCTCATGTCCCTTTTTTCCTTTGCTAAAAGGACATGGGGGATGCAAAAATGCACCACCACATGAGGAGTTCAACTTGCATCACTTAAAACACAACCTAGGTGGTTAGGCATGTTGTTTTCACCCTCATAAACTCATATTTTCCATGTCCCTCTCTCATGTTTCCCTCACCCTTGGAGAATTTTGGAGAGGTTGGTGTCTGTACAGGGATGAAGATTGACACACGAACTTCAACCACACTCGACTCCCCGAAGTCGTGCTGAGGTAGTCGATGTGGAAATGTGGATGGCTAAATGATAGCAAGATGTAGTGAAAATGTGATGGAAAAGTTATCAAGGAAGAGCAATGTCCTCGACTCGTAATAATGAGATCTTCTCGTTAAGGGCGAGGAAGGCCTCTCTAACATGAATGGGTATGATGTGTGGATCTGAAAGAATAGCAACACGAAGACTCCAGTCAATATCAAGCTTTGCAGAGATTATTTATACCGGTTAAGGAACTTGTGGAAAACCAATGGGGGCCTTGTAAATATGTCCAGACAAGGTCATGGAACAAGTGAAAGAGGCGTGGTTTCCAAGACCTAGATTCATTGGCAGGAGCGGTTCAAAACTCATAAGCTTTGTCGGATTCGATGTTCAGGGCGTTAAATTGTGAAATGATGTCAGGTGGTAATGGCGATGTGCGGAAAACCAACATGCGTAGAATTGTGTCAATATCTGTGAGAATATTAAGTGCGTTTTGTTGGGGGACCCTAGGATCGCTACCATATGTTCTTGGTTGTTGAGGTCCTTGTATGGTCATGTGTATATTTAAACCCGATTGCCAGGGCATTCCAGAACTTGTAGGCCTTATTAGCCGCAATGTTTAAGACATTTAATTGTTGAATCTTCTCGGCGTATTGAGCCGGTGTTTTGAGGACAAGAATAAGGTTTCCCATATTTATGTCCATAATTAACTCGGGACCATTCCGTTGTGGTATCAGTGGATCACTTTTGTATGTGTGTTCTTGTTGAGGACCGTTGATGGTCATGTATTGCAATAATATATTTAATTATGAAAATAACAACTAATCTAATTGAATTGAAACTATTATATGTTTTTGGTATTTATCAAGATATAAATGAAATAAAGCAAATACTAAGCAACTATTATGATAAAATGAATGTTTTTGTGATTTTTTGGATTTTAAAGAAGAAATGAGGAAATAAGAACTACTCTAATTAATAAATCCTAAAAAATATAAAAAACTAGATGTAGTTGTTTATCTCTGTAGAAGAAATCTATTCTATTTTAAATGATGAAAGCTTCACTAAACTATGGATGCAAATCTAACCCTCTATTTTTCCTCAGAAGCACGGAAGAAATCAGAGCTTCACATAAGCTTTTCTTCCTTGCAACTTCCCTGACAAGAGTAAAGAAGACTTCTATTGAGGATTTCCTATATGAATTGATTTATTGTAACTATTGAATGATTGCAACAATGGGGATGCTTCTTTTCTACTCTATTTGATATATATGTATGCGTATGATTCATCAACAATGATATGAATAAAATAAAGAAACTAACATCAACCCCAACCTAGAAATACAAAGTATGGAAAATCCAGTTGTGTTATGCTTTGTCCCCTCAACTTGTATTTTAAATCTCCCATGTTCACGTGAGTCCAAGGGATTGGGAATGCAGTAGAAGCAACAGTGAGAAGGTGTTGGAGCAATTGCATCTTGAATGGCAGTCTGGTAATCAATGCAAGTGGAAGAGAGATATCAAAAGTGAACAGAGCTTGGCTATGCAATTTCCAACAAGAATGAGGAATCTCAACAATACAAGAATACATAAAATGATCTCCGGCCCTTTTCTTGAGAACACACAATTAATTTATAGAAGGTTGGCTGGGATGTGCACTATCACACTTGGCAGCCATGGGGTGTCACACCAACAATGAAGGGGATGTTTGAACAATCAATTACAAATAGAAGTGAAAGAGGATATTGCCACAAGGAAACCAAGCTTGAAATAAACTAAAATGGTTCACAAACGTGTGCTCAAAGTGAACTAGAGTGGAGCAACATGCGTCTAAAATCATGTTGGAAGGTTCTAGAAATTTCACATAGGACCGCAGCCCTATGCAGAGTGGCAGTTATAGGATTGCTACCATGCTTGGGTGGCGGTTACAGGACCACTGCCTTTCCTCGAGCAGTAGTTACACGACCGTCACCCAAGAAGGGCAGTGGTGTTGACACTAAAGGTCAAAACTAAACTAAAATTCAGCGGGAAGAAACAGAAAAGTGGTAAATTGCTAAGGCAAACTAGGCTACAAATATAAGTTGTAAGGAGGTTTAGGAGCTTGAACACCTTTGGAAAATACATGAATCATCATTGGGGACCTTTTATACCATTTTCCGAGAATGTAACACGTGTAATTTTGGGTGCGTACATATTGCCCCCTCGAGAGACGTTTTATCCATGAAGAGGCATAAATCGTAGAGTCCGAGTATGGCATTCTCGAAATTAGGAGTTAGAAGCTATTCCTGACACACCCATGTGTCGAAATGTCCCCATGCAAGCTTTTATTACCTGCAAGATGAAAGCAAGACACAAGTGCAAATAGATATGATATTGAAAAATAAACACTAAATCAAAACGATAAGAGGACTTACCATTTGCGTGGGGATAGAAGTATACTTGCGCCAACGCTCCAACCCTGTGGGATCATACACTCAAAATGAAGTTAAAATAAAGCATCTATATATCAAAATAACTCATTTCCCATTTCATTTACACATCGTATTGGTGATTTTTGAGCTCTGGGCCCACTGGCTATTTTGAGTGAGAGTATAGTCAAAACAACGAGGGTGATAACATGATCATGGCTCCATGAGTTAGAGACCCCGCAACAAAGACAAAGGTTAGAATTTCTCAAGCTGTTTATTTTGAAACATAAAATGTAAAATGTGGAAACTCTAAGCCTAGTAGGGAGATTTTTTAAATTTATTGTCTTAAAATGATCTCTAGGGTATGTCCTAGGTGGGTTTAGCTTTTGTTTTATACAAAAAGGCCTATTTTTGTGTTTTTTTTTGAGTTTTTAGGCTAAAGGGGACGACTCGTCGGTTTTGGATAGGACCGCCGCCCTACGTAGGGTGGTGGTTACAAGACTGCCACCTTTCCAGGGTGGCAGTTACAAGACCACCGCCCTGAGAAGGCAACAATCACAAAACCACCGCTTTACACAGGGAGGTGGTTTTTAATTTCAAGACAATGAGCTAGTTTGACTAAGTTAAACTATTTTTTTGGTTTTTAAGATGTTTAATATTGTTTTTGATGAGCTTGCTTATTGATACATATCACTAAGTTGATCTTTTTTCTTTTTTGGAGGATGCGAAGAGTTATACATCCGCTAGAGCCTAGAGAGAGAGTGTGACTGGCTTCTAGGAATCCTTGATCAGCTGACTCAAGATGAGATAGATCTATTGCACCGGGTTGGGATATGGAGGATTACATGGGTGCCATGTATAGCCCCAACTAACCAGATACTATGTGATCTATTGTCTTATTGGGATGCAGACTGGAACACTTTCTAGTTTCTAAGAGTGAGGGAGTGTGGATATCACTCTGGAGGATGTCTATAGGATTCTTGGTGTACCTGTGACTTGGAGACAGTTGACCTTAGAGACTTTAGGGACCACAACAAGATCTAGAAAGTGGGCTTCATATATGAGAGATGATGGGGCGTCAGGAGGCGCCAAATAGGGTATGAGGCTTTTGTCTATGTCCACCACACCTATCCCCACCCTACACAAGAAGGCCATCATTAGTATTATGGCTTCACATTTGGTGGGAGACAAGGGCGGGGACAAGATCTTGTATTGTTGGGTTCCCATTATCATGCAAATTGAGTAGCATGGGAGGATCTTTTCCTGGGGTGTGGATATCTTGGGGTCTATATACAATGACTTGTATTGAGTGGTGAGGCTCTAGGGAAATCCATGAGCCATCCTACATTAGTGATGAGTGGGTATGCGAGTGGATTATCCCCTACAAGAGGGGAGTTTTTGTACATGGTCCAAGGGCCGTCAGGGCCGCGAGATGGACCAATTTGTCAGTTCTCATGGGGCCACATCAACCCATATCTACACTGACCACAGATGAATTTTTTGCGAGGCCCTACCAGGACTTGGTTGGGTTATGGGGCCAAGAGATGACTATCCTTATTTCATGTGCCACCACTTCGCAGTTAGTGGACAGATCAATGAGGGTGGATGCCCACCCTACCATCAAAGTACCCCAAAAATTTGGGTTTCCCTATGATGATGCTCCTCCTACCACACCTACTATTTATATGAGCATTATGGAGGCATGAGATGGCCCTAAGGGTGAGTATGGAGGGACAATTGTTGTACCGAGGGTACCTATCTCTGTGGAGAAGGTACAATTTTCTAGGGAACACATGGCATCCAGGGCCCTTCTCCAGATTGAGGCTGCACCCGCTCACAATAGGGAGGAGGAGGAGGAGGAGGCCCACATAGAGACAAAGATCGAGAGGAGGCAGGAGAAGAGGTTGGAGTAGAGGGGGGTGATGAGGAGGAGGATGGTGACACAGAGTGACAGGATACTCAGGAGAGATCCATGGCCAAGAGAGAGGAGGTGAAGGAAGAGATGGAGACATTGCTTTTAAGGAGCCACTTCCTCACGAGGGAGGTGGAGATGAGGAGTCTATGATGGGACAACATGTTTCTCCAGGAGAGAGGATTGCATACAGATACCTGTAATGGCTGCACCAGCTGATCCAACTTGGATGCCTGGGGATTTGAGTATGTAGATACTCTTCTCTCAACCTCGTTAGCTAGAAATGTTAATGAATTTAAGAATTGTACTTTTTTTTTGGGTTTTTGATCATTTTTAACTCGCCGTTGTTTTCTTTATTTTACAGCCACTGCTGATGGCTGGCGAGATCTTATTCGCCGAGTCTATGTTGACACCTTGTTGATCCCTACAGGGAAGACTCATGTAAAGTTGCTCGAAGATATAGGACAACAATTATAGGCTGGACGACATACTGATGTGTTTGTGCCTCTCTAGAAGGCCATGGAGATTGTGACTACTTAGAACAAAAAGATCACCACCTATGAGATGTTAGAGAGATTGGTAAGGTGGATCCACTCACATAGCAAGGCTACGACTAGTGGCTTTACTCACAATCACTCTCACCACTCAGTTCCTTCATGCCACCGTAGCTGCAGCAGGAGTCCTGGCCGTAGCCGTGCACCATCTTTAGGTTCCCGAAAAGAGGGATAGGCCGTTTAACCTTTATTGCTTTGATTCCATTTTGTGAGACATATATGTTGTTTTTGTATTTTGGTGCTCATTGCGAGATTTTTGACCACATCGAGTGTGTGATGGCACTGTACACAAACTATGATTCATAATGATATATAAAAATGTCTCTTTTTGGCTCGGTTATCCTTTGTGTAGATTTGACTTCATTTATGGTTCTCTTCACATGTGTACTCTTAGATGTTTGAAATTTCTGATTTTATATGCTTTTCAGAATGCATGCAGTGGATAATGAATGTTGATAGAATGATTTCTTTTTGTTGTTTTGTAATGTTGATATGTGATGATTATGCAAGCACAATGTAATGTTGAACTTTAGTTTCTCAAAAATGTTTGATACTTCCTTTTGTTTTGGAAAATATGTGATGAATAATGATAAGATAATAAAATAAACTCACTCCACTCCTAACCCCATGCAACTAGTAAGATGTGAGGGCTCAACACCGAGAGCTAGAAGGGACGTGAATTGTATGGTCTTGATAGATGAAAATGGTGAGAGAAAGACAAGATTTTGACATAAATCCAATTAGGGAGCTACAACCTAACTCTACACATAGTTTAATACATAGAGTAGAATGTGATTTTCTTGTAAGTTTTATCTAGACTTAGATCTGTAGATGGCCTCTTGATTGACAAAATATGGTTTTAAGGTTTTAACTCTCTTGGAACATACACATCTAATTCACTTTTCTTGGGATTTTAAGATTTTCAAAGCACTTTTTATTGAATGAAATTACTTTTAACTTACTAATTTATTTACAAAGACCCCCTACACCTTGCCCCATGCTACCAGTAGGAAGTATGGGCTCATCACCAAGGACAAGGCATAGGCGAGTAAGGGCACTTCCCTCCTTTCCCAACCTCATGCCACTTGTAAGAGGCATGGGCTCAACACCAAAGGTTGGTAGGGAAAGGAAGTGTGTAAATGAAAATTTTGTATTGATTTTAACTTGATATATATACTTTTTTAAGTTTCTAAATTGTGCTTTTGGGAAGGAGATCTTGCCCCTAGCCTCAACCCCACATAACCAGTAAGATGCGAGGGCTCAACACCGAAGGCTGAAGATAAGAAAACAAATGTCCCGAGTGAAAAATGTTTAGAATGTTTTTATTACCAAAGAGGTCTTTTGGGAAATATGTGACATCATGAAGCTTCTAGAACAAACTATGGGAAAAGACACCTATGCTAAAAGGAAGCTATAGGCAGAACCAAGTATACAGGCCTTGGTAGGATTAGTGTCAAAATTTTGTCTTATTTCGTTGAACTGATGAAGTGATCGAAATGTTGATGACAATATTATGGATGTTTGAAGAGATGTGATTTGAATGATTGCCAATGTTTTTAGAATTTTTGAGAGTTACTTGAAAATAAGTTCCTTGATTACAA
The DNA here is from genome assembly GCA_018340775.1 of Taxus wallichiana var. yunnanensis. Taxonomy (NCBI): domain Eukaryota; kingdom Viridiplantae; phylum Streptophyta; class Pinopsida; order Cupressales; family Taxaceae; genus Taxus; species Taxus wallichiana. The sequence goes on from CM031237.1 coordinate 381,197,592, forward strand.
ATTTTACAGAATGAGTTAATAGATGATAATGCAATGCGGATGCAATAGTATACATATGGAAATGCAGATGAACTATTCGTAGTAGCATTTCAGGTGAAGTGAATTGATGATTCACCAAATTCTTCACCTTCTAGAGTACACAGGTGATATGCCCCATTTTTATAGTCCTCTATGACTTGATATGGGCCCAACCACTTGGGCTTGAACTTCTTTCCTTTGTCATTTTTCTTTTCTATTTGGTTGTCAAGTCTTAATACCAAGTCTCCCTCACATATTTCACATTCATAGAATTTCTTGTTATAATTCTGGCACATCTAGTCAACGTAAGCTCTATGTTGACTTTCAACATTAAGTTGAGCTTCATCAAGGATTTCCAACTCAGAGAGTCATGCCTCATGATAACTTTCTTCTCCCAAAATTCCTTTTAGTGAAATATGGAGATTGGGTATTTCAACTTTAAGCGGTAAAACCACTTCCAAACCGAACACCAATGAATAGGGGGTTGCCCCCATTGAAGTTCTTATTGATGTCCTATATGCCCACAAGGCTGAAAATAACTTTAAGTGCCAGTCACACTTGTTCTCCTTTATAGTTTTCAGGAGAATGGAATTTAACGTCTTATTAGTTGCCTCAATCTATCCATTAGCTTGAGGATAATAGAGAGAAGCGATGTGGTGATTTATCTTGAACTTTTCACATAACTCATGCACTTCCTCATTTTTAAAAGATGTACCATTATCAGAGATAATGACTTGTGGGACCCCATACCTACAGATGATCTGGTTTAAGATGAATTTTGCAATCACAGATCCCAAAATAGTGGTAAGAGGCATGGCCTCAACCCACTTCGTGAAATACTTTGTGGTCGTAATTATAAAGTTGTGGCCATCAGTAGATGAGGGAGATAATTTTCCCATCAAATCTAAGCCCCATGTGGAGAAGGGCCATGGTGTTGTGATCGGTTGTAGAGCTTGGGCATGAATATAAATCTCATGAGAGAATTCTTGGCACTTATGGCATTTACGTACATACTCTACTTGCATCATGTTCTAATGTAGGCCAAAAATAGTCCATTCAATGTATCTTTTTGGTGGTGGCATGACCTCTGAAGTGACCCCCAAAGACCCCGCTTGTGGGTTCCGTCAAGGATATTTTCATACTCTTCCTCATCAACACACCTTAGTAGCATATCGTCAAAGGATTTGCGATAGAGAACTTGTTCTATGATAACATACTTAGCGGCTATGACATGTAGCCATCTTATTTGATGTGAGTTTTCTCCCTCAGGGTTTGCATGGTCCATAATGAAATTAGCAATATCTACATACCATGGACATGTATAAATGGGAGGCTTGGTTATGACACAGTATATGCATTCATCGGGAAATCCAAGTTAACTAAATCCCCTCCATCTAATGGGTTGTCAACTAACTAGTCTACGATGATTTTTCCTTTGATGGACTTTTGGTTAATGAACGTTAATTTGAACTTATCCATTAGAGTCATGAAAGCATCCAAATTTGTTAGATAAAGAACCTTATGTTAGAAACGTCTCATAAATGATCTATCTTAACAATGACCCTCGTTTCTTGGTTAAGCATGTAATGCCTTAACCACTTTGTGAAAATACTATAGAAATACATTCTTTCTCTGCTTATGTATAACTTGTCTCATATTCGAGCAACATGTACGAGTGATGAAGTAGACTACACGCTCATGTTTTCATCATCTTCTTATGCTAGCATGCAGGCTAATGAGACATATGTTTATGACCCATGAATATAGAATGAGAGGAAATCTGATTTGGGAGGCATAAGTGTGGGAGGTGACAAAGGAATTGTTTGACCGATTCAAATTCCTCATGACACTCATTTGTCTAAATGTTGCAGCAATCCTTCTTTAATAAATTATTTATTGGATGAATGGTGAAGGTTAAATCAGGAATAAACCTTCGGATTGCACCGAGATTTTGAGAAAGGATCTAATTCCTAACTCATCTGATGGTGGGGTCATTTCTAGAACCATCTCATATTTTTTTGGATCTACATCGATCCCTCGTGAAGAGATGATGTATCCCAAACTTCCCTCCCGTCACACCAAACACACATTTTTTGGATTTAGGGTAACGTTCGTATTCAATTAAATGAGAGAGGATGATGTGAAAGCACCTCAGGGTGATCGCAACACTTTTCTAGCCTTAGCCAAAAGGTCATCAACATATGATTCACAATCTTGTGAATGAGATCATGGAATATGTAAGTCATTGCTCATTGGTAAGTGGCACCAACATTCTTGAGACCGAATGCCATGACTGCATAATAATAAGTTTCCCAATGAGTGATAAAGGTCATCTTTTTTAATCTTCCTCGAGATCCTAATTTGATTGTACCTAAAAATCCATCCATAAGGGACAACAACTCATAACCAACTATTGCATCAATGATAACATCGATGGATGGTAGTGGGAAATCATCCTTGGGACATGCTTTGTTGATATCCCAAAATTCAATACAAATTCAAAATCTTCCCATTCTTTTTAAGAACATGGACGATGTTAGACACCCACATTGAGTATTCGATAGGGATTAATGAACCCCACTTGTAGGAGCTTCATAACTTCCTCTTTGACCATTAGTGCCACCTTTGGTTTCATAGGTATAGATTTTTGCTTGATGGGCTTAGCATCAGGTTTGGTCACAAGGTTATGAACTACAACATGAGGATCAATTCCTGTCATCTCTTTATAACTAAATGCACAAAGGCTTTGGAATGTTATTTGAGGACATTTGTGTGTATTTCTACTTCCTCAGGAGTTAGTGAAGAACCTAACTTAGACTTTTTGGGTCCTCCTTCATCCCGATGTTAATGTCGATCGTCCCTTCAATCAAAGAGGCATTACCCTCTTTAAATTTAGGTAGGGCCGAGAGGTAGTTCTAATTCCCCTTCCTCTTTATTTCAAAAATTTCAAGGCCTTTTGAGGAGGAGGATCCATCGTGTGATCTCCAAAATAGGAGGAAGAGTGAGGAATGAGAGAAAAGCCTCTCTTATGATGTTGGGGATGTAAATCCATGTATAAGTGTTAAGGTACCCTAAGATAGATTCATCATTTTCTGCATAGTCTAGGGTAGCAGGTTTGTTCTTGGCCTCGATGTATGCTAATATTGGATTTGTTGGCATCTTGCAAACTAAGGGTTCAATGCGGACCGAAACTGTGAAGTTGGTATCTTCTAATTATTTTCTTGGACAGAAGCGGGAAGAAAAGTAGCTATTGAATCAGTGAGAAGGTTTTTTCACGTGGAATGGCTTTGATTGAAATGAAGTCAAAACCTTTCCTTAAATTGAGTATAACAACCTTATAGAGTTGTAAGTGTTCCCTAGTCTCATATACCTCTAAAACTTGATTAACAACTAGATGCGAATCACCCAATACCCTAATGTTACAAGCACCAATCCTTTTGGATATGAGACCAAGAATGAGAGCCTCGTATTCTACCATTATTTGTACATTCAAAATCTAGTTTGAAGGAAAAAGGCATGACCTTCCCCTTAGGAGAAGTGAGAATCACACCTACCCCAACGCCAAAGTGACATTTTTCTCCATCAAAATTAAGAGTCCAATAGTTACTTGGGAAGATTGATGTTGAATCGTTCTTTGTATCTTCTTCCTTTGCTTCTGAGACTTCAACCATGCAAACTTCATCATTTGGAAGAGAGTCGAGTCCTAGAGCATGTCCTATGCCCATGGAATCAAATGGAAGGAGAATGGGTAAATCATTCTCCAACAACTCAATAATATTTTCCATGGTTTCTATTGATACCGTCTCAACGAAAAACAATTTCATCTTTGATTGAGGGAATCCCTTTGATCAAATTAGTAGTTTCTAATTCCGTTGTGGGAATTAGTTTTGTCTCTAGTGTTGAATTCGTGGGTTTGTTTAACTGATTTGGGGGAGCTCAAATTTAGAATGTACCCCGGCCTATTCTTTAGGTTAGATAGGTGAATGTCAAAGGGCTTTAGGTCACCCTATGCAATGAAGACCTTCCCCAAATGTAGGAATATTACTTCTTGAAACAATGTGGAAGGGATCACCTTCATGCGCTATATCCAAGGATGAATGAGAATCATATTATAGTTGGTTTCCCGATCTATAATATAAAACTTTGTAAGAATCTTCTTGGGCCCCAGGGTAACTGGTAGCACTATGGTGCCAATCGATGTTGCTTTGAGGCTATCATACCCTATCAACGTGTTTCTTGTTGAAGATCAATTAGTTTCTCCATAGCCTAACTTATAGAGAAAAGAAAAGGGGACAATGTTGACTACTTCCCCATCATCAATCATTGCACACTTTACGTAATTATTATAAATCCAAACTTGTAGATACATTGCTAAATCACCTCTACGTGTCAACTTTACATCTATGGGCATCTTACTGATGTCAAATATGAAATCCAACATCTCTTTCTGGCTGCCCAGGAGGATAGACATCAAAGTCTATGTGGTTTATTTGTGCTTTCAGGGAGGGGTGACATTGATCAAATGTCCAAGACCCAATGCTTCTAATAAAACAACTCTATGAGTAGGGGATTTCTTCAACAAATCCAAAAATGAAATGTGAGAAAAGGTATTTGTTAAATCATTGATCAAGTCATAAGCCCCACTGGCTTCGAAAGTGTTGCATGAACATCATCTGATAGATGGGTAAATAAGAATGGGCTGCGAAGAGTAGTCCTGAGTTCTTGTACCAACATTTATTTGGGGTTTAGTTTCTAACTCTACTAAGATGATGATCTTGGTTTGTTGGCAACCATCCAATGGGGGTGCCACCAATGGGTTTGATGAAGTCGAAGCTTCATGATCATTATTTCCCACCGGGATACCCTTGTTTGAGCCATTTGGGGTCCAACTTACCATTGTTAGGACATGTTGGAAGGGGATCGTTAAAGATCTCGAGTGGTGTGTTTTGAGGGGATACAGCCCCATGCAAGTATTCTGAGTTGGTGCCATAGGATTTTCCAAAAACATCTTGACAAAGAGCTACCTTTGGTCCTCTGGTAAGCATTGTAAGAACTTATTACAATCTATTCTAGCATCATGCCCTCGGACCCTATGGAAACCAAAATACAGTTAGGATCATAATCCCGATGTCTTTGGTTTTTTTTTTTGTTGTGGTCCAAAGTTCTTGATTGTTATTTTCAACTGTTGGTTATTGTAATTGAAGTTCGAGGTTGTTGCCCTTGATTTTGATATTGGTTTTGGTACCCATTTGGGTACTAGTTAGGGCCTTGATCTTGAACTTGTTGTTGTTACTATTGGGGTGGAGGACGATTGAATTCCATTGTGTTGATCACATGAGTAAAGTTGTTACTCCTCTTATTGTTACCATTTATGTTTTTTGTTAACGTTATTTGTACTTTGAGGTGTTAACAACATTTGGTTTCTTTGCTTGGTCTATAACATCATCGGTTGTAACACCATGGTTTTTTTTGAGGACCTTAGGTCCTTGGTTGTTGTTTGCATTGTTTGGGTAACTTGAATTACCCTGATTGGGAGTGATCAACCTCCCATTTGAACCATAGGTATTGTGACCACTGTCTATTGTTGCTTGATCTATACTGAGAGAGCACCTCTAACACCTCTTCATAGCTCCTAAGTGGAACTTCTAGACTTCCTCCTTCATTTCCCAGGTTAAGAGAGTGAAGGAATAGATCACGAGCTCCATCTATCCATGTTGGGAGTGCTTGGGAAAGAGTAGAGGACCTTCTTCCATCTCTGGATGAAATGCATAGTAGACTCATTGTGCTCTTGCTTTATATGTAGGAACTCCCTAATTCCTATCCTTAGCAACTTGTTCATGTCAAAAGCTTTGATGAATTCAGACACGATTTGTTTAAAGGAATGTATTGAAGCCTTAGGTATCCTATAATACCAATTGAGAGAAATACCTTATAAAGTCTTAGGGAAGATCTTTTCTATGAAAACATCCCATAAGAGCAGCTCTCGAATGGTTGTGGCATATGCCTTGATATGCACATTTGGATCTCCCTCCCTTTAAATTTGTGAAGATATGGTAGAGTCTGTGAGAGAGCATAAGACTCTGTATGGTGAAGTTGAGGTGTTATTTAAGATATTTAGAGTAGGTCCCCACTACGTAAGACTCGACCATTGATGACCCCTATTTGGGAGGTGGAGGTGGAAATGGTTGTTGATATGGTGCAACATAGATGTTTGTGGAGGCATAAGGCATCCCTTGTGGATGACCATATAGACTAGGAAAAGAGTACATGTCCCCTTGTGGTGATTTGGAATACATGTTTACGTATGGGGGACATTACTCTAGTATGGATTTGGAGGCACAAAGTCAGGGAACATGGCATTTCTAGTTGGGTTGGCATTTGAGAACGCACTTCCAGCTAGTACCTGTTGAGGGTATCCATACGTAGCATGAGGGGGCATTCCTCAAGGTGCCTAATCCAATGAGAAGATCCCTTACATTAGGAACACCCATGTAAACTAGAGGATTTGGCATAGTAGGCACTTGACCAAAGTTATGCGGTTGATGGAGAATCCTTCCTTTCCCAATAGAATATGAAGCATGAGTAGCTTGGGAAAGTTATAATTCTCTAACCTTGTCCACCAATGTCGAGATGACCTCACCTGATGATGGCATGGTGTTCTATTTTAGTGCATGATGTTGAACCTTGTTAGGTTGCAAAGGAGTGTGATATCCTACTATAAACTATTTTTTTGTTTTTCCACCCCTCATTAGAAATATTTTATGCTATGGGAGGGGTAGAGGTGTTTTCTAAAGTAAGACATCAACATGTCCTTGCACCCTTTCTAGAGGTTGGTTCATGTTTTGGAAGTTTTGTTTTCGCTTTAGGTGTAATACATTAAGTACTCCTCGTCTAATAGTGGGAGTTGATCAAACTGCATACTGATTTGCGGTTTGAACAAAACTCAAGGAGATGAGTTTGAGTCTCCAATAAAGGTCATATTATTAGAACTTTAAAGTTCAGGCCATTGTGTTTGTGTAAGGTGATCAATCTCATTGATCCTAATTGATGATCCATTGTTCTTCCCTTGAGGAGGAGTTTTAGATGCACGAAGATTGGTTGAGTAGTTGTCTGCACCCATGCAGATAGTGAGGGAGATTGATGTTGCCTACCCATTTGATAGTAATATGCATCGAGACCCAAAATGGGCTGGCCGTGTTCCTTTCCCAACATATTCGAGGGGTATATGAATACTCGTAGAATAATGGGAGAAGGAGAAGATGGATGAAAGAAATGGAAACGAAAAGAGACTAGCTCTTCATGTCGGGTTCACCAATTTGTATAGATAAAAATCGACATGCAACCTTCAACCACACTCGACTCCCCGAGGTCGAGCCGAGGTGGAAATGTGGATGGCTAAATGATAGCGAGATGTAATGAAAATGGGATGGAAAATTTATTAAGGTAGAACAATGTCCTTGACTCACAATAACGAGATCTTCTCATCAAGGGCAAAGAAGGCCTCTCTAACATGAATGGGTATGGTGGACAGATATGAAAGAATAACAACATAGAGACTCCAATCAATATAAAGCTCCATGGAGATTCTTTCTACTAGTTGTTGAACTCATGGAAAACCAATGGGGCCTCGTAAATATGTCTAGGAAAGGTCATGGAACGAGTGAAAGAGGCGTGGTTTCCAAGACCTAGATTCGATTGGTAAGAGCGGTCCAGAAATCGTAAGCTTTTTCGGCTTTGATGTTCAGGGCATTTAATTGTGAAATGATGTCAGGTGGTAATGGCGATGTACAAAAAACTAACCTGCACAGACTTGTGTCAATATCTATGAGAATCTCAAGCGCGTTTGGTTGGGGGACCCTAGGATCGCTATCATAGGTTCTTGGTTGTTGAGGTCCTTGTATGGTCATGTATATATTTAAACCCTATTGCCAGGGGCATTCCAGAACTTGTAGGCCTTATTAGATGCAATGTTTAAGACATTTAATTGTTGAATCTTCTCGGCGTATCAAGTTGGTGTTATGAGGACAAGAAGATAGAGTCCCATATCTATTTCTATAATTAACTCGGGACCGTTCGGTTGTGGTACCCATGGATCACTTCCGTATGTGCATTCTTGTTGAGGACCGTTGATGGGCATGTATTGCAATAATCTATTTAATTAAGAAAGTAACAACTAATATAATTGAATTAAAACTATTCTATGTTTTTGGTATCTTCAAGATATAAATGAAATAAAGAAAATACTAAGAAACTATTCTAATAAAATAAATTTTTTTGTGCTTTTCTAGATTTTAAAGAAGAAACGAGGAAATAAGAACTTCTACTCTAGTTAATAAATCCTAAAACAAATAAACAACCGGATGTAGTTGTTTATATGTGTAGAAGAAATCTATTCTATTTTAAATGATGAAATCTTCACTAAACTATGGATGCAAATCTAACCATCTATTTTGCCTCGAAGCACATGAAGAAGTCAGAGCTTCACAAAAGATTTTCTTCTCTGCAACTTCCCCAACAAGAGTAAAGAAAACTTCTATTGAGGATTTCCTATATGAATCTATTTACTGTAACTATTGAATGATTGTAACAATGGGAATGCTTCTTTTCTACTCTATTTGATATATATGTATACGTATGATTTAGAAACAATTATATGAAGAAAATGAAGAAACTAACATCAACCCCAACCTGAAAATATAGAGCAATGGAAAATATAATTGTGTTATGCTTTGTCCCCTCAACTTGTCTTTTAAATCTCCCGTGTTCACGTGAGTCCAAGGGATTGGGAATACAATAGAAGCAAAAGTGAAAAGGTGCTAGAGCAATGACAACTTGAATGGAAGTCTGGTAACAATGTAAGTGGAAGAGAGATAACACAAGTGAACAGAGCTAGGCTATACAATTCTCAAAAAGAATGAGGCAACTCAACAATATAAGAATATGCAAAATGATCTTTGACCCTTTGCTTGAGAACAAGTGATCAATTTATAAAGGTTGGTTGGGTTGTGAACTATCATACTTGGCAGCCATGGGGTGCCACATCAATAATGAAGGGGATATTTGAACATTCAATTACAAATAGAAGTGAAAGAGGAGATTCCCAAAAGGAATCCGAGCTTGAAATTAGCTAAAATGGTTCACAAACATGCGCTCAAAGTGAACTGGAGTGGAGCAAGACATGTTTTAAATCATGTTAGAAGGTTCTAGAAATTTCACATAGGATTGCTGCCCTGTGCAGAGCGGCGGTTATAGGACCGCCGCCATGCTTGGGTGGTGGTTAGAGGACCGCCGCCTAGGAACAACGAAAGTATTGACACTAAAGGTCGAAACTAAACTGAAATGAAGCGGGAAGCTGTAGAAAAGTGGTAAATGGCTAAGGTACACTAGGTTACAAATATAAGTTGCAAGGAGGTTTAGGAGCTCGAACACCTTTGGAAAAGACATGAATCATCATTGGGGACATTTTATACCATTTTTGACAATGTAGCACATGCAATTTTGGGTGTGTGCAGTGTTCCCATGTCCCTTTGTCCCCTATGTTTTAGGGGTACAAACCATAGTGTGTGGTTTCCAAGTTGGGTTGGGTTGACCCGAGTTAAGCAAGGTGAGTTAAAAGGTGAGTTAACTAAGTTTCAAAAGGGAAAATGAAGGAGGGATGGTATAAAACTCATCCTTAGTCATTTTAAAATTCATTTTCATGTTTTTAACTCCCCCATCACGTGCTCTCTTGCTGTTATGGTGCTAACATTTCTAAAAACCCTCTTACTCCAAAACACAAATTTTCTCATTTCTCCCAAACTCGTGCTCCACTTGCCATGAAATTTAGACTATAGAATCCTTGCAAAAAAGGATTTAAGGGGACTATATACATGCCTCCATTGATTCTCTCTTCCATTTTCTTCACCCATCTAAAAATTTCAGCCAAAAATATCCATTTTTTCAGATCTACACAAACGCGGCGATTGAAATCCTCCAAAAATTGGAGCAAATGCCTAAAATGAAAAATAGAATCTTTTGTAAGTGGTTTGGCTCAAATATGACACAGGGAATACTACTCTCTATTTTTAGTAAGTATCAATTGGAGAATTTACTAATAATAGTAAGTCTTTAAGAAAAATGTGAATCCAGATACCTCATTTCATTCCCCCATGTTCAAGACACTCAAAATTGGCAAGATTGGAAAACAAATGCTAAAATGGGACAATAATGATGAACATGCTAAAAATAGTAAATGGATGAAATGAGCTCAAAATGATCACATATCATTCCTTCATACATTTTATAATAATCACTGAACTCGCATGAATCTTTCTATTAATTCTCAAGCAAATTCTCGCATTCCCCGATGCAGTGAGCATAAATTGCCTAAATGGAAAACTACCAATTTTGTACCGAGAACCATTTCACTTCATATCACCTAGAGTGCATGATCATAAGATGGATGACATTGATTTTTGTTCCTTTCTCCTTCCATTTCTTCAGTATCGGAAGGATTTAGTTTCATTCTTCATTCATCATCAGTGCCCTCACGGTGATGGTTGTGTGAGCAAAATGTACCAAATTCTCCCCATGAGAATGATTGTTCATAAAGATATGGAAATTTATCAAGAAGAAGAAGGATTATCTCAATGAGAGAAGTCATTTTTCAATACTCTCGGTGGTCTACCTATCAAGTGTTCATCACTCCTCTTCTAAGTGTGTTCAAACAATGTTGCAGAGGTGCATCATTTCAAGAGTTTTCAAAGGGGAAAAGTTTTCAAAGGATATTCATCAGAGCCCATCTCAATGAAGGGCAGAGGCACCGCCATCAATTCTTTGAAGAATCATCTCTCTCCTCTGTTCTTTTTTCATCCTCTTCTCCCCTCTTTCTAATTCTTCATTGTATGTAATCGTGATATTTTTTCTTATTCACTTAAGTGACTCTCTAATATTGCATTGTAAAAGTCCCATTTGATTTGTAAAAATGGGATTTATTTCCTCACTCTTTAGGAAGATGAAAAGTCACAAGTGGAATAAGAACTTGAAAGGTCATATGGGGGTACCTGAGAAGATAATTTGCTATGCTATAAATTGGAATGTCTTCTCCATTCCAAAGGAGTTCAAGTTAAGTTTTTGAAGTTTTAGTTTTTAGCTAACAATTATGGATTATTTTATGTTGATGAGCTTTATATCACCACTACAAAATAAAGAAGAGCTCCATTTCTTCCATTTATTTGCTCATTCTTTCCTCTATTCTCCCTCTATCTCCTAGCTTTGCAAGCAAAATGATCTTGAACAACCAAGGAAAGTCTTTGTACTTTTACTGAACAAATTAATGGAACTTTGTGTCTATAATTTTTTTTATCACATTGTCGGTTTCCTAAGTTAGATTCTTCTCATTGAATTTGGACCTAGTCTAGTTATTGTATGTGAACTCTGTTAGTGCCTACTTAGAACATTAACCCCCTCTCCTTATTTCTCATATCCCTTTTATCTCCCTTCACTGTAATTTTTCTCCTTGTACTCCGTACAAGAACTTTTCCAAAAGTTCAATGGAGTGTTCCTATGTGATCCTTGTCCTATTGGCCACCCCAAAAATTAAGATAGTTTACATTCAATAATGGGAGCCTCCCAATACATAAGGAGGGGCTTAGCCTCATGACCATTGGTGGAAACACATAATTTGCAACAAGAACAATTATTTCAACAACAATTTAATAGAAATAAAAGGGATCAAATTTATAGGTAAATGTGAAATAATGGAAGACACGGTAAGAATTATTTTGTATTTGTAAATTGCTTTTAGCTCCATTGATTATTTGATCCATGATCATACTATGTTATACCGTTGGAGTATAAGAATACATGACTATGGTAAAGATGCTACCAAATCAGAGAGGTAATATGAAGTAGGAACTACTTGGCCTTATCCACTTCATCCATGCTTGACACATGGAGTCTCGGCTTCTCAAGGAGAAGAGGTCATTGCAGGGACGATGAATGTAACTTTGGAAGATTAAAACCCATCGAGGAAGAGGATCTGCAGTGTTGTTGGAATTTACCCACACAATTGATCCATGTGAAGAACTTGGACTCAAGCTCCTTACAACTGTCATTGGCACCAAACAGTGTGAAACTGCACTAGAAATAGGAAGGACAAATGGACCAAATAAATGCAACTTCTTGAACTCTTTCTCTAACCTCACCCTTTCTCCTCTCGAATGAAAGTCATGGCTAAGGCCATCATAACTCATTTGTCTAAGATAATTTACAGGAGGTTGTTAGATTCTAAAGAGGTCGTCATTTTGTTAGCTTCTATGAAATAAAGGTGAATTTCCCATGTAGTGAATTCTTTTTGATGTTGCATGGCTTGGCCTAATATATTATCTATTCTCCAAGTTTTAGACCTCCCCAATCTTATTTTTTAAGCTATCACTTTGGATTCTCCTTCGATAAGGAATAGTAACGCTTAACCACTTTTTGGGAGGGAATTTATCATTGGTTGTTGGGTTGACCAATAAACCTTACAAACATATGTGATTTTTAGGTTGAGCGACATTAAATACAATTCATTGAAATCCTTTCCTCCATACTGCCATATAATTTCAAATTAGTGTCTCTAAATGCAATAATTTCAATATTAAGGGTACTGTGGAGAAAATTAGGCTCAAATTAGATACAAATACAATAATAGACTTAATTACAAAAAATAGGCTATCTAGAACATATAAACCACATAAAATAAACTAATTTCACCCGGCCCCAAGTCATAAACAACTCAAGATTTTGAGGCAATAAAGGACTATCTCCAAGTTGTGGGACTTGCACTGTGAGACAAACCTATGAAGAAGACCGGTTGCTCTACCCAATCCTAAACTAAACATGCCAAGGGACTAGGGTTAGAAGGAGATGTAGAAAGGAAAATCCTAAGCAAAAATGGGGGTGATAACACCAAGAAAAGGGTGAAAGACATTGAACACAATCAAATGGAGCATGTAAATGAAAATAATATGAACAATCCATTACAAGAGTAAAAGGAAGGAAAAACTACAAATAAAAACTGAGCTAGGAAGACAAAACATGCCACAAAATAAAATTTCATTGCTTAAAATGTGCACAATCCATTACAGTTGAAATAGAAGGCAAGAAATCATCTATAAAGGCCAAAATGAAGGCTCAAAGTTCATAGCTACTTGGGAGACCATTTTGACATGGTTGCTTTACATAATAGAATGTCCTTTACAATATATAGCTCGAATGAGAGTGAAAGAAGAAAGAGAAGAGAGAAAAAGAGAAGGGATGGTTTTTAATTTTTAACCACCAACACTCTGAATTAAATTCCTTAACAAAGCACATGGGCACTTTGTAAAGCCATTAATGTGTCTATTTTTTCCTGTAGAAGGAAATGAAGACACACTTCATCAATTCTGGTGGTTGAGCTACCTGAGTTGATCATTTACGTGCTCAAGAATGTTCTTTTCTCCCTAAGAAGTTGTGTTTGTTGTTTTGACCCATTAAATGTCATCAAAATCAGATTTTGATGATTCCAAGTTGAAGGGCTCGAGGAGATATTTTCAATGATATAAAGTTTTTCTAATTTGGATCTCTATGTCAAAAGATATGGCCTTCATAAGATTTACCTGTCAGAAAGCACATGAATTTGACATGTGGCAGCCTATAATTGGTTCGGGATTGGTCTCTACCAACTTGTACTTGCTTTTCCTTTTTCCATGTGTCCACCTCCCATATGCTTGTAGTTTTTGGCTTTACTTCCTTTCCTTCCTTTTCTCTCTACTTGTCCTTCTACCTTGGAGAATGGGTTTTCCTTTATGAAATACAGGCCAATAAGTCCTTGCCATGATCCATGCAACTGTCAGAGTGTCCTTAGACCCTTGTTAATCCCTGAGAGATGTGAGCCAATAATAAATAGCCATGTTTCCTTGCAATTTTCACTTTCAAAGTCTTTTGACTAGCCATTGCAAGATGTAAGCCAATAAGAAGGCTCCACACAATTTTGCATGTCATTCCTTTTGATTTTCCCCTCTGACACATGTGAAGCATTTGTCAATGAAATCATTCCTTGCTCCAAGGGTTGTCAGACTCTTTTTTAATCTCCACTGACAATTACAAAGTGTGAGCCAATAAGAAAGCTCCACGCACTTCGCATTGTCAATATTTTCTTTATGCTCCACTAACATTCTGTGAAACACTAGCTAATGAGGAAGCTCCACGTTTCTGCAATGTTAGAACTACTTTAGCCTTTGCATTTTTCAGGGCTATGAAAGGAGAACTAATGAAATGGATCCATGTAGCTCTTCGTATTGCATATTTTAAGTACGGGGGACTTAGAAACAATTTTTCTTTTTGAACTACGCCAACTGTCCCCTTTGACCTCATTGTCTTTCCCGGACCCAATGGAATATGAACTATGATTAACTCCGGGGAATTGGAGTTTAGATGAGACAATCACCTAAGGAATTACTGGAATGGTGACACATGTCCTCTTATGATGCCTCTGATCTGTGCCGCATGTCTTCCTTTGTACTGCGGCTTTAATATTTTCCACACAAAACTAACCCTTTTATCCTTTGTTCCATGGGTTCCCACTTTCTTTGTACTATGGATTTTAAATAGGAACTTTCCATTGCTTTAAGACTTAGTCTCCCATGGTTTTCAAATGCCAATGGCCAATGGTTTTGGGCAATGGAATTTGGCGACCATTTAGACGTCCTATACCTATAAAAATGGCTAAGTCCATTTTTGATGTGTTATCCAAATTAACCCGGGGGTAAATTTGAGATAACAAGAAGTATTAAAGAGTTGTTAGAATTTAGGGCTTTGAAATATTATACTTGATTTTGTGAAACACTATAAATTATATTCAATTTTTTTATTAAAAAAATTCAAATCTCACCTCAAATACCTCTTAGAAAAATTAACATGTGAAAATGTCTGTGACTATTTTTTGTTAGAACTTAACCATTTCTGTAACACTCGTAAAATACCACCTTCTTGTAAAAATATATATAAGAATGCAAAACTAGACCCAACAATGCAAATGTGTTTGATGTGACCTAATGTGTAAAATATATCTTAGAAAGCATGGATCACTTATGAATCAACTAGATAACAATATTATTTTTCAACACCCTAATTGGGCCTTTTAGGCCTATAATAGGCATAATGAAAACAATTGTGTTACTGAGGCATTTGTTAAACTAGTGAAAATTTGTTCTTCATTAATATGTATCAATCCCCTTAACTATCTAAAACAATGGAAATCAACGATTGTGTGAGTCAACAAGTAGTCATGTGTAATACAATGTGTCCAAATCCGTATCTTTCAAGCACATCTAATCAATTAAGATTTTTTTCTACATGGTTACATATGATTGAAAGTAGATTGTTGGTATAAGGATCCTTTTGAAATATAATGCCTTTTTCTTACAACTTTAATGTACTTTGCAACATGTGTATCTTGAATTCTAGATCTCCCAAAAGGTGCTAATGCACCTCTGTATTTATAGATTAGTTTTGAATTCAAGTTTGGGCACTATTGTCATGCAAGGTGATATATAATGGGAATGAAAGGTTTATAAAAATTGATAGAAATCAAATGTGAGAAAAAGGAACTATCAGAATACACATTTCCATTTTTGGTAGGAGTTGATCATTTCCACAAGATGCGCAAATGGTCACCGATGATTGGAAATGAAAAAAATGGTCAAACATGACCAAAAATCAATACAAACTAAGGGAAGGATAGAGAAACTAAAGATGAAAACATGGAAAAATTAGGGAAATGAGGTAAATGGGATCCACATATCAGAGATGCAAATATTTACAAGTAAGATTGATAACTTAAGGTGTTTGTGACATGGGAAAAATAAATCAAAATGCAATAAACACTTGAAAACACATGCGAAGAATGGTATAATGTGAACCAATGATCTGTAAAGACACTAGCACCATACAAATTAATTAGTTATGTACCAGAATAAGGTGTCCACATAATGGCCTAATTTGGTGGGTGTGTCTATATACACATAAAAAAAATGAATGATAATGTTGATACCAAGTGTGGATAAAAAATAGACATAGTTAATGCCTCATATAAATTCAATAATAGTATAAGACTATAAGCAACAAAAAACTAAAATTACGAAAAGTATAGGAATGGATATACGTTAATATGTTTAAACTATCTGTGGTGAATCTAAATATGATACATCTTGTGATGAGAGAAAAATATATGAATATACTCCTAAAGAGACAAGAGTGGATACATCTAATTTGGGTAAATTACGTGTCATCTTGAGGAGGAAATTTGGGTTGTGTCATGTCCTTAAAATTCAAATTGGAAATTGGAGATAAAATAATCTAATTATCAATTCCCATTTTGAGGTGTGGTATGAACTTGTGAATCATGAATTATGTGCATCATGTATATGATCGGATAGTAAAGCTCATGAGCAGCTACATTTATGGATATCAACGTGTCAAACATGTATGTAGTTCATTGCAAGATAACAATATATAGGTCTTATGATAAACAATGTAAGCACAACAATGTAGAGTGAAGCCCTAGGATGAGGAAATATATGAATACGTTAAACGTGAAAAAGGAACATGTTCCCCAAGGTGGGAAAAGTATAGGAATATGTTTCAAAATGTTGATAATCGCCGCTACGTTGGAAAGATTTAGTTAGTGTAATCTAGAAAGGATAAGAATGAACCAAAGTGCGATAGGGTAACCCGGTAAGACACATGGAAATAAGTTTTTCCAAATTGGGCCAAATATAGTAAAATGTAGTACCCAAATCTAGTCCTATGCATTTGGCAATGTGAATGACATTTATCCCAAATTCATGTACCAAAACTAAGGCAAACATGTGTGAGATCCAGATTAAGTGATCCATATTGTTTACATTATTTATTACTCTCCATCTCATTATATGATTGGGAGAAATACTTATGGCTCAATCCCTCTTCAAAGTATTGGTATGTATTGCTCATCACAACAAAGGGGGTGTGAGGATTTTAATCCAACAAAAATATGACTAACTCCTTTTTAGGGAAATAAGCAAAGATACACCATATCCATTATCAAAACTATCATTGCATTGACCCATATACATAAAATATGACTAAATATATAGGCAAAATAAATATTAGAAGAAAATATCAACTTAGGATAGTAGGGGACACATTCAATCCCACAAACATGTTCGACGATGAACGTTTCCTCATGCAGATGAACCTATCATGTGAACACTTAGATCCCCATATTTTGTAGGCAACTTGAATTTTTTTCCAAGCTTCTATACACAATTTTAGCATACTATAAAAACCTTATGAATTTGTAGCACAATAATATCTTTCTAATCCTAAAACCATAACTACATTCACTATTATATCTATGGAATATATTGTGGCATGATATTAATAGATAACTTATAGATGGCTATAACATTTTGACCAATTAAGTAACAATTTAAGTCAGTATTAATTCACCTTTAAGCCGCCAAATGTGGATTTTTCAAATTGCAACTAGGTACCCTAGATTCAAATTTAAAGTCACGAAAATGACATAACAATGGATTAACTTATGAATTTATTATAACGTCACATTTAAGACACCTTAACATCACATGTTAAGACATCCGAACAACCTATCCTAATGTCACCCTAGTGCGACGTTAAGATGTCTTAATAGGGGACGTTCGAGTGTCTTAAAATGCATCTTTAACTGTGTCTTCATCATGATGTTAGGGTGTCTTCAAATGGGATGTTAGGATGTCTTTATATGGGATGTTAGGGTGACTTAAAATGTAACTTAATCAATGACTTACATCATGAATTTAACATGACTTAATCTATGATTTTTAAGTATCTTTACATTCGTCTTTACATTTACCTGGTGTATGCGGTAAAAAGTGACACTACATGCGACTTAAAGTAAAACTTTAATTGTAATACTACATCTAAATTTAATAGCGACATTATATGTGAGTTAAATTGTGACACTATATCCAACTTAGATTACGACACTAGTTATGACTTTGATTTCGACACTAATTATCACTTTGATTTTGACACTAGTTGCGACTTAAATGAAAACTCTACGTCTAACTTAATTCATGACACTAGTTACGACGTAAATGGTGGCACTATTTGTGACTTAAATGAAGACATTATGTTTGAATTAAATTGTGACACTAACCACCACTTAAATTGTGATTTGTTGGTCTACAAATGTAACTCAGCTTCGTCATTCTTTATTACTATATTTTTGGTCTTGATTTTATTTAATTGTATGATTATATTATACAATTTAAGTTATAAAATCTTATGTTAATGTCAATTTTAATGATATACCTAAAAATGAAAATTACATTTGAGCATAGTTACAAATATAAAGATATTGAATAAAAACAATTTTTTTAAAGGAAACAATGATAAATTAAATATTATAATCAATTCACTCATTAATTACTCAAAATACATAATAATATTATAATACAAAATAGTTTTAAAGTCATGATTGACCCTATACAATATTAGGATCAATATCCACAATATAAAGTTGCCCCCAACTCTCATCCCTACCATGCTCATGAGTAACATCATCTTCAATGGTAGTATCATTAAAACCTCTAGAACCCCATCTAACCTCCAAATCCCCACTAGCTCCTTTTTCTGAAGCAACCATTGAATGATAACCCAAGTAGTGATGTGGCTCCCATTCATTGTTTGATGTGTTTGTCCACTCGCTGTCATGGGTGATATTGCATATACCCTACATCAAAGAAAAATAAACCACTTTGTTAACATCGTGTAATAATTGATAAAACATATAAATAATTTTAAAATCTATTTTACAATGAATTTATATGGCATACATGCAATGATTGGACTCCATTGGTGGTCATTTATTTTTGTAGAGAAACATATTTGTAAGTATGGATATGGTCCTTATGCCAAGACTCGATAATTCTCACATAGTCCTCCTATTGGAAAATGAAAATATATAATTAGTTTATGTTGTAATTAAATTAATAAAACTTGAAAAATTAATATTAGAATCTAATTTAAACTATGATATTTATAAATTGAGCTCATGTTCTTGTGAAGCCCATATGATTAGTGGGATTTGTGAAATTTTTTTCCTTGTTCCAATCTAGCATTCACAACTTATTGTTGTTGACTTGGTTGTACGAAATCCCAACTATCCCAATAGTTAATCAATCAACACCATGGATTGGGTTTTTACCTAACAGGATTGAAAATAATTTAGAAGTACACTTGGTTAGCATAACATTTACAAAAACTAAAACTAATTATGAAAGTAACAACATTTATAATTTTTAAAAAGTAAATATGACTTGACATCAACATTTACCTCCTAGTCGTTTTCCACTCACAATGGTCATAATGTATCTTCAAATTTATTTGTAAATTATCTCTCTCTCGTCATTAGCTTTTAGTAATGTAGCTATGAACCATGTCTGTGTTATTGAAAATAAGTTAAAAACAAAACATAATGCAATACTAGAAAAAACATCTATAGGTGCTTGTGAAAGGCTGATAAGCATAAAATGAAATGTTCTATTAGGTGGAAAAAATTCCACAAACGTTATTTCAAAGTTGTTTCATATGAATGACCATTCTACGTTAATTTCTAGGTTATTTTTTGAGTTGGATAAGAATGGTTTTTATTTTGAAAATAAGATTAAAAATATTTTAGGACCACAATGATGATGAAGAAGAAATTTACAAAGAAAATTGACTTTAGAAAGGCCTATCGACTAAAATATTATAAGATTGTTTAAATTAATCATTATTCAAATAATTTTAATCAAGAAATAAACTTACCCTCATCCAAAAATGGACCATACAATTCTTGAATTTCTTTTAATACCCAATTCTTACGTCTTTTCGGTAAATCCATGTAGAAGACATATCAATAATCTTCGGCTACCTTCTTGGATAGCCCAGTGATGGTTTATTTTTTGTAATTTTGGCATCATAAAAAAATTTTGTGGGTGCCCAACAAAAACTGACATCACAATACCACATTAGGGCCAAACACTATAATAATGGTTCACAAGACATCATGATATGTACCTTCACGACTATATTACATCACAAGAACTCAACCGAACCATGGAACACACACGACCCACTCAATATAGTACTTGTCACACACAATCCTCACACAAAAGTACTTGCAACATAAGCAAACTATAACAACATGGAATTCCCAACATGTACACATATAGGGGTTTCACAAAACTCAAAACCATAACTAGCTATATAGGGTCAAGATGGAAACAACCAAAATGTAAATCAGACTCACAAGAGTACACATAAATCAAAGTAACACCAACATACACCTCCAAAACATCACAAAACAACTCCATATACCTACCAAAGTATCACAGAAAAATTCCATATACCTCCCAAACATCCATCACACACACACACACAAATCTCTTATATATCCCTCAAGTTTCTTATGCCTCCCTCAAGTCTCTTATGCCTCCCAAAAGCAATAAAATAAATATAAATGTTCCTTTTCGCTCCCCAAAAGAGGTTGGTCACCCTATGGCCCTAGGCACATAGAGTCTAGATACCTCTAACCATAATGACATAATAAATCTTGGTTCAACAACCCGCTAGTTATTTGTAACTCCTTGGGGCGTACCCCCATACAACAAAGCGGGTCCATAGGTCCCACCACTCCATGGTGAATCCCATGACCCTATTCCAACACATTACGACATTAGAACCAGCATAAAAATCCATTTCAAATGCCAAGTGGCAAAAATTTCAAGCCTTGGGCTAGGCTATAAAACTTTTAAACTTGATATGCAAATCTAAAAATAAGAAAAGCAAATGGCTAATTAGCCATGGTTAGTGTAAAAATCTACATGTTAGTGCAACAACCAAATAAATGCCCAAAATATAAGAACATGTCAATCAAGAAAACTGTTGGTTCTAGCAAGAAAAGGAAAGTGTTCAATTTATGAATAAAATACATATAGTGAAATAACACATCATAATAACTATGTGGCCTTATACAACCACTAACATCGAACCTCAGCTCATAAAATAACATATCAAATAATACAACTGTCATCATCTTTGTCTAAATCATCCCTCCACCACTTCCACAAGGCTCAACATAGTCGTAACTACACTTAGGTTGAATCCATATGATAACCATATATATAGAGAGAAAGGAGTACAGTCGCCATCTACCAAGCCTAAGGTGTCTACGAAACACAATATGCATGAAACCCATTGAGCAAGTGCCATACATACCAAATGAACAAAAGTGGGTTTTCAGCCTATGTAAGACTCCACTTCCTATCTCATACTTGGATCAAGTGACTGGTCAATGGTACACATTTCCTCACTCCAAACATACACTTTTACCGATTTCCCTTAGGGTCGGTTAGTGTAGGGTTCACAACATAACACATAACTACATCACTAACACAATGGTGATTCACACAAATTAACCATAACGTCTTACACATGGTATATATATAGGGTATAACACAATCATTACTTTCACATTACCACATACTACACCCAAAGTGCGATCATTGTACAATAGGGATCATATGCTCACCATATGCCCCTAAATCATGACATGAACCATCACATATTACATGAATTATACATATGAGGAACACAATGTATAACATTACAACATATAGTCAATTACAATTACAACATGGTGACACACACAATTCATCACAACACGGTGGCAACATCACGATACAATCCAATTCACTATACACCAATTATGTCATGCAACACATCAACACACCTACATACCAAAAATAACAAGAAACTTTGTGGCTCTTGATGAGCATATTGTATAATGGGTCCCTAATTCCTTGTATAGACTTGTATTGTGACAATTTGTTTTTAGATTATGGTATATTGATTGCTTAGTACAATTATTTTGGGAAGTTTCACTATGGATGACACTTGGGATATCATTATGAAATATATCAAGAATTGGTTGTTTCATTCATGAGTTCTATCCTTCAGGTTATGACAGTTACATCAGACAATTGATAGTATAATATATTATACATGGCAGTATCTAAAACTTCAGAGATTTGGTTTCTTGAACAATTTACGGATTTTGAATCTTTCCATTTCCTTGCATAATACATTATGGATATTACATTGATTGACTCATCTTGGTCAAATAATTACAATGATATGACTTCTCTTTCAAATCATTAAATTTATATGTTATTCAATATTGCATCGATGCATTGACCAATTCTATTTTCCTCTCAAATCTTGTAACTTATAACCCTTTGACAAATGCAACAAACACTATTGGACTATTTGACATTACTAATCACGAGACTTTCTAAGTGACAAACTTTTGGAAGATTTTTTTTTTTGGTTCCTAGTCAGGGTGAGATTATTTGGGTATATTGTTATTGTTGGATACAAATGTATTTATTCGAGCCATGCAAATATCTTGTGGGAGATTTGACTCAGCCATACATTATGGTAGTTACATTATATTTTCAATATCATGATTATATGCTATGATGTTCACTCGATGTTTTGGGTACCCCTAATGGCGGCCATTAAAGGCCACATAGTGAATGTGATGTGAATATTTCTATGTATATTTTATTTGTAATTTGGAATTTCCATAGAACCAACATTTTATTTAATTGATTTATTGAGAAGCTTCAGACTCTTGTTCATTTTTTCTTTCTTGCAATATTTTTGAAATTTTAATGCAACTACTTCACCATTTTCTTTGGTTGCCAATATTTCTTGGTTTTATTTATTTTGGAGCTCAAAGTTTATGATTTTAAAGCCACTTGGCTAAATGTCATCAAGAGTGTAATGTGGATTTTCTTTCTTTCTTGATGAGTTGGTTTTATCTTGTTGTATGGTATGTGCATGTCGTATGGGGGTACTCCCAAGGTGTCATGAATGCATGCATGGTGCTGCAATAACATGCCCTTGATATGATACTTAGTCCTCTATGGCTAAGATACTTTTATGGCAATCAATCATCCTATGGTGGAGTGACAATTATGATATTTAGTCCTCCCATGGTGGAGAGACATATGATACTTAGTCCTATATTTTTGAGAGACTTTTATGGTACTCACTCCTCTTATGGTGGATTGAAACTTATGATATTCAATCGTCCTATGGTGGAAAGACATATGATAATTATTCCTTTATGGTTGAGAGACTTTTATGGTACTTAGTTCTCCTATAGTGGAGTGAAACTTATGATATTCATTCCTCTTATGGTGGAGATACATATGATACTTAGTCGTCTATGGTTGAGATAATTTTTGGTACTTAGATACTTCTTGGTGGAGTTGCCTCTGTGACATGCATTATAGCTGCTGGATTTGAAAGTGATTTTTTTGCTCCTTACTTCCTAGGATGATGTTTTTATCATTGCAAAAGATAAGTTATTCATTTCAAAATTCAAGGTTGAGCTTGAGATTATTCACTTCTCAGATTTTTGATTAGTTGAGAATAGTGTAATTTTGGGATGTGGTACTCACTAAAAACATACATATGGGACACTTGATACTTTTGTTTGCTTATTTTAGATTCTTTGAGGAAAGGTTGAGATCCTAGACTACATATGTCATTGATAGATATTATTATACTTGGATTCACCAGGCACTACACATATCGACAAGGGTTACTTTTGGTCTTAGGGACCTGACTATAAGTGTGTTTTGTCATATTTTGTTCTTATGTCTTATACAAACCTCGTGATATATATGTTTGTATGGATTATATTTTGTGGGGACTATGTTTTGGGTGTTATGCTACATTCCCCTCATAGGTATGTGGTGTCCTCTTGGTGAGGAATGGTGGTGTTCTTATGGTAAATCTACTTGTGTCATCATAGACTTGTGTCTAGATAATTTTCTCTTCCACATTGATGTGGTGAATTTTATGTGTATACACTTCCCTATCGTGGAGTCAATATTTACTTGGGATAAATCATAAAGGTATTGTTTGAGTTAGTGTCATGAAAATGTGAATTGGTCTATGTTATAGGTCTTGGATGACATCATGTTGTCTTACCTTGCAAAAATAGTGAAATTTACTTGTAAAACAATATAAGTAATGAGATAGAATTGGTAAAGGATGAAAATGATTATGGAACATCGATCAACCCATTTTTGCTTACGAGAAAACAAATAATCACAAAGACGCTTACAGGTAAACATTATCGAATAGTTTTGAATATGATTATGAAATTTGGTTTAGATTCACTATAGTAGAGAGAAAAATTTTCAATCTTCATAGATCATAAACAATTGAATAAAATAGTAAATTCTGCTTGACTTCCGGTAGTTGCGTTGTAGTGAATAGTAAATTTTATACACCACATTAGTCATTTTGAACTTTCCTTACTTACAAATCATTTTTCTACCTTGCATTGTGTTGCATCGAGGACAATCCTCTTATAAGGGGAGGGAGATGTAGTTCCCCCGGTCCTACGTAGTCGTCAATGTCTTGTGATTTTTTTGGGTAAAATAAATAAATAAAACAATTAAATAACATGTGACTCTTGGTCAACATGTGTTGAAAGGAATAAAATCTGGTTTTGGTTCTCGAGGAAGGCATTGTAGATAAGCACACATATCTGGGAGAGCTCATTTGGACTGAAATGATAGCTGTAAAGACAAGAATCCACATCCATAGAAAATTTCCACCACATTTTCATGCATTCTTCCTTTCCTATGCTAAAAAGAACATGATAGGGAATTGTGCTAAAGGGACCTCTTGCTAACATCCATCCAAAAATAATTACCACTATTGGTTAAATCAGACCTGCACACGTAGATATATATGTAACCATAATATCTCCTCATTTTACTACATACAAATTGATTGATCTTTATTTGTAGTTGTATCTGAAGCGGTTTCATTTGTAATTGAGAGGAAGGAAACTACTATATGTCGCTATTTTGTTTGTTGTATGCAAAAGAGAAGAAGAAGATTTAAGATTAGGAGTGTAATGTCTAGCTGTATTTATTTTGCTTCTTCTGCTTCTGTACACCTATACTACTTGCATTGTAACCTTTGCAACACCATTCTTGGGATATACGATGGCTACCACTTTGTTTTCCTACTCTTTATCTTTTATTTCGAGTAGTATTGATTAAGACATTGAAAGTGCTTGCTCCCACTATTCCACTTACGTATCTACAAGATTTGTCTCTTTCACTCTTCCTCTATGTGGAACCCTCTATTTTTCCATTCTCTTCCCTATGTGAAAGGGTTTTTTTTGAAAAGTGTGTGGGACCTCAAGAAGTGCGTTGATATGTGTGAGCCAAGCCCCCTCAATGTTAAACCTTTCCCTTGATCATCTGGAAATGAGTGGCATGTGCATCTTTTTGTTAATTTTTTTGATGGTCTTGTTATCCCAAATTCACCCCTCGAGGTAATTTGGATAACTTGCATAATTTCCTTAGGCTCGAGCAGGAAAAAATGGTAAAAGAAAAAAAAATCAGGTTTTGAAGGTCCCTTTGGCTCTTTTCTAACCCTCCCATCCAAGGAAAAATTCAAGGAATTAGAAAAAATTGAAAAATCCAAAAATTGGCCTATTCTAGTGAAATGCGGAAAAATAAAAAATTCTCGTCCCAGATCGCACATAGAGACTGGGACACGTGGGACCCAAGAAGCCAAAATTTCCGCAGACAGTTCAAATCAGAAAAATCAGGTAAATTTGACCCAGGTGGTCCTCGGGATGTCAGGACAGCCAGGACCTGCAAATCCAAAATGGCTGATAACACGTCTATTGAATGACAGGAAGCCTAGAATAGACAAATGTTCTATTTGATATAATGCCTTGAAGAAAATTGGCTTTAGTTTATACCCATATACATGATGTGTGCACCCTATAATGGGTAATAGGAATGGGTAATTTCAAAAGGATTAATCCAATTAAAGCAAGACTCCACAGCCGTGTCAGCATACTCCCATTCCATGAAAAGAGATAACTTGAGAGTAGGGTTGTGAACATATTTCAAAGAAAAAATATATTTTTATATATAAAACAATAAATGGTTTTGTCAGAGGTTGTAGTTACAAGTGCTCCATTTATAGGTAAGAAAATATTAAAACATGCATTTGGTAGTGATGGCTCTTGTTTTGTTGTTTTCATGTTAGTTAGAATGTGTGTAAAAGGTGGAATTATAGGGAAGGCACAAAAATTGTTTGACAAAATGTCCGTGAGAAATGTGGTCGTTTGGGAAGCAATGTTTGAAGGCAATGCACAAAATGGGAACTTTTAAATGAGCTATGCTCATTGGAACATTTTTTTGAAACATATTTTTATAATTCATACAAATCATGGAAGCATTCTAATGCACGTGAACGGGTAAGTGAATGGTTTTACGGTGATGGACGTGAAGCTTGCACGTGTTCAAACTAGATTGGAGCACCTCCCTTGTTTCCTCGTTATGAACAAGCATGGTTTTCTCCCTATCTCCAACATGCTTTCATATTTATTGTTTTCCCTTCATACTTCTAGTGAAATTTTAATTAAAGGAAGAGTGTGGTTATGGTTAATAAAATACCCTATCACACACAATGGATATATCAACCTTGCATCATGTAGAAATTATATAACCCTTTTAGTGTAAGCTACACTCTACAACCATGTCACGTGATAACTAGAAATTTTCTATGATAGTTTTGGATAACCATATCCACCCGATTTGAGAAATAAACTTGACTTCCATGTAATCATATCATTTTTTCACCTTGCAAAATTTAATAAAACATGAATTTTCAATTACGCACAAACCACTCGCTTCAAACCCTATATTGGGTAAGTTATGGAATGATCATGTTCACTGGTGATGTGAGATGTCATGTCAATATCTATAATGACCTTAGACAATCTTTTGACCTTGTTTCGTTGCACATTTGGGGGCCTAGTAAGCTATTTTACCACTTTGTTTAGTTGCTGAAAATTGAAAAGTTAGTTTGGTTTTGGCCCTTGTGATTTAGGCCCCCATACCAAGAAAAGAAATTTGGTCACCTCACACCTCTAGTATTTTTGTAGGACTATCATAATATATCAAACTATTTGAGAAAATTGGATTGGGAAGATTGTTTTGTAATGTGTTTTTGTAGGCCCTGTGACATTCAATGACTAAGTCCAACTAACATAATTACAACAAGTGGATTCAGAAATGTAGTGGCCATTTGAATCTTGGTCACAATATTTATGTTCTATAAACTCCAAGGAGTTCCCTATAGATAGGGGAATTGACAAAATTTATCACATGGCGTGTTTGAGCTTCGAAAAATGGATTTTAACCTTAGTTTGTGTGCCACTTTGGTCAATTTGGTCATCTTTATAATCCTGCAGTACTAGCAATAAAATTTCATGGATCTTTCTCTTAGGAGAAAAAATATTGCAAAACCTTTAAACTCTATTATACAACTCTATAGATCTCCTTGATGACACTTGTTTGTATTTTATTACTTATGGGGAATTTGGTGTGATTTTATCTCTCCTTTCCCTATCTTGCTCCATTTTGAAAATGAAAAGAAACTACATTTGTGTTCTTACCTCTATTGTATAGTAAAAAAAATTAATTTACTTCAAGTGTAAAATAAAATATATGTGAAAATGTTAGTCATAGGGGAATGTCATGCCAATGTTTTTCGTTGACCATGTTTATACTAACTTTTAAGGTTGCATGTGGCAAGACATAGTGCATAGACATCATTCTATGCTAGAGACGTTTACTTTATTTATGAACTTCGTAACAATATATATATATATATGTAATTAGAAAGAGTAGTTCCATATCATTTTTGAAAATAATGTTTAGTTACTTTGTGATATATTGTTTTGATTTAAGGAATGAAGAAGCAAAATAATGATCTGGTTTGTAAAGTATCTCTCATGTTTAAATTGTATGAAATTTCATGTGAATCATTAAATTATGAAAATAAAATCAATTATAACATGCACTACTACTCCTAGGAAATAAATGAATTAGTTACTTTTACAAAATGGTTATTCGAGTCCTTGTACCTTTTGAAAGAAATTGACTAAATCGTGGTTGAGATGTTATAAAAAAATGTGGTTAGTTATTGAATTGTTATGGTTTAGTTACACTCCCAAATAAAAGTAATGGTCTCGAAAAGTTTATTTTTCCATTATGCATTTACATCACGAAGGTATAAACGTCAATTCTAAATTTAGTAGAATGTGATGGCTTCCTAAATTACCCCTAAGTTGTTTTCACCTTGATTGCGTTATGATCCATTAATTGAACCACTATACTAGACCAATGGGAAATACCTTTTGGTGTGCCTTCATATATACTCGACCCCCACTTTTGACACAAGTTCCTTATGAATCCTTGCATGCTTATGATATTAAACATTTGTATCGTTTCACGTCATGTTCATATACACCTTCGATTAGAGGATTGATTTTTTTGTGGCGTGACACTCAACCTGTACATTATAATTCCTCTTACGTAGATACCTTGTGTATAATCTTAATGCCTCTTCAAATGCTACAATTAGTTAAGAGTTCCTTGAACTTGGTACCTAATTGGAACTCAAGGATATCTCATCATGTTAATGAGCGTGAGCATGGTACACCTCATCGGTAATCCTATCAAGAGTATCCTTGGTTTTTTGGATACATGAAAACATGGGGATGTCTTTACCACCTCATAGTAAAATTCCTTGTAGATTGTTTACCTTGTTGTGTGGATAGGGTTAAGATATGTCTATTACCTCTTAAGAGGTCGTTTGTGGGTGAATAAGGTATTCACAAATCAATCATAGAAATGATGTCTATTAAGATGATATTGGGAAGGTAAAGAGTAACTAGAACCAATCCTTTAACTTAAGGTTAGCACCTATTTCTATTTATTAGAAAAAAAAGAGATTCATTTTTGTGCGAGCTTTACATTTGGAAACATCCTTTCTCATCTCAAAGATGAGCCTCATGAGGATCACATGTGTGATGACATGTATTCAATTGATAATTAAGATTTGGAAACTTACCATGCTAGATAATATAGATGAATAAAGTGTAACTCATAACATTGAAGGCGCAATTCTTGAGACAATAACAAATGGCTTGTGCACGTAGCTTGTGGTTTATTGAAGGAGGGATATCTAAGAAAACAAGCCATTATAAGTATGTAAACCATGAAAACTTTGAATACTTTGGATCATGTTGTTTATTCTCGTCCTCATTAGTAATTATATCGATGTACGCCATTTCACCTATTCTTTAAAAAAGTAATAATCCAAGTCTTTTGGGGTCTTGAATCCCTAAGTGGAAAGTAAGAGTTACGCGAATCATAAATGTTCTATAAACAAGGTTAATAAGAGATCTATGTAATAACGTAAATATAATTAGAACATGGGTAATTGAGATGAAACTATGAAATAATTGTTACAAAAGTCTTATGCACCTTGAGTGATGACGAACTAAAGAAAATTCCTAAACAATATTAAAACAAATAAAATTTAAGGAGGGCATCATTGAGATCCAAATATTTTTAATTAAATTGGAAATAAATATAACCTTAAGGTATGAGAATATTTTTCATAAGCATAATGTGTTTTGAACAACGATGTAAAATGAAATATTGAAGATGTAGCTTCGTGAACAAGAATATTTTCCTATATGTTAAATGCTCTTCAATCTATAAGGTTAAACAATGAAATTGAATCATAACAAAGATGTAACCATGAAATATGTAGGATATTGCTAGCCTTAGGATTCTTGTGTGGGGTTGAGTATTTGAAACATGTACATCCCTTGTGAGTAAGTTTGTTATTCATGAGCTCTAGTGTTTCCTTGTTGTCTATGTGGGTCCATGTTTTGTGTTAGTGTCCCTTGTGACCTTAAGTTACTCTACTTGGGCTATTGGTCATAGTAGTGTGGGAAATATTGAGTTGTTTTGTCCCTACAAAATGTGCCTATAAAACCCCTTGGTGAAAGGTTAATGGACCTTGTGAAACTTGTTCCGAGTTATGCTATTCTCCCTGTGTTTAGTTGGGTTATGTGTGATCTTCACTCCGTAGAAGAAAGGTGACTAAGTAAACCTCCTATGGGTTAGGTAACTTAGTCATGCATGCATCACGTCCTAAGAAAAGGCTAATGTTTGTTGAGAGTCACGCCAAAGTTGTATTCTATTAGTCCTAACCTTATTTTGTCCAAGAATTGAAGTGGACATGTATGATTCAAAATAGGTAGTGAACGAAAAATATGAAATTTTATCATTGGAATGGATCCTAGAATGAAATGAATGCACGTTTGAAATGTGAATTGATGTGTCATAAAGGATTTCTTACGTTCTCTTGGATAAGTATTAATCCTAAATAACAAAATACAATACATGCAAAAGTGAATTAGTAAATCATGTGTTCAATTAATTTATAATATGTGTCTTGTGATTAGTGCAACTTCTTTCTCATGGTACATCATATAATATATCAAAAAATTGCCAATTTTTCAGTTACTATTTTTTTGTGGAAAAATAATGGGCACTACACTAAGTCATAAGGATCAAGTTAGCATTCATGATTGACGAGGATAAAATTTGGTTAAAGTTCGAAAAAAAATCCATAAATATGTCAAAGGGACAAAGTGGAGAGATATTTCTATCACTACTTTCAGTCAATATATGTATATATAGATACATTTATAAAATATTGCAAAATCTTGTTTAAAACTTCCTATGTAAAAATAATGGATAAAGTTCAAATTCATGTTTGACGAGAATAAAGTTCGAGGAAATTGGAAGTTTTTCAATAAAATTGCCCACGTTATGACATAGTTAAATACCACAAATGAGTTATTAAATTTACATTACAATACCAAAAATGTTATGTGATTTGTAGCAAAATATATAAATGTATTATCAGTAATAAACCAACAAATGCTTATGTGGAAAAGAATATTGAATCATAATATTTAATAAAAATCAATTAAAACTCATCAATATTTCTACACCACACAAAAATCATGGATTTTTTTAAAATTTCCTCGAACCCACCCCCCCAAAAAAGAAGCAAGCTTCTAAATTAGACATAACTTTTGTGGCGTATCCAAAAGGTATCATAGCAAGAAAGTAGAGTGGGTGTATTTAAAGCAATGTAAATTCAAAACTACTTGCTTATACCTTAACAATGAAAATGGATCAATCTCTCAATTGAATTTAGAGCACTCTTGGCTAGATTGAAGACTGATATGGATAAAAGGACTTAAATGAGTACAAAGGGGGCATAAATATATGATACGGTAAAGAATAATGAACTAGAATTTGTGCAGTATAATAAATGGGCATTGTTTTCCTTCTTAAGAATTTCCTAATGAAAGGTTCCAACATTTTCACTAAGGAGGTAACAAGCCTGTAGACTACTTATCTATTATGGGTTTGGATTTCAAGAGTAAAAGTAGGGTAAAATCAAATAATTTGTCACAACTAAATCCACATTACATTAAATTTTTAGAAGAATATCCCTTAAATATTTCAAATAAATTAATTAAAATTGGTAATACGACCTCACTTCAAACTTTTTTTAAATATTTTTTTATGAAAAAGATCTTATATTATATTAATGCAATAAGATACAAGATAACTTTCAACAAAAAAATGGGCGGTATGAGAGCACGCCCCGAAACCACAAACAAACTAGGCTGAGCCTAGGAAACCAAATGTATAACTAGGCCGAACCTAGGGAGAAACAACAAAAAACCAATCCTGGCAAAAACAAAGACAAAATCAGGAAACAACAACAAACATGCCTAAGGCGGGTGGATCAAGATCATCTAGCCACCCCGAAACCAAGTAGATCCTTTCCAGTGTCGAGAATCTACCAGCCATCAACAAGTTATGTTATCCAATTTTTCCCCTCGGGAAAAATTAGACAAACAAGAACTTGCACAAATCAAAAATGGAGGAGTTGATTCAGTCACGGGAGCTTGCATTTCGAGGTTGGTCGAGAAAGGAACGGGCCGAGAAAATTGCAGAGAATTTTAGGAAAAGAAGAAGCACCGAAGTCCAAAATTTTCAGACTTCGGATGTGGAGCGTTTCAGCATTTCAGAGATTTTGGTGGGCAAAAAGGGATCTGAAAGTCCGAAATCCCGAAATCTGAAAGTCTGAAATTCTGAAAATTAAGAATTTCAGGTTTTGGGGTTTCGAGAGATCTCAATGAGTGCGAAGGTGGAAAAAAGGAAAACGTTAAAACCCAAAATCTGAAAGTCAAAAAATGTAGACTTTTGGGTTTCGGGGTTTTGGAGGTCTTAGTGAGCACAAAGATGGAAAAAAGGAAAAAGTTTCGAAACCTGAAACTCCAAAATTCTGAAATTTTGAACTTTCAAATTTTGGGGTTTTAGAGATCTCGACAAGGAAAAGTGTTCTGAAATTCCAAGTCTAAATATTTGGACTTTCGGTTTTGGAATTTTGGAACTCTCAAGGCGCTCAAGCAGATGAACAGTGTCAAGGGTCCGAAGTCAAAATGTCCAAAATTTTGAATTCTGAAAGTCAAAAATTTCAGACTTCCGGGTTTCAGAACTCTCAAGAAAAGTTGGCGTATGAATAGTGTTTTAATCTCCAAAATGGAAATGTATGAAAGTCCAAATTTTGGGATTTCGGAGGTTGCATGCATTTCGGACTCCATAAAAGGAAGATCACCAGCCTACCATTTTTTGCAGAATGACACCCCGACCTTCAAATGGCCATAACTTTTGACTGGGAGCTCAGATTTTTGTAAGAAAGGACTTTTTTGAGAGCTCTCGGCATCTGCTACTAAGTATTTCAAAATGAAGAAATACAGTCCACCATTTTAGAGGAATCTCCAATTTTATCACCTATGACAATAATGAAGGTATGGGTTCCTTTCTTCTCCAACAAGGCATAGTACATGGAGGCATGGGTTTTGCAGTTGAACCCATCATTGTGGAAGGTGAATTCAATGCAATTTTGGGTGGTTGAAGCAAGAATTCAAATTATTCTCTCCCCCTTCTCTCATATTCTTCCTATATATTGTAAGAAGGGGCATTTTTTGTAAAGGTCGGACAACTTGGATTTTCACCCTCCTTCTCTTGTCTGTAAGTGAATTTGTGTCCAGTTAAAAACTCCCATCAAAATTGTAATGAAAATCTTGCCTCTTGGCCATTGTAGTGTACTGTATCAAATTTGTGGAGCAATAATACATGTATGTGGATGATTTTCAACCATCTCTTATGTTCATCACACCTCTCTGATATCTCATTGTAATCTTGGTTATCTATGTATGGTGGTTGTATTACATTTCAATGGTTTGTGTTTAATGGAAAAGTAAGTGTTCAACATTCCTTTGGTGCATCACCTTTGTTAGTTTAGGTTTAATTTCATGCATCTTCTTAACCCTGTCTCCTTGGCAAGTTAGAGTAGATTTTAGGGTAGATCCTCTACAATTTAAATGTGTGCATCTGAAGAGGAATAGGAACCGACCTTCATTTGGAGAGATTTTCGATTGCAAAGTCCCACACTTTGGGAAAAGCTCCATGTTATGAAATCACACTGATAGTTTTAACCCATAAAGTTACATACATTTAGGGGTGTTGTGATTATGCATCAACACTTTCTTCCTCAGGATATTCTTCCCCACACGTAGGAATGGCTAAGCTGAGTCGGGGATTTTTCTAGTAGCAGGCAGGGTAGCATAGGATGCTAGACGACCTATTGAGAAGTGGCGGAGGGAGAACTCCAACCCTGATGGCGAGTCGAAGATCGAGGCAGAGAACCACACCAGCCCTGCTCACGAGCCGAGGAATGTGGTGATAATCCATGACCGTGGTGGTGTCCAAGTGAGTGGTTATGTCGATGGCTCACCCCAATAGAACGATGGGAGTGAATGAACTCTTGGTGCTGGGATCTATTGCGTCGACCACCACGAGTGGAGGGCGAGGATCGCCTATTGGGAGAGGGAGGAACCTAGGCAAAATTGCATGGGTCTTCCTCCAATGTTGCAATAAAGTCTGGAGGTGGTCCACCTCTAGCGCCACCTTATTCACTTGAACTTGAACTCTGCAGAAGCCCATTGGAGATCACCATAGATTTATTATAAATTGAGAAGGATTGGTCAACTACAGAATTAACAAAGAAAAAAGCATTCCTTTCTTTCCATATCCAAAATAAAATCTCCCCTTTGAACACATGCCAAATATGGGTGAACATAGGCATAAGTTTGGGATTGTATCCCAAGTTGATATGTTTCCAAGTGAAACAATGGGGCTGAAAGGAAAGAAAAAAGTATGGATCTAGTTCCAAGTAGTTTGAGCTTTGGGACAAAACTAGAAAACATGCATAAAGTTTCTAGATGCCCACAAGAGGGCATTTGGGAGCTGGAATCCCAATTTGAACAAGACGGGCCCCAATAGGAAGGCCTTGGTGAAGAATACACCACAAAAAATGAGCAATTTTTGGCTCAACACATATAGTCCAAACAGTCTCAAACCATCTGCCCCAGCCAGATGGGGTGGCGTTAATTCCCCAACGAGTGTTGAGTTTTTCCACCATGGGAAAATGGGGTGAGAGCCATCAATAGCCTTTGTTGGCTTTATAGTTACAGAAAGGAGTATCAACAAACCACTTCCAGTCTGTCCACCAAGGGCGAGAAGAGTGCACAACAATCTTATGTAGCATGTGATTAGGAACAAAATTGATCATAGTATTGAAAGTATCTTGATCCTAGTCGGAGAGCCGAAATTGTTTTTTAAACTCCGGCCAAGCAAACCAGGATTACTTGTTTTTGCAGAAAAAATCCTCATTGATATGAATTCCATGCTTAAATAATTTGAGTGTGGAGATTCTCGGGACCTCTGCAAGGCATTGCTCTTGGGATTGAAAAATCGGTGACCACCAGAGAGATTTTGGTTGAGAGATAACCCATTGCGAAATCCATCTCCTTTCCATAAAATCCAGGGTTTGACACATTCCTAGGCTTTCCAGATAAGTTTAAGCACGAAGGTGCCCACAACTTTGACAGCACAAGAGTGATGAGTAGATTGACAAACCCTAAACCTTTCCATGCAGGGCGGTCATAAGGAGAGCCTTCTGAGATGCCATGTCGTATGAGAACTTTCCAAGCTTCTTGGCCAGCGATGCTACGGATAATCCACTTGGCATAGAGAGCTTTCCCTTGGTGCTAGATGTGGAGAAGCCCAAGGCCTCTAGAATTGCGAGGTAAGAAACATATATCCCAAGCGACACGATGAAAACCTTTTCCAGTAGAAGCATTAGCCCATAAGAAAGCTTTGAGCAAATTTTCTAGCTTTTGGATGGATGCTTTGGAAGGCACCCAACAAGATGAATAGTAAACATGGGTGGCCGCTAGAACTTTGGAACAAATTTGGAATTTTCCAGCCAGAGACAAGGGTCTAGTGAGCCAATATTCCATTTTTTTTGCCACTTGTTGAATGACATAATGTCATAGATCAGTCGGGAGGCTTGAAAAGAAAAAGGAATACCAAGGAATTTGAAGATCTCCCCATGTTGAAGAATTTTCCAATCATATGTGGCAAGCCAGTCTGGCACAGGAAGGAAGGATTACCTGTAGCATTGATTTTTTTGCCATTAAATGGAGGAACCAGAAGCTAGGTAGAAAGTATCCAAGCATTGCATGGCATTGTGAATGTTACTTTCATCCTCGATAAGCGTAAGGAATGAATCATCCGTAAAATGCCCATTGAGGAGTTGAGAGGTGGGCTCAACAGGCAGTGAAATTCCACGAACAAGACCTTGATTTTTGGCATGGGCTAATAGATAACCAAAGACTTTAGCCATCAACACATAAAGTACAGGGGCTAGAGGACAACCCTGTTTGATAGACCGGAATAGCCCAAAGGGATCCGAGCTAAGGCCATTGATAGAAATTTGAGCAGAGGCATCTGCAAAAGCATATTGACATATTAAATAAAGATGGGGCCAAAGCCAAGGGCCTAAAGCATGGTGAGGATGAAAGGCCATTCAATCTAATCATAGGATTTCTCAAAGTCAATATTGATAAACATAACATCCTGGTGAGATTTGCGGGCCCATTCCATGCCTTCCCAAATGACGATGATATTATCCATGATGAAGCGTCCATGTATGAAGCTTGTCTGCTCTGGTTGAATAATAGCAAGCATGATTGTGTAATCACAAAGCTAACACTTTGGAAATGAATTTGTAGGAGACACTCAACAAAGTAATCAGCCACCAACAAGTTATTTTCTCGGAATATCCTTGCTTAGGAATGAATTTTATGTTTCCCTTGTTAATTACAAGCCCTAGGGATTGGTTGTGAAACCCTTCAAGATAGACCTACAAAAGGTCTTGCCCGACGGAATCCCAAAGAGTTTTATAGAATTCACAGGGGAATCCATCACAGCTGAGTGCTTTATCATTAGCCATTTGCATAGTGGCTTCATGGAGGTCTTCAATAGTGAGCATTCTTTCATAGAGCACCTTCTGAGCCTCTGAAATCTTGTGAGGCACAACCCCCAAACATTGGTCAAGAGTGGCCCGATGAGCATCGGAGGGTGGCTGAGCTTGGAAAATGAGCTTGTAATGTTGCACAAATGCTTGCAACATGAGTTGTGGATTAGTGATTCGAGCTTCGTTATCAATGATAGCTCGATTTGTTGAGATAGCTTATTGGCTCGAAGAGAGAAAAACTCCTTTCAAGACCCGATCTCCAACTTTGAGCTAGAGTATTTGAGCCCGAGATCTGAGCACCTTTAACATTATAATTTTCCACAATTTGGATTTGATGTCGAGAGTCACAACTTGTAGTTGCAGAGCGTCAAAGAAGAGATCACCTTGAAGTGCCACCATTTCCCGACTAAGAGCTAAGGTATTAGGGGTGTATGAGCGGTGCCAAATTTTGGCCAACTGGTGGCCGTAGATTCTAAGAAATTTGGTAGTCTGCGTCAGCGCATCTTCGCACCAAAGTAGCCAACTGGCCTGCATAGGTGGATGAAATCGTTGATAGTGATTGGGTCATGGAATTAAATTCCAAATCCACTTGATATGATTGATGATGGGGCCATGTTACATCAAGGAAGTATTAAGAAAGAATTGGCCTTTATGAAAAAATGGGCACGCATCATGTAAACAGATACGAAATTGTATAAGGGAGTGGTCCGAAAGGAAAAATTCAGGCATAACCTCCAATGGCATGGAAAAATGCTAGTAAACTTTAAAAAGTTTTGAGCTGACAACATTGCCATGTCAAGCCATTTAAGGATGCGATCTATCCCTCCACGAGAGATTGAACCAAGTGTACCAGGCTGTAGACGTGGGAAAGCGAGATGCATTAAGATCAAAGAATCCAAATTTATTTCACATGAAGTACCACACTTCCCTTTCACCAGGTGTCCACCTCATAGGTAGGTGGCCACATTTATCATTTAGGTTTTCAACCATATTAAAGTCTCCACTTATAACCTAGTATGCATCGGGAATGGAGTTGGCTATCCACCGCCATAGATCAACCCTTTCGGCTACATCATTAGAGGTGTAAATATTAATGAGCCCAAAAGGGTGGCCCTCAATATTAAAGAGGACCCATATGACACGGTTGGTGGGGTCGATTCCATGGTCAATTAATAAAGGCCGTCATTTAGGGGCAAAAAGTGAAATTAATCCCCATGTCCTACTTCATGATTGCTATAGAAAGCCAAGTTGTCAGGCCAGATGGATTTACAAACCATCTGTAACTAAAACCTGTAATTTTAACTTCCTACAAAAACAAAACATCTAGATTTGCACATCGTTATCAAGTTTCACACACTACATACTTACGAAAGGAGTCTGTGAGACCCCGAACATTCCAGGATAAACAATTCATGGGAAACATTGGTCAAGAGCCATATCCCCATCCTCCAAGCCCTCAAGGGCATCATATTGATTATGCAAGAAACAAGCAAAATTATGATGTAAAAATTCCCTTGCAGATCAATTTTTTATTCGTTCGACATACTCAATGTTGTATTATGCTTTAGTGGAGTCCACATTGCATATTAGGCTATGGTCATGAGAGATGCGAGGTGGACTTCGAGGTCGTTTGGAATGCCCTTGTGAGTTGCTTGGAAATATTAGATGAATTAAATGTGAAATGGGGACGTGAAAAATAGAATTTGACTGGTCTATGAGAATCGACGCCATAAGGGGCGTCTGGAGTACTTTGGCAAAGAGGTAGCCAAGATGGTTGCAACAGCTGGCTCCTTAGCAACAACAATTGGTTCCTTAGCAGCAGTCGTAGGATCTTTGGCCGAATGTTGTGATAATGTTCCTTAACAACTGGTTCACAATGGCCATGGGAGCCAAAGGCTTTGGATTGTTGGGATTTGTTCTTATTTCTCCGGCCTCCGGCCACTTGCCAACCTTCCTCTTGTTGGGGTTTGACTAGTTTGGGTGCTACTTTTGAAACATGGCGGTTACGAGGGACATAAAGCAAACAATCTCTTATCTTCTGATTAGACGCTTGAAAACAAAAGCAAGTATTGGGAATATTTATATACATGAACCGCTAGGAGTAACGTTTATCACCCATTTGAATATTCACAAATTCCTTGAGGTCCTGCGAAAGATCAATCTCAACGCAAAATCAATTCTAAGGACGAGCATGGTACAACTTATCAGCTTCCAGAGCACAACACGCCCACATGAAGTAGAAATTTGTGGCAGTAAATGAATGCATGACAGAGGGATACCAGGAAATTTAATCCACATCGGAACTTTAAGGGTGGTATACTCAGATACCACAAAGTCCTTATATGACAGGGTGTTAATACAAGCAATGAGTTGTGGACATACTAAGTGGCTTGTGTGGCCAAGATGTTGGGCGCGTTAGCCGGTTCAAATAAACGAAAAAAGAAATAAACCCTTGGTCATGTTTTGGACACTATCCAGGTGGACCCCATGAGGGGTCCAGATTGTGTTGGCCCAGGATTTAAGCATGCTTTCAGGAGGACTCGACCCACAATATACCCAATGAGGCAAAAATTTTCTAACCATTGACATGAAACATTAAATTCAGGAATGGGGAGAACAACATCCAGAGGAGAGATATTACCTCGTGAAAAACCTTCGTGACAAATTTCCTGGGACGCTTCGCCAGCGGTGCCATTGCTCACTCCACTATCTCTTGCCATGATTGAAACAACTGGGTTTGAAGATGGCAAGGTCATTTTATAGGGGACACCTAGAGGGTGAAAAACCCTAGGAGAAACTATAGCAATTAATTCCCGCAGTGCCCGCAAAGACCGCGGTATGACAGTTGGATGGGGGAAACCCTAGAAGAGACGACTCCAGTTTTTGCTAGAGTTGCAGAGCATTTTTTTATTTCTCACCTCATTTCATCTAAATAAATATTTTCAATTCCAACCATAATAAAAAGGCTATTTATAATTATTAATAACAAATCGCTTTTCCCTATATGTGGGTTATGTAACTCGATCAAAACTTGGGACAAAATTTACGGCATGGGATATTTGGAAAAAATTTAGAAAATAATTTCCTGCAAATATATGCATTATAAAAATTTAAATTTTTATAAAATAACATAAAAAAATTATATCTACTTAGGGTAATATCTTCACACACTACATGGAAGAAATGGAATTTTTCTATGATATCATTACACGAATGAAAGAAACTAGAGAAAATGAGCCACATTTGAATCAGTAAAAAGTGCCGACTGAATGTATGTCACAAAATGGTCACCAACTCAATTAGTAAAGAACAACAACATTAAAACGCGAGAGAACCTATTTTCTACGTCTAGCTGGTCCATGTAAAATAACATGGTATCAATTACGATAGGATCCTTGAAAACCAAAGTAAACAATGGTACTCATTAAAATTTAACAATGAGTTTTCTCATCCTAGAAGTGAATAAAGGATCTTTGAACATGAAAAACTCATTGTTATTGTTGAAGATGTGGAGTCTAACTGCAAGATGAAGTGGCAGTTTGCTTTTTCCTTGCTTTTGGGAGGAAAGCATGACCATGGATAAAAATAGCATTGTCTTATTAATAAACGGGAGTTTTTATTTTTATGTTTATCTTATTTATATGCATGTCTTATTTATAAGCATGCTATATTTAGGTTGCTTGTGGTTGAAGTAAAATTTTACAAAGAGGTGCATAAGCTATATATATGTGCATGGATTTACTCTTTAGAATATGAAAAAGAGAGAATTGTATTATATTCCTCTGGACTGAATAAAGGAGAAGGATGGCTTGTTTCTGGTGGATGTAGCCCACATTGGGTGAACCACGTTAAATCTTGGGTTTATCTTGTGATTGCATGCTTATATTATTTCTATTTTAATTTTGTTTTATTGCTCATCTATGTTTCGATCCTAACTAGTATCAGATCAGGATTTTGTTTTGGCAGAAAAATATCACAGGAGGGTTTCTTGTTTGAGTAAGAGCAATGATAGAAGATAGCAAGTTTAAGGTTAAGAATTTTAATAGCCATAACTTTCAACTATGGAAGATGCAAGTGGAGGACTACTTATATCAGAAGGATTTTTATCTACCATTGAAAGGGAAAGATTTAAATCCGCCAGCTATGAAAGATGAAGAATGATATGTTCTTGATCGGAAGGCACTGGAAACGATACATCTATGCCTGGAAGCTACGGTATCTTTCAATATTTCTATGGAAAATACAACTGTAGATATAATGGAAAAATTGGGTAAATTGTATGAAAAACCCTTAGCCTCCAATAAAGTATATCTCATGAAAAGTTTGTTTAATATGAAGATGTCAGATGGTGATTCAGTAAATGATCATTTGAATGAATTCAACAGGGTTACTAATTAATTAAACTCTGTAGGAGTAAGTTTTGATGATGAAGTTAGGGATCTTTTGATTTTGTGCTCATTACCTGAAAGTTGGAATACTTTGGTTATGGTTGTGAGTAATTTTGTTTCTGGTTCAAACACTTTAAAGTTTGATGATGTTATTGGTGTGATTCTTAGTGAAGAGATGAGAAGAAAAACACATGTGATTCATCTTAGAGCAGCAACAAATTAACAAAGGAAATATAAATTGATATTGTATTCATCATTTCTGAATTACATACACAGGCTATTAAATAGCCATATACATAGGAAAACTGACTTCCTATAAAATAGGAAAGTCAACAAACCACTTACCCGTTTATAACTTTACGGGTACAACAAAACTCTAAAATAATATATTGTTAAAACAATATATTATAACAATTGTAATATCAACTCAACATAATTATAATCTAACTTTTATAATAATGTGAGCACTAATAATAATTCCTAACATTCCCCCCCTTAGTGCGAACATGGTAGAAAAACATCCACACACTCCTCTGCAGTATGCTCACCCCTGTGGCATGTCCAACTCTGTGACTCATGACCTTGATCCAAAAGAAAGGCTCTCTCCTTCCATGGTTTTAAACAGGCTTACCACAAACCTTGAAGTGACAGGAACCTCATCAACTGTCGACCTCGTGTGGTTTTCTGGATCCTCCCACAAACCCTTTCAAGATCCATGAACTGACTTACTCTGGTGCTACTGTTCACCACTATGCTTATACATCGGGGAATTAGGTAGGAAACACAACATGCATATCTCAAAATCGCACAATAGAAGATATATCGAAAAATTTCACATTACTTCCTATAAGAATCGTAATGTTCTTAATTGTAGTCTCTGTTATTGATCGCGCCACTCGATCTCGAACAAAGATAAAACCGCCACTTGCCACTGGAAGCTTTCCTTGACTAAGTCGTTTGGGTGCTGACAGAATGGGAATGGAACATTGGTATGTATTCCCCCACAATGTGAAATTCCACACATATAGATACTTGAGAAGCAAACCGCATCGAAGAACATACTCTGAATTGATCTTGCTAGTTAGGTCTTGCTTTGCACATGGTCACCGATGCTAGTGAACGTATTCTTCTAGCTGACCATCTTCCAACGAAGTACGGCAGTTAGAGGACCAAGTCAGTCAGAGGATCACTGACAGTCATCTGCGCTCCAACACATCTTTCTTTCCAACATCCATCAAATACCAAACAAAATAGGAACACTGCAGACTAAAGAACAAGTACTCACACCGCACACTGCGCCACCAAATCATTCTCGGCGGCCCTCGTTGGTGATCGACGAGAGGTCACCTGTCGACCTCCACCTCCATGCCTCCTTCCTCCATTAGTTTGCTACTTAGTTAGCAAATTTATCTTTGAGGCTCATATTACAATTCTCTTGGGTGTCGGTTTCAACCGATAATGCACCCCCTCACTATGGACGTCGCGTACAAGCGAAAGTGCGTCCAGACAAAAGTGACACAAATTTTATTTTTTTAATAAATATTTTCCAAAAATAAAAAATTGGTCTAGCAGCAAAAAGCATATAATCAATGCAAAGATCTTTAAAAAACATACATTTTCAAAAAAAACATCACCTCAATCTGAGTTACGAGGTGAAAGATATAACACTTTTAAGTTCTAAGTCCAACTTCTTTCCGGACCCTTTCCAAAAATGGCAAATTTTTTTATACTTGCGATTTTTTTCAGTATGTCCAAAAACGGCAAAAAAATGAAAATGCCCAAAACAGCGATAAATCTGATCACAGTTACCAAAATGGCGACGCAATACGCAGGTCGCAGGACTCCACAAAGAAAACACAACCAACTTAGCAAAGCGCTGCCTCCACAAAGAAAACACCAATTTGTTTATTCCCACGTACAGGCCGTCCTATCTCGAAAAAACATTTATTTGCATAAGATCTGCAAACCAGATCAGAGCAGCTCAATGCAAAACTCAAAGAGGCACCACCCAAATTTCTTCTGCTGCGAGGAGATCATTTGATAAACAATAATATATTCTACAACATAAAATAATGTGAATGATAGCCGTGGGCATGCAAAGAAACGCCCAGATCTGTCAGAATGTTGGAGGTAGAAACCACGATCCACTATTATCTATGCAGGATGACACGTCCAGGTCTGCAATAAACTACCTATAAACTATTACTGCAAAAACTAATAAAATGAATCTCTCATAATACGGCTGACCATAAACAAGAAACAATCAGCCCCTCACAAACTCAGGGAGCCATCGCTCTGATACCAAATCTTAGAGCAGCAACAGATTAACAAAGGAAATATAAATTGATATTGTATTCAGCATTTCTGAATTACATACACAGGCTATTAAATAGCCATATACATAGGAAAACTGACTTCCTATAAAATAGGAAAGTCAACAAACCACTTACCCGTTTATAACTTTACGGGTACAACAAAACTCTAAAATAATATATTGTTAA
This sequence comes from Taxus wallichiana var. yunnanensis, assembly GCA_018340775.1. Classification (NCBI taxonomy): domain Eukaryota; kingdom Viridiplantae; phylum Streptophyta; class Pinopsida; order Cupressales; family Taxaceae; genus Taxus; species Taxus wallichiana. The sequence goes on from CM031237.1 coordinate 381,240,976, forward strand.
AACAATATATTATAACAATTGTAATATCAACTCAACATAATTATAATCTAACTTTTATAATAATGTGAGCACTAATAATAATTCCTAACAATTCATCCGGTAATGCTTTGAGTGTAGAGAACAAGGGAAGACAAAACGAAAAAACAAAAGGTCCTGGACATTGTGGAAGGTCTAAGAAGGAAGATCTAAATCTAGAAGCAAGATGGTATGTTGGAATTGTGGAAAAGTGGAACATGCAAAGAAATATTGTTGGTCTTTAAAATCAAGGAAAGATCAACAAGAAGGGAGCAAAGAGGCAAACGTACCAGGTGATGTGTTACAAGATGCTCTTATTCTTTCTTTAGATAGTAAATTAGAATCTTGGGTTTTAGATCTGGGTGCTTCATTTCATGCAACTCCTCATAGACGATATTTTCAAGAGAATTTTGGGCATGTATATCTTGGTGATGATGAGTCATGTAACATTGTTAGAAAAGGCAGTGTTCATGTTAAATTGCATAATGGTAATACTTGGGTGTTGAAGAATGTCAGGTATGTTCCTACGTTGAGGAGGAATCCAATTTCTGCAGGGCAATTAGGAGATGATGGTTGTATGGTTATATTTACAACAGATTCTTGGAAAGTCACTAAGGGTTCTCTTATGGTAGCAAGAGGTAAGAAAGTAGGCACTTTGTATTTATCCACTGTTAGTACTGATCCATCTTCTATTTTATCTCCTACAGGTATAGACACAACTTTGTGGCATCACATACTTGGCCATATGAGTGAGAAGGGGATGAAGATTTTACATTCATAAGGAAATTTGTCAAATTTGAAAAACATAGACCTGGACTTTTGTGAGCATTGTGTGTATGGAAAACAAAAGTGTGTGAGATTTCTCAAGGTTAGATCAACCAAGAAAGATCAAAAATTAGATTCTGTTCATACGGATGTGTGGGGATGGCTCGGGTATCTTCTTTTGGTGGTTCATGGTATTATGTTACTTTTATTGATGATGCTACTAGGAAGGTTTGGGTTTACTGTATAAAGAAGAAATATGATGTATTTAATACCTTGAAGAAGTGGAAAGCTTTGGTTGAGAATGAAACATGTTTGAAGTTGAAGTATCTTAGATCAGATAATGGTGGAGAGTACTGCAGTAAGGAATTTAATAACTATTGTTCACATAATGGAATATGTAGGGTGAAGACAGTTCCTAGAACACCACAACATAATGGTGTGTCAGAAAGAATGAATAGGATTATCATGGAGTGTGAAAGGAGCATGAGATTGCATGTTGGATTGCCCTTACAGTTTTGGGTGGATGTTGTAGATACTGTTATTTACTTGATAAACAGAGGACCTTCAAGTGCTTTGGAAGGTGGAGTACCCGAGGAGGCTTGGACCGGTAAGGAAGTAAACTATTATTTTCTGATTTTTTTTTTGGTTGTGAATCATTTGTGCACATTAATAAAGAGAATAGGACCAAGCTAGAATCTAAGTCAAAGAAATGTACTTTCATTGGATATGGCACTGATGATTTTGGATTTTGGTTGTGGAGTTTGGATGAGAAGAAAATCATTAGGAGTAAGGATATTATTTTCAATGAAAGGGTTATGTACAGGGAACAACTACAAGATAAGAAGCTAGAAAAGTATGAGTATGTAGCACTTGATGAGATAAAATATAGAGAAGTTCTCAAAGGATTGGAAAATCAACAAGTTGGCATCAATCCTGGCACATTCGGTGTTGATTCTGTAGACCAAAATCAACAAGAACAACAAGAGCCTCAAAATCCAGAAAATCTTGTAAGACGTTCTACTAGGGTAAGTAAATCTACTGCACGATTATCTTCATATGAGATTTACTATTGTTTATTGACAGATTGTGGAGAACTAATTTTTTTTGAAGAAGTAATGCAGGTAGAAACATGGAAAAAGTGGGAGCAGGGTATGGATGAGGAGATGGACTCCTTGGATCACAACCAAACTTAGGATTTGGTTCAGTTGCCTGCAGGAAAGAGAGCATTACAGAACAAGTGGGTTTACAGGTTGAAGGAAGAAGAAGGTGACAAAACTAGGTACACGGAAAGACTTGTTGTGAAGGGATTTGCACAGAAAACTGTATAGAATTTGATGAAATTTTCTCTCCTATTGTTAAAATGACTTCCATTAGTATTGTTTTAAGTTTAGTAGTTGTTGAAGATTTGCATCTTGAACAATTAGATGTAAAGACTGCTTTTCTTCATGGTGCTTTGGAGGAAGAAATATATATGGAGCAGCCACAGGGATATGAAGTCAGGGGGAAGGAGAATTTGGTGTGCAGATTGAAGAAGAGCTTGTATGGCCTTAAGCAAGCTCCAAGGCAGTGGTATTTGAGATTTGATAGGTTCATGATAGAACAAGGTTACTCTAGATGTCATTCTTATCACTGTGTTTATTTTAAGAGACTAGATAATGGAACCTATATTATCTTGTTATTGTATGTGGATAGCATGCTTGTGGCAGGGTCAAACTTGCAAGATGTAAATGAGATAAAGAGACAATTAACCATTACATTTTCCATGAAGGATTTAGGTGCATCAAAGAAAATTCTTGGCATGAGAATCAATAGAGACAGAAAGAGTAAAATACTGACTTTGTCTCAAGAAGAGTATGTGAACAAGGTGTTGGACAGGTTTATGATGCAGGATGCAAAACCAATAAGTACACCATTGGCAGGGCACTTCAAGTTGAGTAAAGAACAGTGTCCTCAAACATATGAAGAGATTGAATATATGTCTAGAGTTCCATATGCTTCAGTAGTTGGAATTTTGATGTATGTTATGGTATGCACAAGACCAGACATTTCCCATGTAGTGGGAGTTATCAAGGAAACATGAGTAATCCAAGAAAGGAGCACTGGAATGTAGTCTAGTGGATTCTTAGATACTTGAGAGGGACTAGTAGCAGGAAGTTGTGTTATGGAGGGTCAAAGGTTTCTTTACATGAATATGTTGATGCAGACATGGCTGGAGATTTGGATGGTAGAAGGAGCACCGCAAGTTATGTATTCATTGTTAGTGGCACGACAGTTAATTGGATTTCTAAATTGTAGAAGATTGTTGCCTTATCTACAACAGAGCTAGAGTGGGTAAGTGCACAAAGTTGGTGGACAATTCCATGGACATAAAAACCTTAAATTCAAAAACCGCGATCGTGGTTACTGAATTTCAGGTTTGGCAATAACCGAACCTAAAACCGCGATCACGGTTTAGAATGCGAGAGTGGTTATAAACCGCAATCGCGGAACTCTGAAACAAAAAAAAAGTAGTCCCGCGAGTCCTTATTTTCCCCATTTTTCATTTCAAACCATGATTTCTCCTAGACGTTTTTCATTGGAGCTTTGAATACCACCTCAAAATTGCTCATCAAACTTCTAGATCGTGATAGATTCAACCATGCCGTTAAGACGAGGAGGTAAGCCCCCGATTTTAATCATTTTTTTAGCATTTTCATGGGTTTTTTCAAATGTTTGTTTATGTATACAATTTTCTTGTTTTGTCAGTTGGTCGACAAGCTCGAAATCGTGTAAACCGTCAAAACATTCCTCAAAACCCTCCGAACATTCCTAAAAACCCTCCGAACATTCCTCAAAACATAGATCCACCTCTTGTGGCTCCTTCTGTCCCCATTGAACCAGTAGGAACACAAGATAATATCATTGGAAGAATATGAGAAAATAAAATTGTCATTGAGAACCTTATTTAGACAATAAGACAAAATCATGCCACAAATTCGTCCCGCATGACTTTAGCCAACACATTGCAAACATTGATTGGCGAAGTCGACTCCGCAACCAACCAAATACATAGATGGAATACCTTTAGAGGTGATTGTAGGCGGTGGTATGCGGATAAATTATCCCATTCGGCCGTAAAATACAAAAAAATTAAAAAGACCTCATTTGTGCATTATTTACTGACCTAAGAACCAATGCCCCCCACAGTTACTTGCAAACAGTTCACAATCCATTGGTGCCACGATGACCGAATCAAAAACAATTTTTGGGACCGATGGTGGATGGTTTTTGATTATCCACCATGCAACAACAATGAGGTTCCTCTTTATTTTTTGAAGAAATTATATTATGAGTTTGTGCTTAATGAGGTCCCTATTTATTTTGACTGTTTTGGTCGAGGAAGTGGCTTTGCATAGAGTAGACCTGGTGAACGCATAGGTCAACCAAGGATCCCCATGCCCCAAAACCCCCACTGCCTTCAGTTATCCCTCCTACAGTGAAGGAGGTTGTGGAGATTGACACATTGCATGCATTGAGGGAGCTCAGTGACACTCTGACCCAGCATAGTGACCAGATTACATCTGGTGATGTTGGTGAAGGTGTCAATTCTAGCGCACCACACCACTATAGATCATGTGGTGCCGTATGCACTGCGGGTGAGACATCATTTGTTGGTTCACATGATTTCTTTTCTATAGATGAGATGTTGAGGGATGTTTTTGGAACTGGTGCCACTGATATTGGTCTTTCACAGTAAATTTCAAATAAATATAAATAATATATATATATATATATATATATAATAGTTTAATTCACATGTTTGAGATTTTAATATATATGTATTTGATTGTACATCATGTACATACATGTAAAAAACTAATTTTTATTTTATTTTAAATAGCAAGAGCCGGTGAAGGAAACATTTGGCATCGATATGCTAGCTACTGCAGCTTGGGTGTGTTTCAAATGTAAGTTTCAAGTTGTACAAACTTATATTTTTAATTTCATTTGATTGCACTAGATTATTATTATAATGTTTCACGTGTATGTTGTACATATTAATATGTTTGTCTTTTATACACAAGAGCCTGACGGGTCATCATCTGCTCTGGGAACTAAGGCTACTGACACGCCTCATGAGTTTTACACAGGTTAGTTTCTCTTTACACTTTGTTTCTAATTGTGGAAGTTCACGTGGATTACATGCTTTGGACCTTTGTTATGTGGTGTAGTCATGTAGATTTTAATATTGATTTGTATATGTTTTTTGTATAGCTTATGACTGCCAGAGAGACTCCTCCATATATGCAGACTGTAGAGGCTGCTTGAGATACTTGCCATAAAGATCTCGCAGATCCACTAATTGAGATACAATTTTTAAAATTTGTTAAATTTTAGAGGTTCATTATTTCTTATTACTTAAATCTACAATATCAAATTTTGTATGTATGTGAAATATTTAATTTGAAAATTAATTATTTGTATATAGCTTACCCCTCGTGAGTCTATTATTGTTCCTGCGATGCATCAATGACAAATTGATAGGGATCATGACATTACGGTAAGATTTCACATGCATTTTAACTAAATTGTACAAGTTTCTAAATTTTGAATGTATTTTAAAATTTTGGGTGTTAAAAACTTGTTGTTTATGAATGTGCAGGTTAGGTTACGGACACCTTATATACTGGCTAGGACCACGCGAATGAAATTCGTAGTGGAATCTCCCTCCACTACATCCCCAGGTCGTGGACGTGCTACTTCTAGTAGGGCAAAGAGAGGGAAGATGTTTCATGAGTAGATTCATAGTCCACCTAGATGTACATAAATATATATGGGCCATCTGGTCCTAGTGAACATGTTTCTTCATATATTCCATTGTATATATATAGTCTTTTGCGACATGTGGTTCTATATACATTATGACATACTTAGTTCGAGATGTACACATGTTATGAACTTACATATTTTTAGAGACGTGCGTATGGAGCACACTTTGTTTGATTCTTATATATGTGTGTGTGTTGGTTTTCATAACGATATTACTTCTATATGTTTGATTCGATTTCATTGCATGTATGATATCCTTCTATGTATGTTTTCATAACCATTTATTATTTCTAGATATGAATGTTTGATTTAAAATTAAAAAACCATGTCTCGGAGCACTACATGGTACAATTGTTAAGCAAACATATTCCATTAAGCAAAACCATGCTAGATGAACTACAAAAGGGCAATATGTAATTACTTTTTTCTTTTAAAGCTAACACTCATCTGTTGCATATCAACTAATGTGAACATTGATAGAAATAAGCGAGGTAGAGTTCATCTTGAACTATATGAATATAACGTTACTTATGGTGCAAAATTTCATGGTACAATTGCTAAGAAATTAAGGGAAGCATTTACATTGTTTTAGAGAAATTAAGGGAATCAATATCTGTACACACATTATTTCTTTATAATTTGGTGTTATATGCCAATCAATTAAGAAGTTAAACATTCAATTTGATTATCGTTTAAAGTAGATTCACTTCTCTCTTTCATTTTCATTGTTTGTCTCTTTCTTGTTGGACTTACCATCCTCTCTTTCCTTTTATTTGCTTGTATGTATTCAAGACTTTTTTCTTTCTCCTTCTTATTTTTCCATTGTTCACTCTTTTTTCTCTTGACTTGTCTCTTGTTTCTTTGAATATCCTGTCATAAATATCTCCTCAAGCCTTTGTATTTTCTCATGTACAACAAGTATTCACTCTCTCCTTCACTTTTTTCATTTATTGATCACAGCGATTACATGCTTGCCTCAAACTGAAATTTGACCTTTTCTCACCACTTTCCTCTTGTTTCCCATTTCATATTGAATGAGTACCTATTTATTCTCTAATCATTTCATTTTGCATTTCCTTTCTCCTCCATTATTCTTATTTCGTGCTATGTTCTCCATTATGAGAATTATTTTCTCTTCTTCATGTTTCTTGTGCATGGAAACTATTTTCCTCTAATTCCTTCATAGGCTCTCACTTATTTGTTTCCTTCACTTCTTTTAGCATGCTTCATAAGTGACTTGATTGGCCACTTCATTCTCCTTCTAAAACTCCATCCAAATATGCAAACTTGAAGCTACTTGCCTTAGCATTTTATTGATAATCTTATTCATATGTTCACATTCTCACCATACTATTAGAAATAATGAATAAATGCATTTCATTCCTTTAACAAGACTTACCTTTACTCACCACTTTTCACTAGTTCTTGCTTCACTAGCAATTATGGCTCGTTTAATTTCAACTCCATTTAGTATTATTGACCTATATTCAAATACTTAATCCACTGTTAGAATAACAAGGGAATGCTCTATTCTTATGAATCTTCAAAGCATGATAATTAGGGTATTAGATACCCATTAAGGGATGAAAATTATGTAAAAAGTTTCAAGGTAGCCAAGAGCATGACCATATTACAATGCAAACATAATGAGCATGTAAGCACTTAGTTGGGGCAGCAGAGGATGAAGAGAGATCACCACAATGACATATCTCAAGAGAGAAAAGCAAGGACAGTGATGAAGCACCTAAGAGGACAGAGGCAATTCCAAAGAGTACAAGAGAGATGGAAGGTAAACAAAGTGACACTGAATGTTTTGAGTCCTAGGAAATGAACGGAGGCGAGGAGTGAGAAGTCATGCCTCGGACATCGTGGCACCAAACCAAATGCACATGACACATCTGGGTGGCCAGGTGAACGCTAGAAGAGGTGTTGTTTTGGTGCGCGACAAGGTCGTTGCTTAGAATTTACTTCGTTCGGGCGTAGTCCCTTAAGAGCCCCGAGACCAAAATATCGTTCACCTTCGATAGGGGACTACTCGGACTCCGTGCCACCTAGAGACATCTCGTCTGATCTGACACATCGGCATAAAGACACTCTACAATAGCCTCTCTCGGTTTTTTCCTTCCCATATGGGTGCTCTCGTTGTCCTATTGTTTGCAAACATGCGAAATAGTGGAGTTTGAGCCAGTTTAAGGTTGTCAAACACTATATTTTACAAACAGTGGGTCGTGGCAACGAACTAAATGCGTTGACACGTCTGGGTGGCCAGGTGAACACTAAAGGAGGTGTTGTTTCGGTGCAAGACAAGGTCATTGCTTCCAGGCTACTTCGTTTGGGCGTAGTCCCTTAAGAGCCCTGAGACCAAATTATCATTCAACTTCGACGGGTGACTACTAGGACTCTCGTGGCACCTAGAGACACCTCGTCTGATCCGACACCTTGGTGTAGGGACCCTCTACAATATCCTCTCTTGGTTTTTTCCTTCCCAGATTGGTGCTCTCGATGCCCTATTGTTTGCAAACACGTGAAATAGTGCAATTTGAGTCAGTGTAAGGTTGTCAAATGCTATATTTTACAAACGGTGGGTCGTGGCATCGAACTGAATGTGTCAACACGTCTGGTTAGCCAAGTGAACGCTAGAGGAGGTGGTGTTTTGGTGCGCGACAAGGTCGTTGCTTCCGGGCCACTTCGTTCAGGCATAGTCCCTTAAGAGCCCTTAGACCAAAATATCGTTCAACTTTGACGGGTGACTACTCATACTTTGTGGCACCTAGAGACGTCTCGTCTAATCCAAAACCTCGGTGTAGGGACCCTCTACAATAGTCTCTCTCAGTTTTTTCCTTCCCAGATCAATGCTCTTGATGCCCTATTGTTTGCAAATGCGCGAAATAGTGCAGTTTGAGCCAATGTAAGGTTGTCAAATGCTATATTTTGCAAACGGTGGGTCGTGGCACCGAACCGAATGCACCAAACATCTCGATGGCTAGGTGGACACTAAAGGAGGAGTTATTTCAGGGTGCGACAAGGTCGTTGCTTAGGCTACTTCGTTTGGGCGTAGTCCCTTAAGAGCCCTGAGACCAAAATATTATTCAACTTCGACAGGTGACTACTCGGACTTCGTGGCACTTAGAGACGTCTCGTCTAATCTGGAACCTCGGCGTAGGGACCCTCTAATATAGCCTCTCTCTATTTTTTCCTTCCCAAGATCGGTGCTCTCGTTGCCCTATTGTTTGCAAACGCGTGAAATAGTGCAGTTTGAGCCAGTGTAAGGTTGTCAAACGCTATATTTTGCAAACGGTGGGTCGTGGCACCGAACCGACTACGTCGACACATCCGGGTGGCCAAGTGAATGCTAGAGGAGGTGGTGTTTTGGTGCGCGACAAGGTCATTGCTTCCGGGCTACTTCGTTCAGGCGTAGTCCCTTAAAAGCCCTGAGACCAAAATATCGTTCAACTTCGATGACTGACTACTTGGACTCCGTGGCACCTAGAGACGTCTCGTATGATCTGACACCTCGATGTAGAGACCCTCTACAATAGTCTCTCTCGATTTTTTCCTTCCCAGATTGGTGCTCCCGCTGCCATATTGTTTACAAACGCGTAAAATAGTGCAGTTTGAGCCAGTGTAAGGTTGTTAAACACTATATTTTGCAAACGGTGGGTCGTGGCACCAAACCGACTGTGCCGACATGTCCAGGTGGCCAAGTGAATGCTAAAGGAGGTGGTGTTTTGGTGTGCGACAAGGTCATTGCTTCTGGGCTATTTCGTTTGGTCGTAGTCCCTTAAAATCCCTGAGACCAAAATATCGTTCAACTTTGACAAGTGACTACTCGGACTTCGTGGCACCTAGAGACGTCTCGTATGATCTGAAACCTCGGCGTAGGGACCATCTACAATAGACTCTCTCAGTTTTTTCCTTCCCAGATCGGTGCTCTCACTGCCATATTGTTTGCAAACGCGTAAAATAGTGCAGTTTGAGCCAATGTAAGGTTATCAAATGCTATATTTTTCAAACGGTGGGCCGTGGCACCGAACCGATGTGCCGACACGTCTAAGTGGCCAGGTGAACGCTAGACGAGGCAGTGTTTTGGTGCGCGATAAGGTCGTTGCTTCCGGCTACTTCATTCGAGTGTAGTCCATTAAGAGCCCTGAGACCAAAATAGCGTTCAACTTCGACGAGTGACTAATCAAACTCCGTGGCACCTAAAGACGTCTTGTCTGATCCGACACCTTGGCGTAGGGACCCTCTACAATAGCCTTTCTAGGTTTTTTCCTTCTCAGATCGATGCTCTCGGCGCTATTGTTTGCAAACACGTGAAATAGTGCAGTTTGAGCCAGTGTAAGGTTGTCAACTGCTATATTTTACAAACGGTGGGTCGTGGCACCAAAACGACTGCGCCAACATGTCCAGGTGGCAGGTGAACACTAGAGGAGGTAGTGTTTTGGTGCGCGACAAGGTCGTTACTTCCGGGCTACTTCGTTCGAGCGTAGTCCCTTAAGAGCCCTAAGACCAAAATATTGTTCAACTTTGACGGGTGACTACTCGGACTCTGTGGTGCCTAGAGACGTTTTGTCGGATCCGACACCTCAGCGTAGGGACCCTCTACAATAGTCTCTGTCGATTTTTTTCTTCCCAGATTGGTGCTCTCGTTGTCCTATTGTTTGCAAATGCGCGAAAATAGTGCAGTTTGAGCCAGTGTAAGGTTGTCAAACGCTATATTTTGCAAATGGTGGGTCGTGACACCAAACCGATTGTGCACACACGTAGGTATAGTCTTGTAAACACTTGGGGAGGAGTCGTTTCAATTCTCTAAGCACCAGGTGCTTCTACGCTACCTCATCTTGAGCCAAGAACCCCCTCCATGGGTACATAAATCGTTGTTAATTGCTTCTCTTTTCTTGTAAAACAATGAAAGTTTCTCTTAGCTTCAATAATTTAAAATTTTCTACTAACAGTGCCAACCACGTGAAGGTGGAAGCTTTTCCAGCACCACTAACCTGAACATAAAAGTGTTAGTCAAAGAAATTTAAGTTTCAAATCAAAACCATACTAGATATATAAAAAATACACAAATTTAAAATAAAATATATGAACTTAAATCTATCTAACAATTTATATATATTAAAGAAATTATATATACCAAACATGAGCATTGTAAATTCATTCCAATGAACCATCAGGATCGGATCTACTCTGAATAGCGGACAAGATTGTCTCATGATCTGACTCTCGAACCTTCCAAAGAATCTTGTTATTAGGCCTTCCTCGATATCTATACAGCTGAATATTTGTCGCTGGAACTAGATGCGAATATAAGAATATTTTCTTATGTGTCTCAAAGTCTTCAAACACCCAAACAGAGGAGTTTTTAATGGATACCGTCAATTCAAGTTCCAAGAACTACCACTAACCTTGTAGGATACTCAATATTTTCATCATCTATAATAGGAGAAGTCAACTTCATTCTTTTCTCGATGCAACGACATAAGAAATAGTTTGTTTCTTCATTGTTTTCTGTCATGCAATAATCGCAAAAACACATGTCCTACAAAAACAAAGGTTGAACAACTCAAATTTAAATTACATATTAAAATTTCAATGGATATAACTCAATACAAAAATTAAATAAATAACAGTAAATACCTTGTCACACCAAAATCAAAATTTCATCAAAGTCCTTGGATGTTGCACCTTCATCTATAGAAACAAGTCGTAATGCTTGTGGAGGTTGATAACTAGGAAGCGGAGTTAGAGGCCTATGAATCCATCCATCCACCCATTCTTGTGAATCACACTCAGCAGTGACAAATTCAATACAAGATGCACAAAAACATGTCAACTTTCTTGTCCATACGGCCCACGAAATAGCGCCTGAGCTACAAAATGAGTGCATATCACTGGACCCAGTGAGTGTCATACAATCCTCGTAGTTAGCAATTTGTTCTTCCTCTATCAACCAAAAATATCTGCGTACTGTGAAATTTTTTTGAGAACCTCGGGTCATGTTGTCAATACATCATTCCACTATGTTATTTGCATCTTTTAATTTAGCACCATCTTTGTACTTCAACTCTTCTCTTGCAAGAGCTCTTTGCACACATGCCCCTGCACCGTCATGCTCTCTTTTTCCATGTCCAGCCTCAGTAAAACTCTAAATATGTTGCACACACTCATCTTGACGTGCATTTTACTCATCTAATAAAATATTCATGCATTCTTAAACTGAGACGTACAATTATCTGACCATATATAATGTTGTTTGAAGTGGATGTCCCTATCAGACAAGTTTCCATAAAATAACTAGAAACACCCTTGAACAAATTCAGTAGAATGAGTACGATCATCAACGATATAAAAGTGGTACTCTCTTAAAAAAATTGGTCATTCTCTATACTATCAGGAGAATGTAAAAATGTTATATGCACAAAAATGGCAACTTGCACTGAGTTGTAATATTGCGATTGAACCTCCATTTACAGTTACAATGTGTAATTCTCTACAAAATTGACTACTGAAATAATAGTACCAATAGGAAATGTGTCCTTGCATATCTTGAACTGTTCATCCAACCATCGAGCTTTATGTGTATGCTTAGCATACTCATAAAAAAATTTATCCTTAAATTTTCTCAAAAATTAGAAAACAGACATTTGTTCTGTAACTAACTCACACCGTTTAGACTATTTTCCATCTTTCAACTGGTATGCAACAGATTTATATTTATCAAACTCAACTAAATTATGTTCTATTGTACCTTCATTTTACTCATGGATGTAACTTTCTAATTTAGGTAATCTGCCGCATGTACTACAACTTCCATCTAAACAATTCTGACTATAAAAAAATTGTCCAACTTCTTTTTCACAAAATATAGTAGGAATGAAATCCCTGGAAGATATTGATGGAACTTGAACACCACATTCTGATAACATAGTTTCAGAATGAAAAATAGAACGAATACGTAAAAATTTAGCATAATGCATCGCAAATTAAACATGTTACCTACAACAAGTGGTGCGAGTGGTTGTTTTTCACATAGAATGGTTTCAACATTTCAAAAAAATGTTGACTAATTTTAATTTCCAGATTCTCTTGTTCAAACTTACGAAAAAATTGAGTTTGAGTCATATCTAAGAAATACTTTGGATGTGGTTCACGATTAGTAGAACCAACTCTCTGTTTTATAACATCTCTTGTATTAGGTGAAACTCTAGTGTTATCATGTCAAAATTGAATAACTTCTCTTATAGCATAAGAATTATTTTTGTCCTTATGCGGTGCTCCAATGAGAAAATGCCCAAAAATCGACGTTATTGAGTGATTGAAGGATATTCCATCTTTCAATTACTTTCATTAGAGTTTTTCGATTAACTTACAACATTCGACTTGTTTGCGTAATCAAACGTTATTTTGTTATTGATTCACTTACAACACTAGTAGCAAGTACACAACGCACAATATTACTATCCCTAGTGCGTCTCTTGACGTATATTAGATGTTGTCAATCCTAAGGTGTTTAATGTAGGTCTAATTTTAATAAATTTCATCAAACTAACCAACAACTGACATCTTTGGGAATCATTTAAAATTTTAAAATGATTATCCCATATTTCAATGGCTTTTATTCTAATTTGTTGTTCAGAAAGTTTGTCAGACATTGGTTTCAAAATGTTTTTATCAATTTCAATAAAAAAATTAGGTTTCTTACGTAAAATCCTAAGAGGTGTTTTTGTCAATTTTTGTCTGTCTATAGTTTTAACGTGAATTTCCTTATTCACATTTCCATTGTCTCCTTCAATTTCAACATTTGCTACATCATGAGTATTTAATTCTTCTTCAACATTGACAATAAAAATATCTTTATAATGAGTATTTAATTCAACTTCAACATTAACAGAAGAAACATTACCTGGTTCTTCATTGCTTACAATAGTTGGGATTGAAGATGATCATCTTCTTGATTCACAAAGATTCCGCATTCGCTCGGCATTTTGAATTTTGTTGGCTTCTAATTCGTTTGGTTTTTTTAATTAATGACTTCATTTTTTGACTTTGTTTCTTATCTTACATAATGTTTTACTTCCGGTGATAAGAAAAATGTGCAGAAAAAGACAAAATTTCACAAAGAATTGCATGCGTAAGGTCAAAGAGTAAAAATCACATGGTAATTTAGACATTGGGATGTGTGTAAATATGATTTATGAACCACGAGCGCACTTTATAAACAGCGATCGCAGATTTATCTACCAAACCTGAGCCTCGAGAAATCTTTGTTTTTCCCCAACCAAAGCTATGGAAGGTTATTATGAAGTGGGTCAAAAACCTCAAATTTGCTCTTCCAAAGACTTGAACCATGCTAAAAAACTAAAAATATTTCACAAAAATGGTGTCATCGCGTAGGGGAGACTGTTAGCTTCGTAGAAATATTGATTTTAAAGTGAATAGAATAAGATAAATATCATTTTATAATTTTTTATTAACAATAGGTTTTTAAGACATATTTTCCCGTGAATGTTCATGTCTACGTTTAAGACTGTAACTTTTGTTTCGCTTATCAAAATGTGATAAAACTTATACCATCCCAAACGTGGACGAATTTTATACACGTTAAAAAAATTATTTTGATATTTTTGATATAGTTATGGCGGGCAAACGGAAAGCGCTCCGTTTTCTAAATATTTTCAGACCACTTTCACGGAAAAAATCATTAAAAAAATATTGCTCGAAAAAATACAAAATAAAATCCATCCCAAAATAGACAACTACATCTAAATTTTCACCAAATGAAAAAAAAACAAGATTTCATCATCCAAATCACGAGCAAACGGACTACAATCTTATAAGTTTTAAAAAAAAAAAACCAAGTCATATAATTCTAAGTGTTTAATATAGCTAAACTTGTCCATTTTTGAAAAAAATAGTATTTTAGAAACTAGATTCCGGATGCTACGATTCATATTTATATATTGTTTTCTAATTTTGAATGCATGTATTGCTAATAATCCCTATAGGTTGAGATTTCGTTGTTTTTTGCAATATGACGTCCATGGATTAGCCCATTTTTGTCCATCAACTTCCTGCGCTTACCCATATATACACTGACGCATATCTACAAGAGAAAAAAATATACATATACATATACATACAGATATACACATACTTACACACATACATATGTACATGTGAACATATATGTATGTACAATAAAAATAAACACAAATTGCAACACAATTAGGCATATACATACGAGATATACACATACTTACACACATACATATGTACATGTGAACATATATGTATGTACAGTAAAAAATAAAATACAAATTGCAACACAATTATACAATCAAACCAAGCATCACAAATCATTCTAGCAATCAATATAAAATACACCCAACACACACATATATAAAATATATCTACATGTTTATCAATATACTCTCAAATACGCATAAATGTACATACATGTGTTTTTATTTGTTGTTTTGATAAACAATTAATATATATACTTACATTATTGTTTAGATATGAATATAGATATAAATAATTGTTTATTTTATATATATTTGTGTTAGGGGTGTTACTCATTGTTTATGTGTGTGTGTGACGCATGTTTATTCTAAACAATAAACATAACATACATACATACAAAATTATACACATTTATGTATCTATAAATTTACATACACACACATATATTCATATACACATACATGCACACTCATAAATATACATACAAGTACACATACACATATAAATACATATAATAAGAAAATTAACTACACAAAACACAATGAATTATACAATCAAAACAAACATCATAGATCATTCTAGCCATCGATATGAAATATACCATTCAAAAAAACACCTAAATGATTAAATATACAAAGAAGTGCAAAGTATCACCTTAAAAATGTGATACAAATAAATAAATGTGTGTGTGTGTATAATCATGTATTAAACATTCATTTATAATTTTAAGCATTCATATATCTCTGCATTTACACCTAAACAATACACATTTTTATATTATCTCACATACATAGAACAAGAATATTTTAATCATAAAGCTAGCTATATATTTATTATTAACATAAAATTACACATTAAAAATTCATTTATAAATTTTGGCATTCATATTTCTTTTTCAAAACATCTACACATGTATTTACATCTAAACAATAAACATTTTTATATTAACTCACATACATAAAACAAACATAATTTAAACAAATTGACATATCATATGTAAATAAACAATTTGTTTGGTTATATATAAAAGCAATAAGCATTTATGTACCAAAACAATTAAACATAACACAACTTATTATTCAAGCACATGACAATCATCAAATTATTCATACATGGTATCTATATAAGCCATTCATATAAAAAATCTTGTCTTCCACATATTAATTAATAATACAAACATTTTACACTAAATTAAAAACAATCAATAATACAACTAAGAATATACCATTTAAGAAATCTCTCTCTCTCTCTCTCTCTCTCTCTCTCTCTCTTCCTCCCCTTCACTCTCAATCTCACTCCCCCTCCCCTCTCTTGCTCCCTCTCCCCCTCTCCCTCTCCTCTCCCTCTCCCTCCCCACCCCGACTCCCTCTCTCGCTCCCCTCCCTCCTTCCCTCTCCCTCTCCCTCTCTCTTTCTTTCTTTACTTCTCCCACACCTCTCCCTCCCTCTCTATCCCTCTTGCTCTCTATTTCTCGCCCTATCGCCTCCCCTCCCACTCCTCTCGCCCCCTCTCACGCCTCCCCCTCACTCTCTTTCTCTCTGCTCCCGCTCCCTCTCTCTCTCCTTCCCACTCTCATTGTCACCTTATCTCTCCCCTCTCTCTCCCTCTCCCCCTCCCTCTCTCTCTCTCTCTCTCCTCTCCCTCTCCTCTCTCTCTCTCTCTCCCTCTCCCTCTCCCTCCCTATCTCTCCCCCTCTCCCTACCCTCTCCCCCTTCACCTCCCATCCCCTCTCTCTCCCTATCCCTCCCTCTACCCACCCCCTATATCTCTCTTTAACACTCTCTCCCTCCTGCCCTTCCCCATCTACCTCACCATCCCTCCCCATCCCTTTCTCTCCCTCTCCCTCCCGAGGGCTCTCGCCCTATCCCTCCTTCTCTCTCCCCCTCTCTCACGTACTCCCCCTCCCACTCTCTCTATCTCCCCCTCCCCTCTCTCTCCTTCCTCTCCCTCTCTCTCACTCCCTCTCACGCCTCCCCCCGCCTCCGCCTCCCCTCCCCCTCTCTTTCTCTCATTTCCTCGCCCGCCCACTCTCCCTCTCCCCCTCTCTCTATCCCCCCCTCCTCTCCCTCCCTCTCGCTCTCCCTCTTCCTCTCCCTCCCCACTCTCGCCCTATCCCTCCCCCTTCCCCTCTCTCTCTTTCTCGCTCCCTCCCCCTCCTTCACGTCCTACCCCTCCCACTCCCACTCTCGCTCTCCCACTCTCTCTCTCTCCCCCTCCCTCCCTCTTTGCCCCTCTCTCCCTCACTCTCCCTCTCTCCCCTCTATCCCTCCCCCTCATTCACGCTCTCCCACTCCCTCCCCCCCTCTCCCTCTCCCTCTCTTCCCCCTTCTCCAACTCCCTTCCTCCCCCTCTCGCTCTCTCTCCCCCTCTCTCCCTCCCTATCTCTCCCCTATCCCTTTGCCTCCCTCTCCCTCACGACTCTCTTGCGCCTATCCCTCCCACTCATTCACGCTCTCCCTCTCCCTCTCTTAACCCCTCTCCCCCTCTGCTCTCTCTCCCCCTCTCTCCCTCCCTATCTCTCCCCTTATCCCTCTGCCTCCCTCTCCCTCCATCCCCCTCCCCCCTCTTCATCCTTCTCTCTCTCTCTCGATCTCCCTAACTCTCCCCTCTCGTCTCTCCCTCCCCTACGCTCTCAATCTCCCTCCCCCTCGCCTATCCCTCTCCCTCCCCCCCCTCCCCACTCTCTCGCCCTATCCCTCCCCCTCTCACGCCTCCCCCTCCCCTATCCCTCTCTTTCTCCCCCTCTCCCCTCTCCCTCACTCCTCTCTCTCTCTCTCTCTCATCTCCTATCTCTCCCCCACCGTATCTCCCTCCCACTCGCCCTCAATCTCCCTATCTCTCCCCCTCCATATATCCCTCCCTACGCTCTCAATCTCCCTCCCCCTCCCCTCTCTTGCTCCCTCTCCCTCTCCCCCTCTCCCACTCTCTCTCCCTAGTTATCTCTCCCCCTCTACCTCTTGCACCCCCACCTCCCTCTCTCGCTCCCCCTCCCTCTCCCTCCCCGACTCCCTCCCCTTCTCTCTCCCCCTCTCCCTCTCCCCCTCCCTCTTTGTCCCTCTCACTCTCTTTTCTCTCCCTTACTCTCTCTCTGTTGCCCTCTCTCCCCTCTCTCGCCTTATAACTCCCCCTCACACGCCCTCCTCCCTATCTCCCCTCTCACACCCTCCCGGTCCCTCTCTCGCCCCCTCTCACACCTTCCCCCTCACTCTCTTTCTCCCGCTCCCGCTCTCTCTCTCCTCTCCCTCTCCCTCTTTATCCCTCCCCCTCCCCTCCCTCTCTCCCTCTCCCTCTCACTCCCCCTCTCCCTCCCTCTCTCCCCCTCTCCCGCCATCTCCCCCTCCACCTCCCCTCCTCTCTCTCTCCCTCTCCCTCTCCCCACCCCTATATCTCTCTTTCTTTACCGCTCTCCACCTCCCCTTCCTTCCCCATCTACCTCACCCTCCCTCCCCATCCCTCGCTCTCCCTCTTCCTCCCCACTCTCTCGCCTATCTCTCCCCCTCTCTCACGCACTCCCCCTCCCACTCTTTCTCTCTCCCTCTCTCTATCTCCCTCTCCCCCCTCCCCCCTTCCTCCCCTCTCTCTGCCCACTCTCACCCTATCCCTCCCCCTCGCTCACGCCTCCCATTCCCCTCTCCCTCCCACTCTCACTCCCTCTCCCTCTCTCTCCCCCTATCCCTCTCCCTCCCTCTCGCTCTCCCTCTTCCTCTCCCTCCCCACTCTCTCCATATCCCTCCCCCTCCTTCACGCCCCCCCTCTCTCTCTTTCTCTCGCTCCCTCCCCCTCACTCTTTCTTTACCACTCTCTCTCTCCTCCCTCTCCCTCTCCCTCCTTATCTCTCCCTATCACTCTCCCTCCCTCTCACTCTCCCTCCCCACTCTCGCCTATCCCTCTCCGTCCTTCACGCTCTACCACTCCCTCACACCCTCCCGCTCTGCCTCCTCTCCTTCTCTCCCTCCCTCTCTCCCCTCCCACTTTTTCTCTCTCCCTCTCTCCCCTTCTCTCTATCTCCCCCTCTCCCTCTCTCCTATCCCTATCCCTATCCCTCCCTCCCCCCTCTTTCTCTCGCTCCCTTCCCCTCCCCTCCTTTACGCCCCCCCATCCCCCTTTCTCTCACTAACTCCCCCTCCTTCACGCCTCCCCATCCCCTTTCTCTCTCTCTCCCCTCCTTCACACCCCCGCTCTCTCTCTCTCTCTCTCCCTCTCCCTCCCTCTTTTCCCCTCTCCTTCACTCTCCCTCTCCCTCCCCACTCTCTCGCTCTATCCCTCCCCTCATTCACACTCTCCCACTCCCTCTGCCCCCCCCTCTCTCTTTCCCCCTCTCCCCATCCCTCTACAACTCCCACCCCTTCTCCCCTCTCCCTCTCTCCCGCTCTCTCTCCCTCTCTCCATTCCTCTCCCTCTCGCTCCCTATCTCTCCCCATATCCCTCTCCGTCCCCTCTCCCTCTCCCTCTCTCTCTCTCTCTCAATCTCCTATCTCTCTTCCTCCGTATCTCACTCCCCTACGCTATTAATCTCTCTCCCCCTCCCCTCTCTTGCTCCCTCTCCCCCTCTCTCTCTCCCTCTCGCTCCCACTCTCTCGCCCTATCCCTCCCTCACACTATCCCCCTCCCCCTCTCTCTTTTTGTTTCTCTCTCACTCAATCTCCCTATCTCTCCCCCACCGTATCTCCCTCCCTCTCTCCCTCAATCTCCCCATCTCTACCCCTTTGTATCTCACAGGCTTGTTACCTCTTTAGTGAAAATGTTGGAACCTTTCATTAGGAAATTCTTAAGAAGGGAACAATGCCCATTAATTATACTGCACAAAAGCTAGTTCATTATTCATTATTCTTTACCATATCGTATATCTATGCCCCCTTTGTATTCATTTCAGTCCTTTTATCCATATTAGTCTTCAATCTAACCAAGAGTGCTCTAAACTTAATTGAGAGATTGATCCATTTTCATTGTTAAGGTATAAGCAAGTAGTTTTGAATTTACATTGCTTTAAATACACCCACTCTACTTTCTTGCTCTGATACCTTTTGGATACACCACAAAAGTTATGTCTAATTTATAAGCTTGCTTCTTTTTTGGGGGGGTGGGTTCGAGGAAATTTAAAAAAAATCCATGATTTTTGTGTGGTGTAGAAATATTGATGAGTTTTAATTGATTTTTATTAAATATTATGATTTAATATTCTTTTCCACATAAGCATTTGTTGGTTTATTACTAATAATATATTTATATATTGCGCTACAAATCACATAACATTTTTTGGTATTGTAGTGTAAATTTAATAACTCATTTGTGGTATTTAACTATGTCATAACGTGGGCAATTTTATTGAAAAACTTCCAATTTCCTCGAACTTTATTCTTGTCAAAAATGAATTTGAACTTTATCCATTATTTTTACATAGGAAATTTTTAACAAGATTTTGCAATATTTTATAAATGTATCTATATATACATATATTGACTGAAAATAGCTGATAGAAATATCTCTCCACTTTGTCCCTCTGACATATTTATGGATTTTTTTTTTTAAAAATTATAACAAAAAAATTGTTCGAACTTTAACCAAATTTTATCCTCGTCAATCATGAATGCTAACTTGATCCTTGTGACTTAGTGTAATGCCCATTATTTTACCACAAAAAAAAAGTAACTGAAAAACTGGCAATTTTTTGATATATTATATGATGTACCATGAGAAAGAAGTTGCACTAATAACAAGGCACATATTCTAAATTAATTGAGCACATGATTTACTGATTCACTTTTGCATGTATTGTATTTTGTTATTTAGGATTAATACTTATCCAAGAGAACGTAAGAAATCCTTTATGACACATCAATTCACATTTCAAACGTGCATTCATTTCATTCTAGGATCCATTCCAATGATAAAATTTCATATTTTTCATTCGCTACCTATTTTGAATCATACATGTCCACTTCAATTCTTGGACAAAAAAATGTTAGGACTAATAGAATACAACTTTGGCGTGACTCTCAACAAACATTAGCCATTTCTCAGGACGTGATGCATGCATGACTAAGTTACCTAACCTATAGGAGGTTTTCTTAGCCACCTTTCTTCTACGGAGTGAAGATCACACATAACCCAACTAAACACAGGGAGAATAGCATAACTCGGAACAACTTTCACAAGGTCCATTAAACTTTCACCAAGGTGTTTTATAGGCACATTTTGTAGGGACAAAACAACTCAATATTTCCCACACTACTATGACCAATGGCCCAAGTAGAGTAACTTAAGGTCACAAGGGACACTAACACAAAACATGGACCCACATAGACAACAAGAAAACACTAGAGCTCACGAATAACAAACTTACTCACAAGGGATGTACGTGTTTCAAATACTCAACCCCACATGAGAATCTTATGGCTAGCAATATCCTACATTTTCATGGTTACATCTTTGTTATGATTCAATTTCATTGTATAACCTTATAGATTTAAGAGCATTTAACATATAGGAAAATATTATTGTTCACGAAGCTACATCTTCAATATTTCATTTTACATCGTTGTTCAAAACACATTATGCTTATGAAAAATGTTCTCATACCTTAAGGTTATATTTATTTCCAATTTAATTAAAAATATTTGGATCTCAATGATGCCCTCCTTAAATTTTATTTGATTTAATATTGTTTAGGAATTTTCTTTAGTTCGTCATCACTCAAGGTGCATAAGACTTTTGTAACAATTATTTCATATCTCAATTATCCATCTTCTAATTATATTTACGCTATTACATAGATCTCTTATTACCCTTGTTTATTGAACATTTATGATTCGCGTAACTTTTACTTTCCACTCAGGGATTCAAGACCCCAAAAGACTTGGATTATTACTTTTTTAAAGAATAGGTGAAATGGCATACATCGATATAATTATGAATGAGGACAAGAATAAACAACATGATCTAAAGTATTAGTAGTTTTCATGGTTTACATATTTATAACGACTTGTTTTCTTAGATATCCCTCCTTCAATAAACCACAAGCTACGTGCACAAGCCATTTGTTATTGTCTCAAGAATTGTGCATTCACTGTTATGTGTTACTCTTTATTCATCTATCATATCTTGCATGATAAGTTTCCAAATCTCAATTATCAATTGAATACATGTTTATCACACATGTGACCCACATGAGGCTCATCTTTGAGACGAGAAAGGATGTTTCCAAATGTAAAGCTCCCACAAAAAATGAATCTTTTTTTTTCTAATAAATAGAAATAGGTGCTAACCTTAAGTTAAGGGATTGGTTCTAGTTACTCTTTACCTTCCAAATATCATCTTAATAGACATCATTTCTATGATTGATTTGTGAATACCTTATTCACCCACAAACGACCTCTTAAGAGGTAATAGACATATCTTAACCCTATCCACACAACAAGGTAAACAATCTACAAGGAAGTCTACTGTGAGGTAGTAAAGAAATCCCCATGTTTTCATGTATCCAAAAAACCAAGGATACTCTTGACAGGATTACCGATGAGGTGTACCATGCTCACACTCATTGACATGATGAGATATCCTCGAGTTCCAATTAGGTACCAAGTTCAAGGAACTCTTAACTAATTGTAGCATTTGAAAAGGCATTAAGGTTATACACAAGGTATCTACGTAAGAGGAATTATAATGTACAGGTTGAGTGTCACGCCACACAAAAAATCAATCCTCCAATCAAAGGTGTATATAAACGTGACGTGAAACGATACAAATGTTTAATATCATAAGCATGCAAGGATTCATAAGGAACTTGTGTCGAAAGTGGGGGTCGAGTATATATGAAGGCACACCAAAAGGTATTTCCCATTGGTCTAGTATAGTGGTTCAATTAATGGATCATAACGCAATCAAGGTGAAATCAGCATAGGGGTAATTTAGGAAGCCATCACATTCTACTATATTTAGAACTGACGTTTCTACCTTCTGTGATGTAAATGCATAATGGCAAAATAAACTATTTGAGACAATTAATTTTATTTGGGAGTGTAACTAAACCATATTAATTCAATAACTAACCACATTTTTTTATAACATCTCAACCATGATTTAGTCAATTTCTTTCAAAAGGTACAAGGACTCGAATAACCATTTTGTAAAAGTAACTAATTCATTTATTTCCTAGGAGTAGTAGTGCATGTTATAATTGATTTTATTTTCATAATTTAATGATTCACATGAAATTTCATACAATTTAAACATGAGAGATACTTTACAAACCAAGATCATTATTTTCCTTCTTCATTCCTTAAATCAAAACAATATATCACAAAGTAACTAAACATTATTTTCAAAAGATGATATGGAACTACTCTTTCTAATTACATACATACATTGTTAGGAAGTTCATAAATAAAGTAAACTTCTCTAGCATAGAATGATGTCTATGCACTATGTCTTGCCACATGCAACCTTAAAAGTTAGTATAAACATGGTCAGCAAAAAAAAACATTGGCATGACATTCCCCCTATGACTAACATTTTCACATATATTTTATTTTCCACTTACAATAAATTAAAAACTTTTACTATACAATAGAGGTAAGAACACAAATGCAGTTTCTTTTCATTTTCAAAATGGAGCAAGATAGGGAAAGGAGAGAGAAAATCACACCAAATTCCCCATAAGTAATAAAATACAAACAAGTGTCATCAAGGAGAGATCTATAGAGTCGTATAATAGAGTTTAAAGGTTTTGCAATATTTTTTCTGCTAAGAGAAAGTTCCACAGAAATTTTCTTGCTAGTACTGCAGGATTATAAAGATGACTAAATTGACCAAAGTAGCACACAATCTAAGGTTGAAATCCATTTTCTGAAGCTCAAACACGCCATGTGATAAATTTTGTCAATTCCCCTATCTACAGGGAACTCCTTGGAGTTTATAGAACACAAATCTTGTGACCAAGATTGAAATGGCCACTACATTTCTGAATCCACTTGTTGTAATTATGCTAGTTGGACTTAATCATTGAATGTCACAGGGCCTACAAAAATTCGTTACAAAACAATCTTCCCAATCCAATTTTCTCAAATAGTTTGATATATTATGATAGTCCTAAAAATACTAGAGGTGTGAGGTGACCAAATTTTTTTTCTTGGTATGGGCGCCTAAATCACGGGCCAAAACCAAACTAACTTTTCAATTTTCAGCAACTGAACAAAGTGGTAAAATAGCTTACTAGGCCCCCAAATGTGCAACGAAACAAGGTCAAAAGTTTGTTTAAGGTCATTATAGATATTGACATGACATCTCACATCACCAGTGTGTTATCCTATAAAATTGACAAGGGCAATTCGCAAATAACTATACCAAAGTTTCTATTTTGGCCCCTAGGGAAGTTTGATAACGTTCGAAATAGCCCAAAACTCCCTTTCAAAAATCAAGTTGTTTAAGGACTTAGTTGTTTTAGCTAATCCTTTGGCGCAGAAAGTTGTGTGTCGACATGACTAAAACTACACCCTTTTACACTGGCGCAATTTTACTCATGTCGACATCAAGGAATTTGCACACCCCCTTTTAAGTCCTTTAGTGCTAAAATTATTGTGTTAACATCTTCCAAACTTGCACTATGTATTTTCCTAAGCGCGATTTTCATTGTGTTGACACTCCAGAAATCGTGCCAAAAGTGGTTGGTGAGGTCATAAATGCTGATTTTTCTATAAATAGGAGTCTGACAAATGTCATTTTCACGAATTGGAAATTGTGAAAAGTATTTTCTCTGCACATGTCAGCCGTCCCTGTCAGCCCTCACGTGTTGTTTTTGAGCTTGTGGACCCCTACGTTTTTCTTCGTGTTTTATAAATCCGGGTAAGTGGCTCCTCTCCCAGTTGTGGTTTTTGTTTCATTGTGTTAAGTGTTAGAGTCTGATGTCAATGGTTAAAATCTAAAGAACCTAATATATTCCCAACCCAACTGAAACCCTCTTTTCCTCTCCTTCCAGATCTGTAAATCTGGAAGGCCCCTGCCGCTGAAATAAACCAAAAATCATCTGTCCCTGCTTGCCTTGCCAAATAACCTCTCTTCCTTGCCATCTAACAAATCCAAGAAGAGAAAAGTGAAAATCAAGAAGTTTGCCAAAGAACGGTTAACTGTTAAAACCCTGGTGCACTGTTTTTCATTGCAACATCTTCCAAAGTTGCGCTTTGGCACACTTTGCATTCATGCAACGCGAACCTTTTTTGCGCCCAACCAAAGAACACTTAGCAGCTATTTCAAGAGGTGCAAGCGCAACTTCCACAACATCAACATAAAATGTTGTCTGTTATAGACCCGCGCCCTGCGCTTTACCCTTTGGCACCAAAATTTGCATGTTGACATCCATAAAAGTGCGCTAAGCCATAAAAAGCTCCTGTGCACTCACAAAACTTGCGCCTTGCACCCTAAGGCTTAAAATTGCTCGTTCTTCCTTCCGCAAGCTAAACTTAACTATTTTCTCACGCATTTGAAGGTGTTCTGTTATTCTTCAAATTTTCATCATGAATAACATGACAGTTGACATGGCTCTTCTGTGTTGGACCTTCTTGATACTTCTTGCAGAACAACAACATCCGTTCTTGAGCTCACATATGTCTTCATCAAGCAAAGACCAGCTAGGACCGCAGTAAAAGCTAAAGCTAAGCAGTCAGAGCAAGAAATGAAGTACAAGTACTAGAAAGTCAGAATGCCAGACTCATATGCAGAGTGCAACCTTGACATCAAAGACTCTGAGCTGGGTCATATTGACATGGATGATTTCTGGGTAAGGACCACCAAGGTGAACAATGGCCCGTGGATGAATAAATTAATAGGCAGTGGATTGCACTTTGCAGCTGGGCTTCCGTGAGTGCCGTGAATAATGAGTTCATCATGTTGATTGCCCGATGTTATAACAAGAACACTAGATGTGTTGAAAACAAAGAACACAAGGCAATCATAGACCTCACAGCTCGTCACTTTGAGATGATCCTGGGCATTCCTCATCATAGGCAATATGTGGAAATAAGTATTGAAGACTGCAGGAAGGCATGGGATGATAACGAAGATCAGTGCATGTAGATGATGAATGAACTCTATTTAAAGAACAAAAATTCGTTGACCAGATGGCCACAAACCATCCATCGTAGTGATTTTAATGAAGAGTTGAGTGATACAATCACGTTCTTAAATAGAGTATTTGGGCTCCCTGATGCCCATTATTTCCATAAGTGGATGTTGAGATACTTGGAGAACATGAGCAAGAATACACCTGATCAACGCTTTAGCTGGGTGAAATCATAAGTGACACCATCTCATAGTAGCTTCAACAAGTTCTAACAACTGGGCAGTTCTACATGAACTCCTACGTTGTATACGCCGCTGCTGTAGAAAGGGATTTCGCAGGGTTAACTCGAAATGGGGTATGGCCCCAAGTCAAGATATATGAGTTCTACCCAAAGCTAAGGCTCGAAGCCAGCATCTCCCAGTTCTCCAAAATAAATGATGCCTTCTTCTATGAGGTAATCTGTTTGCTGAGGCCAAACATGAGGCACAATTGAACTAGCCCGAGTGTAATTACTACTACAAAGAAATGGGGAGCATTGTTCACACAATTCCCCACATTCACATACCT
The DNA here is from genome assembly GCA_018340775.1 of Taxus wallichiana var. yunnanensis. NCBI lineage: Eukaryota > Viridiplantae > Streptophyta > Pinopsida > Cupressales > Taxaceae > Taxus > Taxus wallichiana. The sequence goes on from CM031237.1 coordinate 381,267,434, forward strand.
CAGAGCTGTGAATTTTGAGGGAGAGCCCACGAAACTGCCAAGGTTTGCAGGGCCGAAGCTGGTCCTCCTGGAATTGTCAAGGCAATTAATCACTTATCATGACAAGTGTATGAAGAGAAAGAAAGGAGGAACTCCATTCCCCCTTACAGTTGGCCGATACACCTGCCCTACAATTGCTAAAGCATGGGAGATGTACGTTGAGTTAGAGCTGCTGAATTTAAAGCACAACTTCCCAGCAAGGCCAACCTTTGATTGCCGGAGTTGCCTCCCAAAGGCAAAAATTGATCCCATCCATGTTCTCGAGATCAAGGACATTTGGATAGACCTAACCCATGAGATAGACATTAGGTGGAAGGATCACTCTGGCTGGCTCTGAGAAAATCATCCACTATGGCGTTGCCATTGTCCCAAAGAAATTCAAAGAGACTGATCAAGAAACTGATCAAGTTTACATTGACACAGATGGGGACAACTAGCCATTCGATAAGATCGACAGAGCTAAATCACCAAAGACCATTCAAGAAAGGGTCAAACCCATATTACAACGCACCGAACATTGGTGCAATCAGAATGGCCTTACATACCTCGTAGTTGAATTCACAACTTCTCCTTCAGGTAGTGCACCTCCAAGGCCGGTCCATGTGCCGAAAGGAAAAGGAAAGGACAAGGTGGGAGAACCAAGCAGGCAAGAGGAAGCTCCTGAAGACCTTCCTCCTACTTCTGAGAAGCAAGTAGTCGACCTGGTGTCTCCAGGTGATGAAGAAACAATAGATATTCCAACGGATACGTCCACCCATGATGATGTCATGACTGTAACTGCTGAGGTACCCAGCGTTCCTTCTTCCACTCTTCCTCCTCCTCCTGTCATCCAAGCATATATTCCTATGGATGTGTCTTCTCCTCTCCCTTCCTCCCTTTTATCTCCCACCTCTTCCATCTTCTCCTCTCTCACAAATAAGGAGCTACAAGCAGTAGCAGGTTCCCTATCCGAAGAGTTAGATAACGCCAGGTTGCAGCGGGAAATGCTACGAGCAATGGTTAACTACTCAGCTGACGACCTATTGAATGTCGGCATTATCAATCACCCGCGTGCACATAAGAAGGCTCTCACTGCATTAGATTACTAGGTTGATCAGATAGAATATATCCAGAGAGAATCGATAAAGCCAAGGATGAAGCCCTGGAAGCACGATACAACATGGAGGATACAGTTGCAAAATTGGCTCCAGGGATGCTCAGTGAATCAGATTGCTTGAGGGAAGCAAATGACACATTCCAATGTTTCAAGACTATCGTCACTCAAGGTTTGGCACCAGAGGTCACTTTCAACCGAGAATCAATCAATAACCTCTTGGCCTGCCGTGATTTCATTGGCTTTTTTATCGATGCTTGCGAGAATTTCACGAGTTACCTGACAAGTTCAAGGATGAGAAAGAAACCTGCGAAGTCATTCTGACCATTTTAATGGTCCCGACCGTGATCAACATCAAGCAATGATCAACAGGTTTTCTGAATATCGAGCGCAGTGTCACCTCGAATCTCCTAATCAAAAGTAGGATACCAAGTTTGAGCAAAGAGATGACGAAGAGTAGTTTCTTCTTTCTGGGATGTGTTGATCATTTTTGTAAAATATTTAAAAAGTTTTTTTGGCATACACGATGACCTCATCCATGTTGCACCATGGGATGTTGACATCTGAAAACTTGCCCATGTCAACTGTTGACTTTTTAGATATTTTTAAAGATATTTTCTAGATCTTTTGTAAATATCTTGTAAGATATTTTGTAAGTAGTGGGTTTGCTTTTGTCTTCTTTCCTCCTCTCCTTCTATAAATACTAGAATACATGTTGTATTCCAGGTGAACATTTTTGTATAAAAAAGAGGAGTGGGGAGAGAAAGACTTTGTGTTTTCTTGCAATAGAAGAAATATTAATACACATATTCAGACTTTGTGCTTAATGTGCGTGTTATTTGCATCAGATCTTTCTTAAGTTAGATCTATGTTTTTATTCTATTAGATTCATTCCTACTATTGTCATATGTTCATCAATATTGCTTTAATTGTTTATGCAAGTAAGTTTGGCTCTGTTTACTACCAGCCCAAAGCATAAACCTTCTGACCTTTTCATCTTGGAATTCATTTCTTTTCTTCCTTCAGATCTATCCTCCTCCATTCCTTCCTTCCTACCTTTCTGTTCGTAGTTGGAACTACCTCTACTGGGATGAGATCCCAAAACCCCCTTTGAAGTTAGAATAGTGTAGATTTGCATAGATTCCTGCTTGATAGATTAGCAATAAACCAGTTTCACTTCGCTATCTCGAAGAGGGGTTTTTCCCTGCACACTGTTGGCTTGTTTCCCCACGACCTGCCTACCCGACATATTTTCGGACCAACACAGTGAACATGATCATTCCATAACTCACCCAACATAGGGTTTGAAGCAGTGGTTTGTGCGTCATTGAAAATTCATGTTTTATTAAATTTTGCAAGGTGAAAAAATGATATGATTACATGGAAGTCAAGTTTATTTCTCAAATCGGGTGGATGTGGTTATCCAAAACTATCATAGAAAATTTCTAGTTATCACGTGACATGGTTGTAGAGTGTAGCTTACACTAAAAGGGTTATATAATTTCTACATGACGCAAGGTTGATATATCCATTGTGTGTGACAGGGTATTTTATTAACCATAACCACACTCTTCCTTTAATTAAAAATTTCACTAGCAGTATGAAGGGAAAACAATAAATATGAAAGCATGTTGGAGATAGGGAGAAAACCATGCTTGTTCATAACGAGGTGACAAGGGAGGTGCTCCAATCTAGTTTGAACACGTGCAAGCTTCACGTCCATTAGAATGCTTCCATGTTTTGTATGAATTATAAAAATATGTTTCAAAAAAATGTTCCAATGAGCATAGCTCATTTAAAAGTTCCCATTTTGTGCATTGCCTTCAAACATTGCTTCCCAAACAACCACATTTCTCACGGACATTTTGTCAAACAATTTTTGTGCCTTCCCTATAATTCCTCCTTTTACAGACATTCTAACTAACATGAAAACAACAAAGCAAGAGCCATCGCTACCAAATGCATGTTTCAATATTTTCTTACCTATAAATGGAACACTTGTAACTACAACCTCTGACAAAACATTTATTGTTTTATATATAAAAATATATTTTTTCTTTGAAATATGTTCACAACCCTGCTCTCAAATTATCTCTTTTCGCAGAATGGGAGCATGCTGACATGGGCTGTGGAGTCTTGCTTTAATTGGATCAATCCTTTTGAATTTACCCATTCCTATTACCCATTATAGGGTGCACACATCATGTATACGGGTATAACCTAAAGCCAAATTTCTTCAAGGCATTATATCAAATAGAACATGTGTCTATTCTAGGCTTCCTGTCATTCAATAGACGTGTTATCATCGGATCACAACACCCTATTTTTTGCACAAGTGTGTGTGCTTGAGCTCACAGTGTGATTGGATAACATGGGTATTATCTCCAAGTTGTGGGAATTGCTACTTGAGATAGACCTCCGGAGAAAGCTGGTTCTTACTCATAAACTACCTGCCACAATCTAATCTAATGCAGGAAAAACTATCTTTCCTAATCTAACTTTCCAAGGGACCAAGGAGAGAGAGTCCATGAAAACAAATCCTACACTAAAGCAGTGATACACCAGAAAAAGAGGGTGTGAGAATAGTATCCAATGTGTGAAACACAGAAACAAAGTGCATTCTAGAAAAGGTGATAACAGTTCCCCACATTCCAACAAATGCATTCACAACAATATTCCATACATGCACAATGAGAATGAATCCATGTAGAGTATAAGGTAGACACAATATATTTGTAATAATTTTGAAAGGGAAAGAAGAATGCAAACAAACACAACAGGGAAGAAGTATCCACAAACTTGTATCTATTGCTTCATTGATATGCAAAAACCAATCTATTATAGAATAAGGGCCTGGATCACCATGCAAGGAGTCCACTACAAGGGCTTGCAGCACATTGGCTTCACAAAATAATTTTGACAGAGTTTTTCTACTCAAAACTATCTCCCCTTACAATGAGCCCAACACTCCAATTTATAGAAATCTGAGAAGAGAGAGAGGGAAAATGAAAATCCCAAAATATGTCCTTCAACAACTTGCAAGAGGTAGTAAACGAAGTGAAATTATGTTATGTTTCTTGCAAAATTTCCCCCATACTACCCCATAACTTGCAGCAGTGAAATATGTCAGCCCATTCTTCATTAATGCAATTCAATTACCAAATAAAATCATTGTTCTAGACTGGGCATGTTTTCTACAAAATCACCATTGATTACTTGCCAAATTCTAGATTTATTGATTTATGTGCATCAGGATCAGAACCAAGATTCCAACGGTACCAATCTTGTGTGTTTTCGTTGAGAAATGCAAAAGTTATGGCCTTCTGAGTGCGGGCAACTATTTTGGGTCTGCTAGGCATTTCTATCATTTAACGGGAATGACCATCTGATTGAATGGGGCTTAAGATGTTTCCTTTATTTTCATATACCTACCCTCATTAAAAATAAGATTTGTGGCATAGAGGACGTCGTGCCCATTCTAGAAAGTCAAATTTCATGAAAATTAGAGCTTGGGGTCAAAAGTTATGGCCGTTTGAAGTTCGGGAGGGTCAGACATTGAATTTTCCTTTGCATGTGGCTATTTCGGCTATTTCGGGTCTTGGTGTCCCAGATGTTCCTTGTGTGACTTGGGCTAAAAACCTACTTCACTCGCATCACACTTGACCCGCTTTGCAGATCGGGCAAATCGTCTTTTGGTGCCCCGCTTGTCCCAACATTGACCGAGTCGTGAGGGTCGTTGAACTCCGCATTCGCCGCATCTCCTTTGTAGTCGACTTTTCTGGCCTTTCAGAGCCCGCACGTCCCAGTGTCCCAACTATCCCGCGGACCACGGGAGAAAAACTTCCGATTTTTCTGATTCCCTTTAACTGCGGCTTTTTTGGCTTTTTGGGCCCCGGACGTCCCTCACATACCTGTGCGGCTTGGGCCAAAAAAACTTGACTTTGTTGATTTCCTTTGTAAATCAGCCATTTTGGATTTACGGGTCCCATCTGTCTTGACGTCCCAAGGACCGCCTAGGTCAAATTTACTCGATTTTGCCGATTTGATCTGTCTGCGGCAATTTTGGCTTTTCAGGTCCCGCGTGTCCCAGTGTCCCATGTGTGATCTGGGACGAGAATTTCTTATTTTTCCGCATTTCACTAGAACAAGCCAATTTTTTTGATTTTTCAATTTTTACTAACTCCTTGAATTTTTTCCTTGGATGGGGGGGTTAGAAAAGAGCCAAAGGGACCTTCAAAACCTGATTTTTTTTTTTTTACCATTTTTTGCTTGCTCGAGCCTGAGGAAATTATGCAAGTTATCCAAATTACCTCGAGGGGTGAATTTGGGATAACAAGACCATCAAAAAAATTAACAAAAAGATGCACATGCCACTCATTTCCAGATGATCAAGGGAAAGGTTTAACATTGAGGGGGCTTGGCTCACACATATCAACGCACTTCTTGAGGTCCCACACACTTTTCAAAAAAAAAACCCTTTCACGTAGGGAAGAGAATGGAAAAATAGAGGGTTCCACATAGAGGAAGAGTGAAAGAGACAAATCTTGTAGATACGTAAGTGGAATAGTGGGAGCAAGCACTTTCAATGTCTTAATCAATACTACTCGAAATAAAAGATAAAGAGTAGGAAAACAAAGTGGTAGCCATCGTTTATCCCAAGAATGGTGTTGCAAAGGTTACAATGCAAGTAGTATAGGTGTACGAGAAGCGAAAAGCAAAATAAATACAAATAGACATTACACTCCTAATCCTAAATCTTCTTCTTCTCTTTTGCATACAACAAACAAAATAGCGACATATAGTAGTTTCCTTCCTCTCAATTACAAATGAAACCGCTTCAGATACAGCTACAAATAAAGATCAATCAATTTGTATGTAGTAAAATGAGGAGATATTATGGTTACATATATATCTACGTGTGCAGGTCTGATTTAACCAATAGTGGTAATTATTTTTGGATGGATGTTAGTAAGAGCTCCCTTTAGCACAATTCCCTATCATGTTCTTTTTAGCATAGGAAAGGAAGAATGCATGAAAATGTGGTGGAAATTTTCAATGGATGTGGATTCTTGTCTTTACAGCTATCATTTCAGTCCAAATGAGCTCTCCCAGATATGTGTGCTTATCTACAATGCCTTCCTCAAGAACCAAAACCAGATTTTATTGCTTCCAACACATGTTGACCAAGAGTCACATGTTATTTAATTGTTTTATTTATTTATTTTACCCAAAAAATCACACGACATTGATGACTGCGTAGGACCGGGGGGAACTACATCTCCCTCCCCTTATAAGAGGATTATCCTCGATGCAACACAATGCAAGGTAGAAAAATGATTGGTAAGTAAGGAAAGTTCAAAATGACTAATGTGGTGTATAAAATTTACTATTCACTACAACACAACTACCGGAAGTTAAGCATAATTTACTATTTTATTCAATTGTTTATGATCTATGAAGATTGAAATTTGTCTCTCTACTGTAGTGAATCTAAACCAAATTTCATAATCATATTCAAAACTATTCGATAATGTTTTCCTGTAAGCGTCTTTGTGATTATTTGTTTTCTCGTAAGAAAAATGGGTTGTATCGATGTTCCATGATCATTTTCATCCTTTACCCATTCTATCTCATTACTTCTATTGTTTTAGAAGTAAATTTCACTATTTTTGCAAGGTAAGACAACACGAGGTCATCTAAGACCTATAACATAGACCAATTCACATTTTCATGACACTAACTCAAACAATACCTTTATGATTTATCCCAAGTAAATATTGACTCCACGATAGGGAAGTGCATACACATAAAATTAACCACATCAATGTAGAAGAGAAAATTATCTAGACATAAGTCTATGATGACACAAGTAGATTTACCATAAGAACACCACCATTCCTCACCAAGAGAACACCACATACCTATGAGGGGAATGTAGCATAACACCAAAAACATAGTCCCCCACAAAATATAATCAACACAAACATATATATCACGAGGTTTGTATAAGACATAAGAAAAAAATGACAAAACACACTTATAGTCATGTCCCCAAGACCAAAAGTAACCTTGTCGATATGTGCAGTGCCTAGTGAATCCAAGTATAATAATATCTGTCAATGACATATGTAGTCTAGGATCTCAACCTTTCCTCAAAGAATCTAAAATAAGCAAACAAAAGTATCAAGTGTCCAATCTGTATGTTTTTCAGTGAGTACCACATCCCAAAATTACACTATTCTCAACTAATCAAAAATCTGAGAAGTGAATAATCTCAAGCTCAACCTTGAATTTTGAAATGAATAACTTATATTTTGGAATGATAAAAACATCATCCTAGGAAGCAAGGAGCAAAAAAATCACTTTCAAATCCAGCAGCTATAATGCATGTCACAGAGGCAACTCCACCAAGAAGTATCTGAGTACCAAAAATTATCTCAACCATTGACGACTAAGTATCATATGTATCTCCACCATAGCAGGAATGAATATCATAAGTTTCACTCCACTATAGGAGAACTGAGTACCATAAAAGTCTCTCAACCATAAAGGAATAATGATCATATGTCTTTCCAACATAGGACGACTGAATATCATAAGTTTCAATCCACCATAGGAGGAGTGAGTACCATAAAAGTCTCTCAAAAATAGAGGACTAAGTATCATATGTCTCTCCACCATAGGAGGACTAAATATCATAATTGTCACTCCACCATAGGATGACTGAGTACCATAAAAGTATCTCGGCCATAGAGGACTAAGTATCATATCAAGGACATGTTACTGCAGCACCATGCATGCATTCATGACACCTTGGGAGTACCCGCATACGACATGCACATAGAATACAACAAGATAAAACCAACTCATCAAGAAAGAAAGAAAATCCACATTACACTCTTGATGACATTTAGCCAAGTGGCTTTAAAATCATAAACTTTGAGCTCCAGAAATAAATAAAACCAAGAAATATTGGCAACCAAAGAAAATGGTGAAGTAACTGCATTAAAATTTCAAAAATATTGCAAGAAAGAAAAAATGAACAAGCGTCTTGAAGCTTCTCAATAAATCAATTAAATAAAATGTTGGTTATATGGAAATTCCAAATTACAAAACAAATACGGATAGAAATATTCACATCACACTCACTATGCGGCCTTTAATGACCGCCATTAGGGGTACCCAAAACATCGAGTGAAAATCATAGCATACAATCACGATATTGAAAATATAATGTAACTACCATAATGTGTGGCTGAGTCAAATCTCCTACAAGATAGCTGCATTGCTCGAATAAATACATTTTTATCCAGCAATAACAATATACCCAAATACATTTTTATTAGGTCTTGGGTAATTACCTTCATCTTAGATTAGGTTTCCGTAATCCTTGGAGCTATTTAAACAAGAGTATCATAAAAAAATTCCTTCAATCAAACTACGATTAATCGACAATATGAGTGTTCTCACAAGGTGTTTCAAACTACCACAAAAATCTTATATGCATTTACGCCTGAATAAGATGACATGTCAAAAATGTAATGAAGTCCAATTTACTTTGCAATAATGATCGTAATTACCTAACGATCATAGGTATGCATTGGATCATTGAAATTGATCCAAGGCATGACCATTTGTAACACAAAACTGCAATAGACTAAGGAACAAGTTTAATATTGTTCCTTAGGCAACTTACCTGAAGCCCTATAAGATCTCATCTACCTCATATTACCTGGATTCACATATTGTGCTTCAATACTCATCATAGGGAGTGCATTATAATCATTCAATGTTAGTACAATTTTGCCAAAGTATGATTTACATCAGATTCAGAAGGCAAATCATATCATTTACAACAAACTTGATTAACAATTCAGAAGAGTACCCTAACTCAGGACATGAATCACCTATCGATGTTTGCAAACTGCAGTCAAATAAGCAAGTACAAATATCAACACAGAAGGGGGCATTACATGTTTAGAAATGTATTTTAGCTTAATCTATGGAAGATGATGGTCGAGGACAAAGTTCAATTAAGGTCCGTATACCATCCCCACACTGATGAGCAATAAAGGCCATCATTTCTCTTGGGAATTTAACAATTATATTTAATGCTTACCTCAAGTAGAGTTTGCTCAAAACAATACCATTGGTTATACACCTTTCAAGGTAGTATACAGACATCCTCCTAGAGGGGTAAAAAAGTTGAGACTTTTTCCCTCTGGTACTTGTGTTTCAGTGGGCGCAAGAAGGTCTCGTGAAAAGAATGACATAAAAAATTGAACAGTTCAAGTTTATAAAAATAAAGATGATGTGTTGAAGAGGGAAAAAGAGAGCGAGAACTTGATATTGTAATGTTGCATTTACAATAGGTTTATCTGAGGCCAATGTAGATAATACAAAATCAAGAACTTTGGTAACATTTTAATAACATGCAATAATGCCTACGTTTTAATAACATGTGAATGTATTTTTGAGGAGCACTGTACCAAAAATCACCCAGGTCTGTCCATTGAGCAGCGTTGCACCAAAATTCACCAAGGACTTGTACGCGGCCTTGTCGTTTGAAGAGCAAATTCTCCATGGACTGTACTTGGCCTTGTCTATTGCGAAGCATATTCACTGTGGACTTGTTCTAACTGGCCTTGTCCATTTAGGAGTTCATCTATTGTGGGTGACTTGCTGAGGGTTCACGTTAAAAGGGTTTATGCTCTGGTTGTCATTATAGAGAACACCACGCTTAATTTGTATTGCGAGAGGGTAAAGCCATGTTGGTTACCAATTGTATTTTTAGTGTGAGATGCACAACGATAATGTTGTGGAGCAGGTCAGGGGATTGAACCCGGGCGCAAATGAAGTTGCTTCATTATGTGAGAACAGACAGGGGCACTAATGATAAGCCCTACCACGCAACATTCCAGGTCGAAGATGACAATAGGATAGAGGAGATTTTGCTCACCAAAGACCTGAACAATGTGGCTGGGGAAGGTCTGCGCATCCACATAACATCCTGGGCTCCACTGGATCTCCCTTTTTTGAACAACTAAAATATGTGTGGTCTCTGGTGGTCGTAAATCTATCGACCCAACAACTCGTCGTTTTACGAATTGGCGTATTTTGAAGCCAAGGAGCATTTTGAAGCCAACGGGATGGAGTTTGGATGATTACATTTTGTACCAGATTTAAGTGGAGTAGCATTGTTTTGAGGGCTCTCAAGGACCTCTTGGCGAGTGAGACGACCAATCCTGGGTTAGACTATATTCATAGGTAGTTGATGTATTTATAGATAGGTAGTTAAAGTATAATTTCTCCATTCTTATGGAAATATCACAAAATGTGTGTCCGGATATAGATGCCCGATAAATAACATGTTATAAAAAGATATTAATAAAATACAAAAAAAATTGAAATATGATTGGTTAACATTTGAATAACTAATAAAAAATGGATAATATAGTGACATTCCTAATAATACTATCTCCCCTTCAATAAAAATACAAAAAATTCAGAAACGTGATTGGTTAACGTTTGAATAACTAATAAGAAAGTGGATAGTATAGGGGCATGCAGGTACTCATAACACATTATCTCCCCTGAATAAAAAGAATTAAAAAATTAACATCCGCCCAATGGACTTTGTAAATCGTGCCATCGCTAAACTCGAACGTCATTTTCGAGAAAAAGTACGCGAAAATAAGTAGTCGTTCGGGAAAAGTAGAGAAAAAGAGTCGTTCGGGATAAGAGCCGTTCGGGAAAAGCAGATGTTAAAGCAAAAATGATAATGTATTTTGGAGGCCAAAGTCCGACGTACAAACCATTATAAATGCCCATTAGCTCTGCTTGGTTTGGTAAATATTGGCATTGGGTATGACGCATAAACGACAGAGCGAGTAGGTGAATGGTACATCCTCACGGCGCACTGTGAGAGCGCGAGCCCCGAAGCCCATGTCTAGTTTTCTGGTTCGCTCAAGGAAATACGCGGATGAAATTCACAGTGCATGAGAAACTGCGGTAATTCTTCTGTTTCCTTGCTTTGTATTCGAGTTGTTAAGAGTTTCAGCCAGGCATTTGTTTATTTTTATGATACATTGTAATTTCTTATATGATTGCATGGAATGTTGATGATCAGAATAGTGTATCCAGTAAGTAGGTCGAATATGAATGTCGATTTTGTTTTACTCGCCTGATAGCCGATTCTTTCGATTTTTGAAAAGGCCGTTCTCGCTAGCGATTTTCGTCTGGTTTTAGAAAGGGCTTTGACACGGGTTGAAATGCTTGCAGACGATGTGCACGGGTTTTGTGATTTCCAGACAGAACATGTACAGGGCTTTAACACGGGTTGAAGTGCTTGCAGACAATGTGCACGGGTTTGTGATTTCCAGACAGAAAATGGCGGAAGGGTTAAAGGTACGCCGATTTAAATAATGTTTAGTTTTAAATTAGGGCTTTACCTGGAATAATGTAGGGTGTTACATTTTAATTCATCCCTGCTTTGATCATATGTAATGAAGAACGCAGAGAGCGTAAGGAAAATATTTAGGGTTTAACCGAGAATAATGTAGGGTTTCAATGTCCCTTCAGCACGAACATTTTAGAAATGGCCGGTCTAAGGGTTTATTCGGGAAGATAGGCTCTCTTAGCAAAATACACAGGGCTTTAAAATGGGTTTGAGTGTTTTTTTTTCCTCAAAGCCTGAATATCTCTTTCCGATTTTCGTTGGGATGAATTCTTAGTAATTTAAGTTATAGCTTCCGCCCAAGTAATTAAAGAATTAGGGCTTCTGCCTTTGGATTTAATGGTTTCAATGAAGGTTTGACTGAAATGTTTTTTGGTTTTAAATTATGGATTTAGATGGATTAATAGAGGGCGTTATATTTTAATTTATCACTGCCTCAATCAGATATATTGAAGGGTGTAGGGATCTTAGGGAAAATGTTTAGGGCTTAAACCAGAATAATGGCTATTTGGCATGAATACTCTAGGATTTAAATCGGGGCTTCTGTTTAAACAATTTACGGTTTTAACTTTTAAATCAAGGTTTCTGCCCAATGAATTTATTGTTTAAATTAAGTTTTAAACTGGAATAATCTGAGGTTTTAAATTAGGGCCCTGGCTGTTAAATTTTAATTTATCATTGTTTTATTCATGAATTTACTAAGGTATGACTTACGAAAAACACTTAGAACTTAACCCAGCATAATGTAGTGTTTTAATTGAATCAATTTTTTGTTGGAAGATAATTTATGTTGTGTGAAGCCAGGAAATTTGGACCCTCTGCTTGTAGCAGAATGTAGTATATGAGTGTTATTGAAGAGTTTAGGATTATTGTGAAATATTTAGGGTTTTAGTCATAAGACACTTTATGTTTTGTGCAGTCAGAATCTGCAGTTCCTTGTTTTTGCAAGCAACATGGAAGAAAGTGAAAACAACATTCGTAGTTTTGAAGAATGTGCCTACAATTTGTCACAGTCATTTTTTGATATTCCGACTTTTGATGTGCATTGGAAGGATGTACATGATTTAAGTGGCAAGCATTTCCTCTTTATATGTATGTGATTCATCAACATTATGTGACGAGCCTTAGTTGATCTGCACTCGAGATATCTTTTTTCTCGCATTGGGGGTTTATGTTTTCATTTTTCCAATTTAGCGTGAATAATTTAAGATTTCAGGCTGTATAGGAGGGCTTGTAATTAGGGCTTTAGTAAGTACTCAAGGAATATAAATTAAACATCACTGCGTCGTTAATGTTTTGACATAGGGATGTATTGTGTAATGTAGGATTCTTAGGGAAAGTATTCAGGGCTTCAGGTAATAAATGGTTTTAATTTCACCATTGCCTCAGTCAAGTCTCAGAAGTTATTCTAAGTTTTGGTAATCGAGAAATTTAGTTGTTTCTCTACTTAAACAGAATAATTTCTGCTGGTTCATTTAAGAGTACAATATTTCTTGTCAAAACTTTTGACGGTTATCATAATGTTGATAGTGAAATTCATGTTATTCATAAATTGTTTAATGTTCTGTGCATCCAGAATCTGTGGTGCCTCAAATTTGTGGTAAATGCAGAAGAATATAATCTCAAACTATAATATAATGGTGTTCTTATCTGTGGAAAAATCTCAAACTATAACAGGTAGGTTCCCTTTTTTTTTTTCTGTATCAGATGTCATTTGATTAAAGTTGCAAGCATTATCACTTTAATGTATGTGATTTATAATTTATGTAAGGATGTTTTTGAGATATGTTCTCCCTATGATTTAAAGAGTAATTTATTCTTAAGAGTTCGGTGTTTATGTTTTTGTTTTCCAATTTAACAAGGAGTAATATTTTTCTCTGTATTGTGTATTTATGTCTTAGCAATTTGTTGAAAACTTCAACTTGATTTGCATAGCATTTCTGTTTTTTTGTGGTTCTTGGGTATTTTAAAATCATATGTACGGCTCTCCCCGCATAAAGAACAGCCATCCCCTTCTTCAAAAAGGAATAATATTTTACTGACGATTGTGATAACTGATTTATGTGGTTATATAACTTTAGTTATATAAACAACTAGGGGGAAATAAAATAAAAAACAAACACAAAAACATTGTATTGAATACCTGAATTCTCCAGTTAAAGTAAAAAAGAAAAGAACAAAAAAATTACTGCCACAAGTAGTTAATATATACGCTGCAAGGTAGGTTTGTGGTAACTGATTTCTGTGGTTATATAAGCTTTAGTTATATAAACAACTAGGGGAAAATAAAATAAAAAGCAAACACAAAATCATTGTATTGAAAACCTGAATTCTCCAGTTAAAGAAAAAAAGAAAAGAACAAAAAAATTACTGCCACAAGTAGTTAATATATACGCTGCAAGGTAGGTTTGTGGTACCATTATTTTGAGTCACTACCTATATATGAAATAGAAGACCCTCAAGGTTATCTTTTACATTTTTACTAAATTTAAATAAAATGTATGGCTTTTTTAGTTTTACTTTTTGTAGCAGTTTTAAGAAATTGCAGGTCTACATCAAGCACCTGAAAGAAAATTAGGTATTTTTTAGTGAAATGTATGTGACTTATCTCAACCAAATTTGCTTGTTAAACAAGGGAGAAACTATTATGATGCCAAAAGTACACTGAATAGTTTTATTTTACTTTAACGGGCAATGGATATCTGCATATTGTTTAGGGATTTTGACAAAATTCATTCAAAGAGACAGGAAGTTGTAATAATTACAGCTTAATTGGACAAGACTTAGGCAGTGGTTGCTAGACAATAATTTTATCCTATGAACATCATCATATCATACATTAACCCTTTGGAGGTGATAGATGATGATTGTTGGTTCTTTTAACCAAATTCATGCCACACATGTGACATCAATTATCCCCTGCTTAATCTTCATCAGCTCCATGCTTCATGGAAGTTGTTTTTTTGCATTAGGTTTAGTCTTCTTGTTATGTACATTTGATTGGTGCTTAGTAAATAGTTATTTTATAAAACCTAGGATCTTCTCACCCTTCCACTTTAATATGGTAATTGATTACATTTTTAGATCCCCCTTAACCTACTTATGTTTATCTATAGACATTGCTGTAAATATTTTCTTCCCTCTTTCAATTTTCCAGTGTTTTGTGTCCATTTTCCTGGTCTTTTTTGTTTGGGTATCCTTTGCATTGGCCATGAAGCTTTCAAGTTTCTTGTTTTAAGCTCATTTTTAGTTACCAAAGTTGGAGTAATAAAGTTATGATTAGCAACAGGATATACGAGAACTGAAATAGGAAGGTTTGCTATTTTAACTTGTATCCCTATCATTGCTGAATGGTGGTTAGCTTGCCTATCTTTCATGTCCACATAAATTATTCTTTAGCAAGGAGATTTATTATTCTTTACATTGTGTATTTGTGTCTTCTACAATTTATTGAAGAACTTCCAATTTGATTTGCATAGTTTTTTCAGTTTTTTTTTTGGGGAGAATGGAAACAAAAGAGCAGGAATAACAAAGATTGAAAAATTATTGCTGCAAGTAGGTAATGTTGATGTTGCCCAGGACTTGTCCTTGTCCTCGTTCTTGTCCGCTGCATTGCTAAAGATTTTATATCACCTCATTTATGAGTCACCTCCTAAATAATAAATGGAAAGGTCTCAAGATTAGCTCTAACACACAACTTAATCTATATCAAATGTTTTTTATATAGACTGAATGACAGCCTGAGTATTTCTGCCTATTTGGGTTTACTGTTCGGAGCAGTTTATTGACCAGAATACCTCAAAAAAATGCTTGTTTATATTGAGATCCTAAAATGCTTTTTATATTACTTAAATCTATATCAAATGTTTTTTATATAGACTGAATGACAGCCCGAGTATTTCTGCCTATTTGGGTTTACTGTTCGGAGCAGTTTATTAATCTAAGCCTGAACATCTCTTTCCGATTTTCATTGGGATGAATTCTTGTTAATTTAAGTTATAGATTCTGCCCGAGTAATTAAAGAGTTAGGGCTTCTGCACCTAGTCTGAATATTTATTGTAGTCTGATTCTTTTCTTGGATATCATGCATTTGTTGTAGTATGTACGTTTTATCTATTTTCATCATCCATGACTATTTTTGATTGAGCATCCTTGTTTTTATGACAACTTTTGTCAAAGCATCCATATTATCAAGTTTCCTAGTCTGATTCTTTTCTTGGATATCATGCATTTGTTGTAGTATGTAAGCTGTTGCACCTACACCAGAATCAACTTTTCCTTCGATTTTAGCCGTCTTTTTGGTTAAAGGAGTTATATCTATTTTCATCATATGATTATTTTTGATTGAGCATCCTTGTTTTTTATGATAACTTTCGTCAAAGCATCCAGATTATCTTCAAGTTCCCTTATTTGAATATTTATTGTAGTCTGATTCTTTTCTTGGATAGTATGCATTTGCTGTAGTATGTGCGCTGTTGCACCTACACCAGAATCAATTTTTCCTTCTATTTTAGCCATCGTTTGGTCAAAGGAGTTTTATCTATTTTCATCATCCATGACTTTTTTTGATTGAGCATCCTGTTTTTTATGACGACTTTTGTCAAAGCATCCAGATTATCATCAAGTTCCCTAGTCTGAATATTTATTGTAGTCTGATTCTTTTCTTGGATAGCATGCATTTGTTGTAGTATGAGTGCTGTTGCACCTACACCAGAATCAACTTTTCCTTCCTTTTTAGCCATCTTTAGGTCAAAGGACTTTTATCTATTTTCATCATCCATGACTATTTTTTGATTGAGCATCCTTGTTTTTTATGCCAACTTTTGTCAAAGCATCTAGTTTATCATCAAGTTACCTAGTCTGAATATTTATCGTAGTTTCATAATTCTTTTCTTAGATTATCATCAAGTTCCCTAGTTCCAATTACATATCTTAACTTTATACGACATTATTTTTTTTTCATGTTCTAAATAATCTGTCACATCTCCCGAGTTTGAAATGTCCAGACTCAATGCCTTATACGCAACTGTTTTTTGAAATGTTAAACTTATTAAGAAATGTTTATAAAGGAGGTACAGATTTAGCAACGATGCTAAATAATAAGACTACTTTTGGGTAGTGCTTAAAATAAAGTGATTGAATCATTGTCTATAAGAGACATGACCGCATGAAATTTTCCAGAACAAATTTGACATCTTTTCAAACACAGATTGGATATAAAAGGTGGTGTTGAGTATTTTTTAGCCCTAGATCTTGAGCTATTGACACTTGTGCAGCTACATAACTTCATATACATAGTGTATATCAACTTTGTTGTCTTATTTATAGATTTATTCTAGGTGTTTGGTGATGGAATCTGTACAGGTCACTTGCTTGGTTCTTTTGCCTATAGGTCATGTTTTGCAGGGTTTTGCTTTTTTTTTATTTTATTGACATATTAAGCCTATTTCAAATAACCTAGTACTTTATTTTCTGTGAGTTCACAGGGTATTCTTCAAAAAGAATGGCCTGAGTAGTCTTATAGCTGTTGACGTTCAGGACATTCAAGGCGGTGAATTCTGAAGTAAGTTTTGGTGGCAGCTTGATGCTTTTTAATTTTTCAATAATTGCAACACAATCATCATAAGATTTTTCAATGTGATCTTTGGTCTCTTTGAAAGGAAAAGATATTTAGTATGTGGAAAAGATTTCATGTTTCTGTTGAGAACTTCGACAATATTCTGTTAGGTTTTTTCAGATATAACGGATATTTGATCTCTTTGACAAGGAATGATATAGTTTTCTTTTGTCTTTCTAGTGATTGGGCCAATGTCTGCCTTTTGTTTTTGAAAATAAATTGTCTTCCTAGTGATTGGGCTTATCTGTCTTTTGCATTTGAAAATAGTTGTCTTTAAATAGAAATTTACTTTTGGGCCTTAGATGGATTTTTGAAAATAAATTGTCTTCCTAGTGATTGGGCTTATGTCTGTCTTTTGCATTTGAAAATAGTTGTCTTTAAATAGAAATTTACTTTTGGGCTTTAGATGGATGTTTATTTTTCTGTGTTCATTTATTGGTTTTGTTTGATTGTTGATTTCTCAAAATTGTCAAGGATTTATTAAAGTTGGAGTATAAAGTCATGATTAGCACCAAGATATATGCGAACTGATTATTTTACCTTGTATCCAATCGGTGTCCAGCTTGCCTATCTTTCTTGGCTGCATAAAACTGTTTTACTTTGAGTAGGCCATGGAGGATCTCTTGGCCATGTCTTCCAATGTTCGGGTTTCTTGGACAAGGAAGAAACACGAACAAATTATGTAATTAATGCCTTTTTACAACTTGTCTATGCCGAAGACCCTGTTTTGCTTTGAGCAGGCCATGGAGGATCTGTATGGGTAAATAAAGGACCCTGTTTTGTTTCCTTTTGAACTTTTCCCTTGTTTTTATCACTCTCGTCTTTTGAAGATCTTTCTGGGAATGGAATTGATACTCAGAATGATTGGCTTTTCTTATGGTTTTTGCTAAAGATATAAGCAAGCTGTAAGAGGAGAGACATATGATTGATTGCCCTTTTGTCCCTCCTTCAGAACTTTTTACAACTTGTCTATGCCGAAGACCATGTTTTGCTTTGAGCAGGCCATGGAGGATCTGTATGGGTAAATAAAGGACCCTGTTTTGTTTCCTTTTGAACTTTTCTCTTGTTTTTATCACTCTTCTCTTTTGAAGATCTTTCTGGGTATGGAATTGATACTCAGAATGATTGGCTTTTCTGCTAAAGATATAAGCAAGCTGTAGAAGGAGGGACATATGAATGATTGGTTGGTTTGTTGTTTTATCATTTTTATGTCAAACATGGCCATGCTATTTTGTAAGGTTAGGATCATTTGGGTTGGTATTGTTGTATTTTGTGTTGATAATTTTTCATATTTTTGTGAGGAGTTGATTTCTAGGTACGTTTCACTCATTCTCCTTCCTTTTTTTCACGAGGTTGGGATCATTTGGGTTGGTATTGTTCTATTTTGTGAGGTGATTTCCAGGTACGTTTCATTCTCTCTCTCTCTATATATAAAATCACGTGTCAAATAATTGGCTCAGACATTCAATAAGGATTCTTGGCCAAAGATGTGTTTATGTGAGTACTTATTTGTGGAAAGAATTATTTCATATGATTAGAAAATAATTCTAACATTGAAACGATCTAAAATATTTTCCAAATTGTTGATTGATAGAAAATGACAGGACGGCTGGAGTGTAAATGGACCTTAAAACAAGGTTGAAATGTGTTTCACATTAAGTTTAGTTTCTGTAAGGTGTTTAAGAGCTAGATCTTGGGCTGGGCTTTAATGTTGGTGTCATCAAAGCTGTTAATTTCTGTATCGTTCCAATCATTTGTTTTTGATTGTAAAAATGGACTGTTAATATTTTTTATTGGGGTAAGCCCTTTAAAGTTCGAAAGTATGGTCTATGACCAAGGGCCATAGCCATTTCGAAGGGTTCATGTGTTTTAAAATTGATGTAGAAGTAATTTTCTTATGTTTTGTAGCTTTAAAATTAATTATAATATACTTGAGATGACATCATTTAGTTATCATGATTATTAAAATATGCTTGTTAATATGTTATTATGTTTTTTTGAATATGTAAATTGTCAATTTTTATAGAAGTTAAACCGATGTAAAAGTACTTTTGTGTATGTGATTTAAAATTGACGCAAAAGTAATTTTCTTATGTTTTGTAGCTTTAAAATTAATTATAATATACTTAAGATGACATCATTTAGTTATCAGGATTATTAAAATATGCTTGTTAATATGTTAGTGTTTTTTTGAATATGTAAATTGTCAATTTTTATAGAAGTTAAATCGATGTAAAAGTACTTATGAGACTACTTATTTGTGGAAAGAATTATTTCATATGATTAGAAAATTGAATATCTTTGAATTTGGAACAATCCAAAATATATTTCAAATTGCTGATTGATAGAAAATGACAGGACAACTTGAATGTAAATGGACCTTCACATTAATTTTAGTTTTGTAAAGGTGTTTTAAGAGCTAGATCTTGGGCTGGGCTTTAATGTTGGTGTCATCAAAGCTGTTAATCCTCTGTATCGTTTCAATCATAGATTTAACTATTTTTAATCAAATTATATATATGCATTTGTGTGTTTTAAAATTGATGTAGAAGTATTTATGCGTGGAAAGAAATATTTCATATGATTAGAAAAAGAAATATGTTTGAATTTATTTGAATTTGGAACATTTAGATGAACCAAAATACTTTCCAAATTGCTGATTGATAGAAAATGATAGGACGGTAAATGGACCTTCACATTAAGTTTAGTTTATGTAAGGTTTTAAGAGCTAAATCTTGAGTTGGGCTTTAATGTTGGTGTCATCAAAGTTGTTAATTATTAATATTTTTTTATCGGGGTTATAAGCCCTTAAAGTTGGAAGGGATGGTGTGTGTGTTTACAATTGATATAAAAGTATTTTTTTGTGTTTTGCTGCTTTAAAATTGAAATGATTATTAAAATATTTAAGTTCATATGATTGTTCAATGTTATGATTATTTTTCAAAAAAATAATTTTATTGAAACATATATTGTAAATTAGAAATGCGTTATTTATTTATTTTAATATTAGGATTGTCTTATGATAAATATATCATAATGATAATGTTTGGTTTTGCATGTTTGAATAATAAGTATTTAGTTTACATATGATTTGCAAGGCAAACTATTCTATGTTATATAAATATTTGCTTATTTGTGAAAATATATGTTTAAATGTTCACATAATACCATTGTTATATTTAAATGTTAGATGACATTCTTAAAAATGTTATTATTTCAATAATAATATTTTTATTACATGTATATATTGTATGCTAGAAGTGTCTCATTTATTTTCGTAAATAACATGTTTGGTTTTTTATTTGTTTAATGAGTAATTTATTATACACATGACTTGTTAGGCAGACTATTCTATGTTATATAACTATTTGCTTGTTTGTAAGAATACATGTTTAAATGTTCACAATGCTTTATAACAACATTGTTATATTTGAATGTTTGATGCCACTTTTTAAAATGTTATTTATTTAAATAAAATTAAATTTATTACACATGTATATATTGCAAGTTAGAAGTGCCTTATTTGTTTTCTTGAGTATTAGGATTGTCTTATTTGTATTCTATATATATATATATATATATATATATATATATATATGATATATATTATCGTTTGTATGTTAGAATAACATGTTAGAGAGAGAAGATGTTAGAGAGAGGGGAGGGGAGCGTAAAAAGAGGGAGAGAGTGGGAGGTGGAGCAGAATATATATATATATATATATCATGATGATATTGTCTGGTTTGTATGTTAGAATAACATGTTAGAGAGAGAGTGGGCATGAAGGTGGAAAGATAGGGGGAGTGGGAGAGAAAGAGAGGGAGGGGGAGGTAGCGCGGAAAAAAAGAGAGGAGAGAGAGAGAGATAAATGGGCATGAAGGAGGTGGAAGCATAGGCGAGGGGAGGAGGTAGAGAGGAGGGAGGAGGGTGAGAGTGGAGGAGAGAGAGAGAGAGGGGAAGAGCGAGAGATAGGATAGAGGGGGAGTGGAGAGGTGAGGAGGGGGAGAGAAGAGAGAGAGAGAGGGAGAAAGGGAGGGAGGGGAGAAGGGAGGAGAGGAGGGAGAGAGTGGAGGGAGAGAGAGGAGGGAGGGGGGGAGGGGAAGAGGGGAGAGAGAGTGAGGGAGAGGAAAGGAGGGAGAGAGAGAGTGGGAGGGGATAGGGATTGGTAGAGCGTGAAGGAGGGAGAGTGATAGAAAGAGAGAGGGAGAGGGAGAGGGAGAGCGAGAGAGGGGAGGAGGCGAGGGGATAGGGGAGAGATAGGGAGAGGGAGAGTGAGGAGA
Source organism: Taxus wallichiana var. yunnanensis (assembly GCA_018340775.1). Classification (NCBI taxonomy): domain Eukaryota; kingdom Viridiplantae; phylum Streptophyta; class Pinopsida; order Cupressales; family Taxaceae; genus Taxus; species Taxus wallichiana. The sequence continues at coordinate 381,288,919 of CM031237.1, forward strand.
GAGGAGAGAGGAGGGAGGGGAGGAGAGGGGAGAGAGAGGGAGGGAGAGGAGGAGGGAGAGCTTAAAGGAGGGGAGGGATAGGGTGAGGAGGAGGGGGAGGGAGAGGAGAGAGGGAGAGAGAGGGAGGGAGGGGAGAGAGGAGGAAGAGAGAGAGTGAGAATGAGGAGGGAGAGGAGGAGAGGAGGGGAGGAGAGGGAGGGAGGGAGATGGAGAGAGGAGAGGGAGAGAGGGAGGAGGGAGGGAGAGGAGGAGAGGAGAGGGGGAGGGAGGAGGGGAGAGAGGGAAGGAGGAGGGAGGGGAGAGGAGAGAGAGAGTAGAGGGGGAGGGAGAGAAAGAGGGAGAGGAGGAGGGGGGAGGGTGAGAGAGGGATAAGGGGAGGAGAGAGGGAGAGAGAGGGAGAGGGGAGGGGGAGGAGAGAGGGATAGGGGAGAGGGAGGGAGAGGAGAGGGGAGGGCGTGAGAGGGGGAGAGGAGTGGGAGGAGAGTGGGAGGAGGGAAGAGGGAGAGGGGAGGGGAGAGAGTGGGAGAGGGGAAAAAGGGGAGAGGGAGGGAGAGAGAGGAGGAGGAATGAGAGAGGGAGAGGGGAGTGGGAGGGCGTGAGAGAGAGAGAGAGAGAGATATGGTGAGAGGGAAAGGGAGGGGGGGAGAGAGAGAGAGGGGAGAGAGGGCGCGGTGGAGGAGAGGAGGGAGGGGGAGGGAGTGGTAGAAAGAGAGGGAGAAGGGAGAGGGAGGGGGATAGGGTGAGAGGGAGAGGAGGGATGGGGAGTGAAGGTGAGGGAGAGGGGGGAAGGGGAGAGGAGAGGGTAGAGGGAGAGGGAGAGGGAGAGGGAGAGGGAGAGAGGTAAGGAGAGAGAGAGGGGGGGAGAGGGAGGAGAGGGGAGAGAGAGGGAGAGGGGAGAGATAGGGTGACAAAGAGAGCGAGAGGGAGAGAGAGAGGGAGAGAGAGAGGGAGAGCGGGAGGGGGAAAGGGGAGAGGGAGAGAGGAGAGTGGAGGGAGGGAGGGATAGGGGAGGGAGGGAGAGGGGAGAGGGAGTGGTAGAGCGTGAAGGATGGGGAGGGATAGGGGCGAGAGAGGGAGGGAGAGGAGGAGAGAGATAGAGAGAGAGATAGGAGGAGAGGGAGAGGGAGGGAGGAGAGAGAGAGAGAGAGGGATGGAGGTTGAGGGATAGGGTGAGAGGGGGAGGAGAGCGAGAGAGTGGGAGGCGTGAGAGAGGGGGAGGGATAGGGGAGAGATAGGAAGTGGGAGTGGGGAGAAAAAGAGGAAGAGTGTGGGAGGGTGAGGGAGGGCGTGAGAGAGAGAGGAGAGAGGGGGGGTGAAAAGAGGAAGAGAGTGGGAGGGAGGGGGGGAGAGAGAGAGGAGGGAGAGGGGAGAGAGGGGGAGGGAGGAGGAGAGGGGGAGAGAGAGAGGGAGGGGAGGGGTAGAGAGAGAGGATAGGGGGAGGGGAGGGGGGAGAGAGGAGAAAGAGGAGAGGAGGAGAGGGGGGAGAGGGAGAGAGGAAGTGGGGGGAGTGGGAGAAAGAGGGAGGAGAGGAGGGGGGAGGAGAGAGAGGAGAGCGAGGGATAGGGGGAGAGGGGGGAGAGAGGGGGGTAGGGAGAGCGAGGAGAAAGATGGAGGGGAAGGAGAGATAGGGAGGGGAGGCGAGAGAGAGGGATAGGGGGAGAGGTAGTGGAGGGAGTGGGAGAAAGAGGGAGAGGGGAGAGAGGGAGAGAGAGAGAGGAGGAGGGGGGAGAGGGGAGAGAGAGAGGAGAGGAGAGAGAGAGGAGAGAGAGGGGTGGAAGGAGGGATGGGAGGGAGGGAGAGGCGTAGAGGAGAGGAGAAGGGAGGAGAGAGGGAGGGAGAGGGAGAAGGAGGGAGAGGAGAGAGGGAGGCATAGGAGAGAGGGAGAGCGAGAGAGAGAGGAGGAGGGAGAGGGGGGGGGGGAGAGGAAAGAGGAGAGAGGGAGAGAGAGGAAGGGGAGGGAGAGGAGGGAGGGGAGGCAGCAGAGAGGATAGGGGGAGAGCTAGTGGGGGGAGTGGGAGGGCATGAGAGAGAGAGCGAGGGATAGGGTGAGAGGGAGGAGAGAGGAGGAGGGGAGAGGAGAGAGGAGGGGGGGGGGAGAAAGAGAGAGGAGAGAGAGGGGGGAGGAGAGGAGGAGTAGAGGGGAGGGAGGGGGAGGGGGAGGAGGGAGAGAAGGAGAGAGGAGAGGGGGGAGAGGGAGGGGTGGAGGGAGAGGAGGAGGGAGAGGGAGAGGGGAGGGGAGGGAGGGAGAGTGGGAGAGAGAGAGGAGAGGGTGTGGGAGAGAGAGAGGAGGAGAGGAGAGAGAGAGGAGAGAGAGGAGGGAGAGAGGAGAGAGGGAGAGGGAGAGGAGAGGGGGAGAGGGAGAGAGAGATAGAGAGGAGAGAGAGAGAGGGGGAGGGAGAGAGAGGAGAGAGAGGGGAGAGGGAGGAGAGAGAGAGAGGGGAGAGAGAGGGAGGGAGAGGATAGAGGAGAGAGGAGGGGGAGAGGGAGAGGGAGAGAGAGCAGAGAGAGAGGGAGAGAGAGGGAGGGAGAGAGGGAGAGGGAGAGGAGAGGGGAGAGGAGAGAGAGAGAGAGAGGGAGAGGAGAGAGAGAGAGGGGGGAGAGGGAGGGGAGGGAGAGCGTGAAGGAGGGGAGGGAGGGATAGGGTGAGAGAGTGGGGAGGGAGAGGGAGAGAGAGGAGGAGAGAGAGAGAGAGAGGAGAGGAGGGAGGGGGAGGGAGGGGAGAGGAGAGGGAGAGAGAGAGAGAGGGAGGGATAGGGTGAGAGAGGGAGGGAGAGGGAGAGGAGGGAGGAGAGGAGAGGGGAGGAGGGGAGGGGAGAGAGAGAGAGCGAGAGAGAGGAGGAGAGGGAGGGAGGGAGAGGAGAGGAGAGAGGAGAGAGAGAGAGAGAGGGAGAGAGAGGGAGAGGGGAGGGAGAGAGAGAGAGAGAGAGAGAGAAAGAGAGGAGAGGGAGAGAGGAGGGGGAGAGGGAGTGAGAGAGCGTGAGAGAGGAGGGAGGGATAGGGCGAGAGGGTGGGGAGGAGAGAGCGAGAGGGAGGTAGAGATAGCAGAGAGATAGGGAGGGAGAGGGAGAGAGAGAGGGGAGGAGGAGGAGAGAGAGAGAGAGAGGAGGGAGAGAGGAGAGAGAGGGAGAGAGAAAGAGAGGAGAGGAGAGGAGAGGGTGAGGAGAGAGCATGAAGGAGGGGGAGGGATAGGTGAGAGTGTGGGGAGGGAGATGAAGAGGATAGGGGAGAGAGAGGAGGGAGAGAGGGAGAGGAGGAGAGAGAGAGAAAGAGAGGGAGGAGAGAGGGAGCGAGGAGGGGAGAGGGAGTGGAGAGCGTGAAGGAGGAGGGAGAGGATAGGGCTAGAGAGAGGAGGAGAGCGAGAGGGAGAGAGAGAAAGAGAGAGGGAGGGAGGAGAGAGAGAGAGGGAGAGGAGAGAGGGAGTCGAGAGAGTGGGAGAGAGGGAGAGGAGAGAGAGAGAGAGGGAGGAGGGGTGGAGAGGGAGGAGGGGAGTGAGAGTGGGGGGAGAGAGGAGGGAGGGGAGAGATAGGAGGAGGGAGAGGGAGAGGAGAGGAGGATAGGAGGAGAGGGGAGGGCGAGAGAGGGGGAGGGAGGGGAGGGGAGGAGGAGAGGGGGAGAGAGCGAGAGAGGGGGAGGGATAGGGGGAGGCGAGGAGGAGTGAGAGAGGAGGGCGTGAGAGAGGGAGGGGGGGATAGGGGAGAGATAGGAGAGAGGGAGCGTGAAAAGAGGAAGAGAGAGGAGGAGAGGGGGAGGCGTGAGAGGGGGAGAGGTAGTGGGGGAGTGGGAGAATGAGGGAGAGGGGACTGGGAGGAGAGAGAGGGAGGGAGTGGGAGGGGGTGGGAGAGGGGAGGAGAGCGAGGGATAGGGGATAGGAGGAGGCAGAGGGGGTAGGGGAGAAGGAAAGGGAGGAGAGGGAGAGAGGGAGGGGGAGGGAGGAGAGGGAGGGAGGGGAGGAGAGAGGGAGGGAGGAGGGAGAGAGTAGAGGGGGGGAGTGGAGTTGAGAGGGAGGGAGAGGGGAGTGGGAGAGGAGGGGGGAGTGGAGAGGGGAGAGGTAGAGGAGTGGGGGAGGGAGAAAGAGGGAGAGAGGAGTGGGAGGCGTGAGAGAGAGAGGAGAGCGAGGGATAGGGGAGAGGGGGAGGTAGGGGTAGGAGCACGAGGGAGAGAGAGGGATGGGGGGAGAGAGAGAGAAGGAGGAGGAAAGAGAGGGATAGGGGAGAGGTAGTGGGGGGAGTGGGAGAAAGAGAGGGAGAGGGGAGTGGGAGGCGTGAGAGAGAGAAGCAAGGGATAGGGTGAGAGGGGGAGGGGAGAGAGGAGAGGGGGAAAGGAGCGCGAGAGAGAGAGAGGGAGAGGGAGCGAAAGAAAGAGGGAGAGAGAGAGTGGCGTGAAGGTGGAAGGATAGGGAGGGAGGGAGGACGGAGGGAGGGTAGAAAAGAGGGAGAAGGGAGAGGGGGAGAGAGAGAGAGGGAGGATAGAGTGAGAGGGACAACGAGGGATGGGGAGTGAGGGTGAGGGAGATGGGGAGTGAGGGTGAGGGGTAGGGAGAGGGGGAAAGGAGCGTGAGGGAGAGAGAGGAGAGTGGGAGGGCAGCGAGAGGGATAGGGGAGAGCTAGGAGGGAGTGGAGAAAGAGAGGGAGAGGGGAGTGGGAGGTGAGAGAGAGAGAGAGGATAGGGTGAGATGGGGGGGAGAGGCAGCGAGAGAGAGAAGGGAGAGCGAGGAGAGGAGAGAGAGGAGGAGGGAGGAGGAGAGGAGAGAGAGAGAGGGGGAGGGAGGGAGAGAGAGAGGGGGAGTGAAAGAAAGAGGGAGAGAGAGTGGGTGCGAAGTTGGAAGGATAGGAGGGAGGGGGAGGGAGTGGTAGAAAGAGAGGAGAAATGAGAGGGAGAGAGAGAGAGGAGGATAGGGTGAGAGAGGAGCGAGGATGGGGAGTGAGAGAGAGGAGATGGGGAAGGGCGGGAGAGGGAGAGGAGAGAGAGACGGGGGGTGGGAGAGAGAGAGGTAGATGGAGAGAGGAGAGATAGGGAGAGCGAGAGGATAGAGGAGAGATAGGGCGAGGGGAGGGAGAGGGCGAGAGATAGGGTGGACAAAGAGCGAGGGAGGTGAGAGGGAGAGGGAGGGGAGGAGTGGAGATAAATAGAGTAAGGAGAGTAAGGGAGAGAAAGAGAGCAAGAGGGATAGAGAGAGGGATGGGGAGTGAGGTTGAGGGAGATGGGGAAGGGTGGGAGAGGGAGTGGTAGAGAGAGAGAGGGGTGGGGAGTGGGAGAGGCAGATGGAGAGAGGGAGAGATAGGGAGTGCGAGGGAGAGGAGAGGGAGAGGAGAGAGATAGGGCGAGGAGGGAGAGGGAGAGAGGCGAGAGATAGAGATAAGAGAGAGGCGAGGGAGTGAGAGGGGGGGAGAGGGGAGATAAAGAAAGTAAGGGAGAGTAAAGGAGAGAGAGAGCAAGAGGAGGATCAAAGAGAGGGAGGGGAGAGAAGGGGAGCCAGAGAGGAGGGGTAGAGGGGAAAGAGAGGGAGAAAAGGAGTGGGAGCGTAGAGGGGGAAGGATAGGGAGGCGAGAGTGCGGAGGGAGAGCAAGAGGGAGGGAGAGGGAGAGAGTGGAAGGGAGAGGCTTAAAGGAGGGGGATGGAGTGAGAGGAAGAGAGAGAGGGGGAGGGAGAGAAAAGGGAGGGAGGAGAGGATGAGGGAGAATGAGAGGGAGGGATAGGAATAGGGGAGAGAGGGAGGAAGAGAGGGAGAGGAAGGGAGAGAGAGGGAGAGAGAGAGTGGTAGAGAGAGGGGGAGGAGAGAGGAGAGGGAGGGGAGGGGAGGAGAGGGAGTGGGAGAGTGTGGAGAGGGAGGGATAGGGCGAGAGAGTGGGAGGGAGAGCGAGAGGGAGGGAGAGTTATAGCGAGAGATAGGAGGAAGAGAGAGAGGGAGGGAGAGAGTGGGAGAACGAGAGTGGGAAGGAGCGAGAGAGAGGGGGGAGGAGGGCGCTGAGGGGAGGGATAGGGTGAGAGTGGGGAGGAGAGGAAGAGGGAGAGTGAGAGGGAGGGGGAGGGATAGGTGGGAGGGAGAGGAGAGTGGAGAGAGAGGAGAGAAGAGGGAGAGGGAGGAGAGAGGGAGAGCGAGAGTGGAAGGGAAGGAGGAGAGAGAGAGGGGGAGGATGGCGTGAAGGAGGAAGGATATAGGGAGAGAGGAGGGAGAGGAAGAGGGAGAGCGAGAGGAGGGAGGGATAGTGGGGGAGAGAGAGGGAGAGGGAGAGAGGGAGAGGAGTGAGAGAGTGGGGGAGAGGGGAGGGCGTGAGAGGGGGAGGGATATGGGGAGGAGAGGGATAGTAGGAGAGGGGAGAAAGAGAGTGGGAGGAGAGGCGAGAGAGAGGGAGGGATAGGCGAGAGAGTGGGAGAGAGAGGGAGAGCGAAGGATGGAGAGGGAGGGTGAGGTAGATGGGGAAGAGCAGGAGGGGGAGAGTGGTAAAGAGAGAGATATAGGGGGTGGGGAGTGGGAGAGAGGAGGGGAGGTAGGGAGGGGAGAGGGTAGGGAGAGATAGGAGAGGGGGAGAGATAGGGTGACAATGAGAGTGGGAGGGAGAGAGAGGGAGAGGAGAGAGAGCGGAGCGGAGAGAGAAGAGAGAGAGAGGGTGAAAGAGAGAAGGAAGGAGTCAGAGAGGGAGAGGAGGGAGGAGGAGCGAGAGAGAGGGAGGTGGGGGTGTGGGAGGAGAGGGGGAGAGACAACTAGGAGAGAGGGGGAGAGGGGAGAGGATAGGGAGCAAGAGAGGGAGGGGAGGGAGATTGAGAGTGGGGGGGGAGACACGGAGGAGAGATAGGGAGATGAGGGTGGGGAGGGGGAGATAAAGTGGGGGAGAGATAGGAGATCGAGAGAGAGAGAGGAGAGGGGAGGGATACGGCGAGAGAGTGGGAGTGAGAGGGAGGGAGAGGGATAGGGGGAGAGATAGGGAGAGGAAGGAGAGAGGAGAGGAGAGGGAGAGGAGAGGGAGAGGGAGTAAGAGAGGGGGAGGAGGAGATCGATAGCGCGGGGGGAGGGAGATATGGAAGGGGAGAGATAGGAGATTGAGGAGAGAGTGGGAGGAGATACAGTGGGGGAGAGATAGGAGATTTAGGGCGAGGGGGAGGGAGATACAAATGGGAGAGAGATAGGAGATTGAGAGCGAGGGAGAGGGGGAGGGGGAGGGCGTGAGAGGGGGGGATAGGGCGAGAGAGTGGGGAGTGAGAGAGAGGAGAGAGGGATAGGGGGGAGAGGGAGGAGAGAGGAGGAAGGGAGAGAGGGAGAGGGAGATATGAGAGGGAGAGATAGGAGAGATTGGGAGGGGGAGGGAGATACAAGGGGGAGAGATAGGGAGAGGACAGAGAGACAAAGAGAGAGAGGGGGAGGGGAGAGCGTGAGAGGGAGGGATAGGAGAGAGAGTGGGAGCGAGAGGGAGGAGAGGGATAGGGGAGAGGAGGAGAGGAGGGAGAGAGGGGGAGAGGGAGCAAGAGAGGGAGGGAGGGAGATTAATAGCGTAGGGGAGGGAGAGATGCGAGGGGGAGAGATAGGGAGATTGAGAAAGAGATGAGAGAGGGAGAGGGAGAGAGAGGGAGAAAGAGAGAAAGGGAGAGGAGGGAGGGAGGGAGAGGGATATGGGGGAGAGATAGGGAGGGAGAGGGAGAGAGAGGGATGGGGAGAGGAGATAGGAGGGAGAGAGAGGGAGAGAGAGGAGAGAGGGAGGGAGTTGAAGAGGGAGGGGAGAGGGGGAAAGAGAGGAGGGAGAGGGGAGAGGAGGGAGAGAGAGAGGAGTGAAAGAGAGGAGGGAGGGATAGGGAGGAGAGAGGGAGGAGAGAGCGAGAGAGAGGAGAGAGGAAGGAGAGGAGGGAGAAGGGAGGGAGGGAGGAGGGAGAGGGAGAGGGAGAGGAGGTGAGTGGAAGGAGGGAGAGCGAGCGAGAGAAAGGGGGATGGGGAGGGCGTAAAGGATGGGGAGGGATAGGATGAGAGAGTGGGGAGGGGAGAGGGATAGGGAAGAGATAGGGAGGGAGAGGGAGGAGGGAGAGGGAGAGAGAGAGAGAGAGAGAGAGAGGCCGGAAGGAGGGGGAGGGAGCGAGAGAAAGAGAGAGGGGAGGGAGGGATAAGGATAGGGAGAGAGGGAGGGAGAGGAGGGAGAGAGAGCGTGAAGGAGGAGGAGGGATAGGGCGAGAGAGGGGAGGGAGAGCGAGAGGGAGGGAGAGTGATAGGAGAGAGAGAGATAAGGAGGGATAGGGAGAGGGAGGGAGAGAGTGAGAGGAGGGAGGGAAGAAAAAAAAGAGAGAGGGGGAGGGCGTGAAGGAGGGGGAGGGGATGGCGAGAGTGAGGGAGGGAGAGAAGAGGGAGAGCGAGAGGGAGAGAGGGATAATGGGGAGAGAGGGAGAGGAGAGAGAGAGAGAGAGGGGGGGGAAGGGGGGGGGGGGAGGCGAGAGAGAGAGGAGGGATAGGGCGAGAATGGGGAGGGAGAGGGATATTGGAGAGAGGAGAGGAAGAGAGAGAGAGAGAGAGGGAGAGAGAGAGAGAGAGAGAGAGAGTGGGAGGGGAGTGCGTGAGAGGGAGAGAGAGAGAGAGATGGGGAGAGATAGGGCGAGAGAGGGGGAGGAAGAGGCAGAGCGAGGGATGGGGGGAGGGTGAGGTAGATGGGGGAAGGGCAGGAGGGGAGAGAGTAAAAGAAAGTGAGATATAGGGGGGGGAGAGGGAGAGAGAGGGTAGGGGAGGTGGAGGGGAGAGGGTAGGGAGATGGGGAGTGAGAGGGAGAGGGAGAGAGGGAGGGGAGGGGGAGGGAGAGGGGAGGGAGAGATAGGGCAACAATGAGAGGGAGAGAGAGAGAGAGAGGAGGGAGAGAGAGAGAGAGAGAGAGGAGAAAGAGAGAAAGAGAGGGGGGAGGGGGAGAGGGGGGTGAGAGGGAGGGGAGGGTGTGAGAGGAGATAGGGGAGGGAGGACGAGAGAGGGGGAGAGGGAAACAAAGAGATTAAGGAGAGAAAGAGAGCGAGAGGGACAAAGAGGGAGGGAGAGAGAGAGAAGGGGAGTGAGTCTGAGAGGGAGAGGGAGGGGGAGCGAGGGAGAGGAGGGGAGAGAGAGAGAGGAGGTGGGGGTGCAGGAGGCAGAGGGGGAGATATAACTAGGGAGAGAGAGGGGAGAGGGGGAGAGGGAGAGGGAGCAAGAGAGGGAGGGGGAGGGAGATTGAGAGCGTAGGGGAGGGAGAGATATAGGAGGGAGAGAGAGAGAGATCGAGGGTGAGGAGGAAGGGAGATACAAATGGGGGAGAGATAGGAGATTGAGAGAGAGAGAGAGTGAGGGAGAGGGGAGAGAAAGAGAGGGAGAGTGGGAGGAGGGCGTGAGAGGGGGAGGGATAGGGCGAGAGAGTTGGGAGGGAGAGGGATAGGGGGGAGGGAGATTGAGAGCGTAGGGAGGGAGATACGAGAGGGAGAGAGATAGGGAGATTGAGAGAGAGAGAGAGGGACGAAGAGGGGGAAGGGGATGGAGGGAGAGGGGGATGGGAAAGAGGCGAGAGAGTGGGGAGGGAGCAAGAGAGAGAGGGGGAGGAGAGCGAAGGGAGGGGGAGATAGATATGAGGGGGAGAGATAGGGAGATTGAGGGCGAGGGAAGGGAGATACAAAGAGGGAGGAGAGATAGGGAGATTGAGAGAGAGAGAGGAGTGAGGGATAGGGGAGAGAGAGAGAGTGAGAGTGGGGGGGAGGGCATGAGAGAGGGGAGGGATAGGGCGAGAGAGTGGGGAGGGAGAGGGGAGAGGAGAGGGATAGGGGAGAGGGAGGGAGATTGAGAGCGTAGGGGAGGGAGATACGAGAGGGAGAGATAGGGAGATTGAGAGAGAGAGATGGACGAAGAGGGGGAAGGGATGGAGGGAGAGAGGAGGGGGATGAATAAGGCGAGAGTGGGGAGGGAGAGGGAGCCGAGGGATAGGGGGAGAGATAGGGAGAGAGAGAGGGAGAGCGAGCGGGAGTGGGAGAGGGGGAGAGAGAGGGGAGGGAGAGAGAGGGAGAGAGAGAGAGAGAGGAGAGCGTGAATGAGGGGGAGGGATCAGCGAGAGAGTCGGGAGGGAGAGGAGGCAGAGGGATAGGGAGAGATAGGAGGGAGAGAGGGGAGAGAGAGCGAGAGGGAGGGAGGAGAGGAGGGAGGGGAGGGGGTAGAGAGAGAGAGGAGAGAGGGGGGGGAGAGGAGAGGGAGAATCGAGGGGAGGGATAGGGGCGAGAGAGAGAGGGAGGGAGAGAGAGAGAAAGGGATAGGGGAGAGAGAGGAGAGTGAGGGGAGAGGGGCAAAGAGGGAGAGAGAGGGAGAGAGAGAGTGGAGAGAGCAGAGTGGAGAGGGAGGGGATGGGTGGGAGGAGGGGAGGGGGTAGAAGGAGGGGGAGGGAGAGGGGAGAGTGGGGAGGAGAGGAGAGGGAGAGAGAGAGAGGAGGGAGAGGGATAGGGGGAGAGATAGGGAGGGAGAGAGATAGGGGGATAGAGAGGAAGGGAGGGAGCGAGAGAAAGAGAGGGAGAGGGAGGAGGGGAGGAGGAGAGGGAGGGCGAGAGGGAGGAGGAGAGATAGGGAGGGGGAGAGGGAGAGGAGGAGAGAGAGGGAGAGAGAGAGAGGGAGAGGAGAGATAGGAGAGAGAGAGATAGAGAGAGTGGGAGGAGTACGTGAGAGAGGAGGAGAGAGGGAGGGATAGGGGGAGAGAGTGGGGAGGGAGAGAGTGGTAAAGAGAGAGATATAGGGGGGTGGGTAGAGGGAGGGACACGAAGAGAGAGGGGGGTGAAGGGGAGAGGGTAGAGAGAGGGGGAGAGAGAGGGAGGGAGAGGAGAGAGAGGGAGAGAGAGGAGAGGGAGAGGGAGGAGAGAGAGAGATGGAGAGGGAGAGGAGAGAGAGAGGGGAGATAAGATGAAAAGAGAGAGGGAGGAGAGAGAGAGGGAGCGGGAGAAAGAGAGAGGAGGAGGGCGTGAGAGGGTGTGGGAGGGGGAGAGGGAGAAAGAGAGTAAAGGAGAGAAATAGAGAGTGAGAGGGACATAGAGGGAGGGAGAGGGTGTGGGAGAGATAAAGAAAGAGAGAGGGAGAGGGAGAGAAGGGGAGGGAGTCGAGAGGAGGGGGAACAAAAGAGGGAGGTCGGGGTTTTTGAGGGAGAGGGAGAGGGAGAGGGGGAGAGATGAGGAAAAGGATGAGTGAGAGAGGGAGTGGGAGGGGAGAAGGAAAAAGAGAGGAGGGGGTGGGAGATTGAGAGAGCGAAGGGGGGAGATACGAAGGGGAGAGAGAGAGAGAGAGAGGGGAGGAAGGGAGAGAGAGAGGATGAAATCATAGATTCTAAGAAATTTGGTAGTTTCGTCTTTGCAGTCAACAAGATCTTCGCACCAAAGCAAATAATTGGCCTACATAGGTGGATGAAATCATTGACTGTGATTAGGTCATGGAATTTTAAATTCCAAATCCGCTTGATATGATTGACAATGGGGCCATGTTACATCAACTAAGTATTAAGAAAGAATTGGCCTTTATGAAAAAATGGGCACGCATCATGCCAACATATACGAAATCGTATAAGGGAGTGGTTTGAAAGGACAAAGTCAAGCATAACCTCCAATGGCAAGGAACAAATGCTAGCAAACTTAAAAAAGTTTTGAGCTGACAACGTTGCCCTGTCAAGCCATTTGAGGATGCGATCTGTCCCTCCATGGAGATTGAACCACGTGTACCAGGCTGCAGACGTTGGAAAGCGAGATGCGTTAAGATAAAAGAATCCAAATTTATTTTGCATGAAGTACCACACTTCCCTTTCACTAGGTGTCCAACTCATATGTAGGTGGCCACATTTATCATTTAGGTTTTCAACCATATTAAAGTCTCCACTTATAACCTAGTATGCATCAAGAATGGAGTTGGCTATCCACTGCCATAGATCAACCCCTTCGGCTACATCATTTGAGGTGTAAATAGTAAAGAGCCCAAAAGGGCGGCCCTAAATATTAAAGAGGACCCATATGACATGGTTGGTGGGGTCGATTCCATGGTCAATTCATAAAGGCCGTTATTTAGGGGCTAAAAGTGAAATTGATCCCCCATGCCCTACTTCATGATTGCTACAGAAAGCCAAGTTGTCATGCCAGATGGATTTACAAACCATCTGTAAGTAAAAACTTGTAATTTTAACTTCTTGCAAAAACAACACGTCCAGATTTACACATCGTTATCAAGTTTCACACACTACATACTTACGACAGGAGTTTGTGAGACCCCTAACATTCCAGGATAAACAATTCATGGGAAATGTTGGTCAAGAGCCATATCCCCATCCTCCAAGCCCTCAAGGGCATCATACTGATTATGCAGGAAATGAGCAACATTATGATGTAAAAATTCCTGTAGATCAATTTTTTTTTCGTTCGACATACTCAATGTTGTATTATGCTTTAGTGGAGTCCACATCTGCATGCTGGGATATGGTCCCGAGAGATACGAGGTGGACTTCGAGGTCGTTTGGAATGCCCTTGTGAGTTGCTTGGAAGTAGTAGAGGAATTAAATGTGAAATGGGGACGTGAAAAATAGAATTTGATTGGTCTATGAGAACCGATGCCGTAAGGGGCGTGCTGGAGTAATTTGGCAAAGAGGTAGCCAAGAAGGTTGCAACAGCTGGCTCCTTAGCAACAACAATTGGTTCCTTAGCAGCAGCCGTAGGATCTTTGGCCAGAATGTTGTGATGATGTTCCTTAACAACTGGTTCACGATGGCCATAGGAGCCAAAGGCTTTGGATTGCTGGGATTTGTTCTTATTTCTCCGGCCTCTGGCCACTTGCCAACCTTCCTCCTGTTGGGGTTCGACTGGTTCGGTGCTACTTTTGAAACATGGCGGTTACGGGGGACATAAAGCAGACAATCTCTTATCTTGTGATTAGATGCTTGAAAACAAAAGCAAGTATTGGGAATATTTATATACATGAACGGCTAGGAGTAGCGTTTATCACCCATTTGAATATTCACAAATTCCTTGAGGTCCTGCGAAAGATCAATCTCAACGCAAAATCACTTCTAAAGACGAGCATGGTAAAACTTATTAGCTTCCAGGCAGACAACAAGCCCAAGTGAAGTAGAAATTTGTGGCAATAAATGAATGCATGACAGAGGGATACCAGGAAATTTAATCCACATCGGAATTTTAAGGGAGGTATACTCAGATACCGCAAATTCCTTATGACAGGGTGTTAATACAAGCAGTGAGTTGTGGACATACCAAATGGCTTGCTTGGCCAAGATGTTGGGCGCATTAGCCAGTTAAATAAATGAAAAAGAAATAAACCCTTGGTCATGTTTTGGACACTATCCAGGTGGACTCCATGAGGGGTCCAGATTGTGTTGGCCTAGGATTTAAGCATGCTTTCAAGGGGACTCGACCCACAATATACCCAATGAGGCAAAATTGTTCTAACCATTGATATGAAACATTAAATTCAGGAATGGGGAGAACAACATCCGAAGGAGAGATATTACCTCGTGAAAAACCTTCGTGATAAATTTCCTGGGATGCTTCGCTAGCGCTGCCATTGCTCACTCCACTATCTCTTGCCACAATTGAATCAACTGAGTTTGAATATGGCAAGGTAATTTTATAGGGGACACCCAGAGGGTGAAAAACCCTAGGAGAAACTATAGCAATTAATTCCCGTAGTGCCCGCAAAGACCGTGGTATGACGGTTGGATGGGGGAAACCCTAGAAGAGACGAATCCAGTTTTGCGCCAGAGTTGCAGATTATTTTTTTATTTCTCACCTCATTTCATCTAAATAAATATTTTCAATTCTAGCCATATAAAAAGGCTATTTATAATTATTAATAACAAATCGCTTTTCCCTATATGTGGGTTATGTAACTCGATCAAAACATGGGACACCATTTACGACATGGGATATTTGGAAAAATTTTAGAAAATAATTTCTTGCAAATATATGCATTATAAAAATTTAAATTTTTATAAAATAACATAAAAAAATTATATCTACTTAGGGTAATATCTTCACACACTACATGGAAGAAATGGAATTTTTATATGATATCATTACACACAATGAAAGAAACTAGAGAAAATGAGCCACATTTGAATTGTAAAAAACTGTTGACCTGAATGTATGTCACAAAATGGTCACCAACTCAATTAGTAAAGAACAACAACATTAATATGGGAGAACCTATTTTCTACGTCTAGCTGGTCCATGTAAAATAACATGGTATCAATTACAGACTAGGATCCTTGAAAACCAAAGTAAACAATGGTACTCACTAAAATTTAACAATGAGTTTTCTCATCCTAGAAGTGAATAAAGGATCTTTGAACATGAAAAACTCATTGTTATTGTTGAAGATGTGGAGTCTAACTGCAAGACGAAGTGGCAGTTTGCTTTTTCCTTGCTTTTGGGAGGAAAGCATGGCCATGGATAAAAATAACATTGTCTTATTAATAAATGAGAGTTTTTATTTTTATATTTATCTTATTTATATACATGTGTTATTTATAAGCATGCTATATTTAGGTTGCTTGTGGTTGGAGTAAAATTTTACAAAGAGGTGCATAAGTTATATATATGTGCATAGATTTACTCTTTAGAATATGAAAAAGAGAGAATTGTATTATATTCCTCTGGACTGAATAAAGGAGAAGGATGGCTTGTTTCTGGTGGATGTAGCCCACATGGGGTGAATCACGTTAAATCTTAGGTTTATCTTATGATTGCATGCTTATATTATTTCTATTTTAATTTTGTTTTATTGCTCATCTATGTTTCGATCCTAACAACTAGTATTAGATCATGATTTTGTTTTGGCAGAAAAATATCACAAGAGGGTTTCTTGTTTGAGTGAGAGCAATGATAAAAGATAGTAAGTTCAAGGTTGAGAAGTTTAACAGCCAGAACTTTCAGCTATGGAAGATGCAGGTGGAGGACTACTTATATCAGAAGGATCTTTATCTACCATTGAAAGGGAAAGATTTAAAGCCGCCAGCTATGAAAGATGAAGAATGAGATGTTCTTGATCAGAAGGCACTAGAAATGATATGGCTATGCCTGGAAGCTACGACATCTTTCAATATTTGTACGAAAAAGACAACGGTAGATTTAATGGAAAAATTGGGTAAATTGTATGAAAAACCCTCAACCTCCAATAAGATATATCTCATGAAAAGTTTGTTTACTATGAAGATGTCAGATGGTGATTCAATAAATTATCATTTGAATGAATTCAACATGGTTACTAATCAATTAAACTCTGTAGGAGTAAGTTTTGATGACGAAGTTAGGGCTCTTTTGATTTTGTGATCATTACCTGAAAGTTGGAATACTTTGATTATGGCTGTGAGTAATTTTGTTTTTGGTTCAAACACTTTAAAGTTTGATGATGTTATTGATGTGATTCTTAGTGAAGAGATGAGAAGAAAAGCACATGTGAGTCATCTGGTAATGCTTTGAATGTAGATAACATGGGAAGACAAAACGAAAAAACAAAAGGTCCTGGACATTGTGGAAGGTCTAAGAAGGAAGATCTAAATCTAGAAGCAGGATGGTATGCTGGAATTGTGGAAAAGTGGGACATGCAAAGAAATATTGTTGGTCTTTAAAATCAGGGAAATATCAACAAGAAGGGAGCAAAGAGGAAAATGTAGCAAGTGATGTGTTACAAGATGCTCTTATTCTTTCTTTAGATAGTAAATCAGAATCTTGGGTTTTAGATTCTGGTGCTTCATTTCATGTAACTCCTCATAGACAATATTTTCAAGATAATTTTGGGCAGGTATATCTTGGTGATGATGAGTCATGTAACATTGTTAGAAAAGACAATGTTCATGTTAAATTGCAGAATGGTAACACTTGGGTGTTGAAGAATGTCAGGTATGTTCCTACCTTGAGGAGGAATCTAATTTCTACAGGGCAATTAGGAGATGATGGTTGTATGGTTATATTTACAACAGATTCTTGGAAAGTTACTAAGGGTTCTCTTGTGGTAGCAAGAGGTAAGAAAGTAGGTACTTTGTATTTATCCACTGTTAGTACTGATCCATCTTCTATTTTATCTACTACAGGTATAGACACAACTCTGTGGCATCACATACTTGCCCATATGAGTGAGAAGGGGATGAAGATTTTACATTCATAGGGAAAGTTGTCAAATTTGAAAAACATAGACCTGGACTTTTGTGAGCATTGTGTGTATGGGAAACAAAAGTGTGTGAGATTTTTCAAGGTTAGATCAACCAAGAAAGAGCACAAATTAGAGCCTGTTCATACGGATGTGTGGGGGATGGCTCAGGTATCTTATTTTGGTGGTTCATGGTATTATGTTACTTTTATTGATGATGCTACTAAGAAGGTTTGGGTTTACTGTATAAAGAATAAATATGATGTATTTAATACCTTGAAGAAGTGGAAAGCTTTGGTTGAGAATGAAACATGTTTGAAGTTAAAGTGTCTCAGATCAAATAATGGTGGAGAGTATTGCAAATACTGAATTTAATAACTATTGTTCACATAATGGAATCCGTAGGGTGAAGATAGTTCTTAGAACACCACAACAGAATGGTGTGTCAGAAAGAATGAATAGGACTATCATGGAGTGTGAAAGGAGCATGAGATTGCATGTTGGATTTCCCTTACAGCTTTGGGTGGATGTTGTAGATATTGTTGTTTACTTGATAAACAGAGGACCTTCAAGTGCTTTGGAAGGTGGAGTACCCGAGGAGGCTTGGACCGGTAAGGAGGTAAACTATTATTTTCTGATTTTTTTGTTGTGAAGCATTTGTGCACATTGATAAAGAGAATAGGACCAAGCTAGAATTTAAGTCAAAGAAATGTACTTTCATTAGATATGGCATTGATGATTTTGGATTTCGGTTGTGGAGTTTGGATGAGAAGAAAATCATTAGGAGTAAGGATATTATTTTCAATGAAGGGTTATGTACAGGGAACACCTACAAGATAAGAAGCTAGAAAAGTATGAGTATGTAGCACTTGATGAGATAAAAGATAGAGAAGTTCTCAAAGGATTGGAAAATCAACAAGTTGACATCAATCCTAGCACATTCGGTGTTGATTCTGTAGACCAAAATCAACAAGAACAACAAGAGCCTCAAAATCCAGAAAATCTTGTAAGACGTTCTACGAGGGTAAGTAAACCTACTGCACGATTATCTTTGTATGAGATTTACTATTGTTTATTGACAGATTGCGGAGAACCAATTTTTTTGAAGAAGCAATGCAAGTAGAAACATGGAAAAAGTGGGAGCATGGTATGGATGAGGAGATGGACTCCTTGGATCACAACCAAACTTAGGATTTGGTTCAGTTGCTCAGCAGAAAGAGAGCATTACAAAACAAGTGGGTTTACAGGTTTAAGGAAGAAGAAGGTGACAAAAATAGGTACACGAAAAGACTTGTTGTGAAGGGATTTGCACATGAAAAATGTATAGACTTTGATGAAATTTTCTCTCCTATTGTTAAAATGACTTCCATTAGTATTGTTTTAAGTTTGGTAGTTGTTGAAGATTTGCATCTTGAACAATTAGATGTAAAGACTACTTTTCTTCATGGTGATTTGGAGGAAGAAATATATATGGAGCAGCCACAGGGATATGAAGTTAGGGGGAAGGAGAATTTGGTGTGCAGATTGAAAAAGAGCTTGTATGGCCTTAAGAAAACTCCAAGGTAGTGGTATTTGAGATTTGATAGGTTCATGATAGAACAAGGTTACTCTAGATGTCATTCTTATCATTGTGTTTATTTTAAGAGACTAGATAATGGAACCTATATTATCTTGTTATTGTATGTGGATAGCATTCTTGTGGCAAGCTCAAACTTGCAAGATGTAAATGAGCTAAAGAGACAATTAGCCATTACATTTTCCATGAAGGATTTAGGTGCATCAAAGAAAATTCTTGGCATGAGAATCAATAGAGATATAAAGAGTAAAATACTGACTTTGTCTCAAGAAGAGTATGTGAACAAGGTGTTAGACAGGTTTAGGATGCAGAATGCAAAACCAATAAGTACACCATTGGCAGGGAACTTCAAGTTGTGTAAAGAACAATGTCCTCAAACATACGAAGAGATTGAATATATGTCTAGAGCACTAGAATGCAGTCCAGTGGATTCTTAGATACTTGAGAGGGACCAATAGCAAGAAGTTGTGTTATGGAGGGTCAGAGGTTTCTTTACATGAATATGTTGATGCAGACATAGCTGGAGATTTGGATGGTAGGAGGAGCACCACAAGTTATGTATTCACTGTTGGTGGCACGACAGTTAGTTGGATTTCTAAATTGCAGAAGATTGTTGCCTTGTCTACTACAGAGGCAGAGTATGTTGCTACTATATAAGCAAGAAAGTAAATGACATGGATGCAGTGGTTCATGGAAGAGTTGGGAAAGAAGCAGGAGGATTACATGTTATTCATTGATAGCTAGAGTTTAATTCATCTTGCCAAGAACTCAACATTTCATTCGAGAACCAAACATATACAACTCAGGTATCACTTCATTAGATCAATTTTGGAGGATGGACAATTGATGTTGGATAAGATCCATACAAGTCAGAATCCTGTTGATATGTTGACAAAGGCGGTGAAAAAAGAATCTGGAAGGTTTTTCGGCTTCGATAGGTCTTCAAGATTGATCTTGAAGAAGAGAAACAAGTTAGAGAAGATTCTAAGGATGAGCTAGTAAAAGTGGGTTGCAGGAGTTAGTCTCCAAGTGGGAGATTGTTGAAGATGTGGAGTCTAATTGCAAGATGAAGTGATAGTTTGCTTTTTCATTGCTTTTGGGAGGAAAGCATGGCCATGGATAAAAATAACATTTTCTTATTAATAGATGGGAGTTGTTATTTTTATTTTTATCTTATTTATATGCATGTCTTATTTATAAGCATGTTGTATTTAGGTTGCTTGTGGTTGAAGTAAACTTTTACAAAGAGTTGCACAAGTTATATATATGTGCATGGATTTATTCTTTAGAATATGAAAAAGAGAGAATTGTATTGTATTCCTTTGGACTGAATAAAGGAGAAGGATGGCTTGTTTTTGGTGGATGTAGCCGGCATTAGGTGAACCACGTTAAATCTTGGGGTTTATCTTATGATTGCATGCTTATATCATTTCTGTTTTAATTCCATTTTATTGCTCATTTATGTTTCGATCCTAATAGTTATAGTGGTTCACAATACAAAAAAATCCACTGTGATGTGAGAATAAGAAACATCGCTGTAAGTACCAAATGTTGTATAAATGTGACCAACATAGATCTAAATTTTTGAATGTATACAATGCTCAAAAATTGCAAAGATATTTGCAGTAATAACCTGTTGCATGAAATCTAAAAGGAAAGAGCAATATGAAAATGGACACCCAAAATTCCACTAAATTTTGGCACAATATCTATTTGGAATATGATTATTGCAACATATAGAAGACATGGGTTCCGTTGTGAGACAATGACATTATTTCACCATATATAAAAAAATAGGTATCCATCCTAATCAATGTACATTTTCTAGCGTACTCCCATCCTATGCCAAAATGGGAGCTTTGGAACAAGGTATGGACATCCATAAAAGCATAAAATATAGAGAAATTTTTCCAGATGTTGTAACTGCAACTATGCTGGTAGACATGCGTGCAAAATGTGGAAGCATAGATAATGAAAGTGAATTGTTTGAATAAATGACTCAAAGATATTTGTTTGCATGGACAACATTGATTGCAGGCTATGCACAAAATGGATTTGTTGAAAATGATTTAGAAAGTTTCAAATGCAACTGGCAGATTTAAAGCATAATTTCAAAACATATTCCAACATCCCACCTGCATGAGCTAAAATAGGAGGTTTTGATCTAAGTTGCATGCAGAAGCTTTGTACAACTATTTTCAAGTTCTGTCCCCTTGACAACTTTCTTTGTTCTCCATCTCTATATCTTTATTGGCAGCCCAATTAATTTCCCTATTTTCCTCCTTGTACAAATGGATAAATTAAAGACTCGGGTTAATTAGTTTTGGGTATGGTATTTGTATTTAATTAATGTCTTTAAATATACCCTTTGACTATAGTAAAATTGATAAATTTATAAAGTTGAGAACAAACCAAATTAACTTATAAGACTATCTTGTCCAAATGGGTTGTTCAAGAGTGCAAAATTTGTCATGCCTTTTTTTCTCTTTCATAGTTAAACTACAAGTCTATAATTACAATGTGAATGAACCATACTTCAAAGATAGGAATTATATCTTCTTAACTATTGGCATTTTATTATTGTGACCATTAAATTGGTGAAACTTAGGGTTCACTTGCAAGCACCATTTTGTGCCCATATTATAGCATGTTTGGGGGATAAGAAATGACCATAAAGGCCACACATGTCATGATTTAAGTCCGAAAGACCTAATAACTCTAGATTACCTTCATACTTGATCCATTAGAGACCACCGTTACTAAAATTTCAATTTATATTGGTTTCCTTATGAATAATAACGATATTTCTAGGAATATATTATGCATAACTCACCGTGATATTTTGTATATTTATGAAATATATTTTGTATAACTAAAAAGACATTTAAGAAATAATTATCACTCAAAGACACAAAATTTATTGTTACATACTTCATAACAAAACACATTATCCAATGTCATCTATTACCCATTTCAATCTCATGGGATATTGTAGAGAGGGTTGCATGAAAAAGGCCATACATACTCTACTTACTAAGCACAATGGTACTTTAGAAATTTCAACATATCTTCATCTATTATAAAATTGGACATAAAAAAATTCCCTTTTAAAGGGTAAGTTAATTCAGTCTCACATTAATGACATGGCTTTTTTTTACCACAAACTTGTATTCACAAAATACACTTATTTCTAACCAAATAATATAAAGAGATGTGTTCTTAGGGAAAATGATAAATGCAGTTAACATAAGGCACAAGAGTTGTCAATATGTATTTTCATTGTTTATCCAAATTCAAATTTACAAAATTTTGTTATAATGCATAAGATGAATTTCCAACATACATGATCGTGACTAGGCTTTAATTTTTTTTAAAATAATGCCATCGTTGGATATTTTTAAGACCTCTAGTATATTTTTGATGTAGTCTCATGCACCATTTTTTGAAAATGGAGGATATTTTTAAGACAAAGAGTAGGTGTAAAGCCACTCTCTACATCCTATGTTGGCATACTCCTTTCGTGTGCATACATGGAAGCTTTGGAACAAGGCATGGAGTTCTATCAAACAATAATTAAAAGTGGATTTTCATCCAATGTTGTAAATTTGACTTCCTTGAGGGACACATATGCAAAATGTTGAAGCATTCACAAGGAACACAAATTATTTGATAACTGGCATCATTTAGACGTGGTCTTATGGATTTTGATGATATCACTTGAATATCGAGATATGCACAAAATTTGATTGGTTAAAAGGCCTTGTGAATTTTTTGATAAAATGCAATTAGCAGGTGAGAAGTCAAACTCACCAACCTTTTCCAACATTCTCCTAGATTGATAACCTTATGGGAATGTATATGCCATTGCCATAATGAATATCTATTTTCATATATGAAATTTTTATACATGTTAAAAGTGGACAACGTAGTGGTGAAAATCATGAAAATAAAAGAAAAGACATTGTATTTTTTTTCTATTTGGAAATCCTTTTAGAAAAAAATTATCATATGAAATGATTATTATTGTAAATATGAAGTTTGTACCTTCCTTTTCAGGCTTGCACTTATTAGATAAAACTTCGACCTTATAGATAAAATGAGGTAGGACAATAGTAACCTTTTATTCTTTTTCAAGATTATGAAAGCATAAGAAAATATGGAATGGTTTATGGATCTAAAAAAGTATTATATTCAAATAATAGAAAATAATACCATTGTTGAAATACAAATGGACATTTGTTTGACTTAATATATGAAAAAATCTACTTAACAATTATTGATGAAGTTGTTAAAGACATGTATACAAAATGTTTAAGCCTACATAATACACGTGAACTTTCATTGATATTTATATGCTTATATAAGGCTATATTTTCAGCATAAGATGGAAAATAGAATTTTTCACCTTTTAATCTAAAATCATTTTTATTTGGATTCAATATTATCCCTTACTCTTATACTGATTATATGCTTCATGTGCATGGAATCATCGAATGAGAAAGAAAATAAACCATTGAAGTCGTTAAAATAAGATCTAAGGCAAGAGTAGGAGATAACTTCTTGTGTCTGAAAGGTGCAGTATATTCTCTAGACACTCAATATGTTTCCCAAATAAATTTGTGCAAATGGAAAGTATTTCTTAGTTTGTTGGCATGTTTTGTGGAACGAGCGAGAAAAACAAGCAATCCAATTGACATTTGAAGATTTCATTATATAAATGCTTCACAAATGAACCAGTCAGTTAAGATATGAAGATTAACAGACAAACCGGAGATGAAAAGACAAATTATTCATCAGGATAGAAAGAAAAGATTACCCATAAATAGGACCAAACAACATATAACTACTACGACAAAAATAATGGTTACCCAAGAATTTCAACGTAAAAATGCCTATCATCCAAATATTACAACTCCTTATTCGATACTTCCTTTAGATTATCATAAAAATTACAACTTGATTATCCTTTTATTTTACACACACACACACACACACATCAATGCAGGGTTAAACTTAGAAACTATTGGGAATAATAAATCATAGTTAATGATATAGATCATAAATCAAAATGAAAATATGTTAAAAATAATAATAGTTTTTTTGAGATTCTAAGCAAGGTTAATAAAAGTGTAAAAAGGTAGTGAATAATAAACAATGAAATATTAAAAAAATTGTAAAAATTCCACATTTGATTATGATTGGGATGGAAGCGTTCACCTTTGTCTAAAATCATTTTTATTTGGATTCAATATTATCGGTCATGGAACCCCTTCAACAACACTTGTGACTAGATCTTTTTGATCTGTTTCCCAAAAATCTTCAACTTTGGAATTATCCACGTAATCACAATTAATCATTATATAAATGTTGTTCTACTTTCTATTAGAAAATAACATAGATAGCTAGTGAATGAATTATACTTGTGCTTAGAATCAACAATTTGCAGAAAGGGAAAGAATATAGACTCATACACGAACAATTTTATCTTGATTATCCTTTTATTTTAAACCTCCAGAGGAGGAGGAAAACCACTGTCGTCGGAAGGCAATTTCTCTTTCTTCCCACTTTTATTGGCCAATTCAATAATAAGTACAAAAATTACAATAAGTATGAAAGAAAGTAGATAATATCGCACACTTCATCCCGATTTAATAAGTACTTACAATAAGTATGAAAGAGAAGTAGATAATATCGCTCCCAATTACTTGCTTGCTCTGACTCAATTACTCCTTGCTTCTACAAATCACAATTCCAACACTAAGAGCTTCTTACTCACTTGCTTCATGCTTCGATGCCTTTGTTCTCTTCCATAACATGCATTTATAGTATTTCTCATGTTCTCCCATGCACTAGAGAATGGGAAAAGTCATGCAGAAGAAGAGACATGGACACCCTTTGGAATTTTGGGACTGTTCACGTCATATTTTATTTTCTATCCGCAAGAGCCAGGACCGCTGCCCAATGTAGACCGGTGGTCCCAGGACCACCGCCCTAGTGGGGTGGTGGTTCTGTAACTACCGCTCTGCACAAGGCAACAACGGTCCTGTCACTAAATAGACATAACCTCAGTGTATATTTTTTTCTTCTTCGTGTTGGCTGATTTGATAAATTAGAGTCATTTTGGGTCCCTATGGATCACACCTCCCATGCTTAGGAGGCTTTTGGTCCCACAAAAGCTTAGTGGGGGAGTAGATGAGGAAATAATTCCTTCACTTGCTCCTTCGGTACCACCGGGCATGCCTTGGTGTCTTTCCTTTCAGTCCAATCTTCCAAGACTCCTATAGACCTCTCCTAGTCTCTTTGACCTTTTGATGCAGTACTACATCCTCCTCCAATTCTCCTTGTGAGTCCAAGATGCAATCCTCAATGGAAGGTAGCAACTGTAGTTCGTCATCTTCATCTAGCATGGATGGCTCATATAGGTGCAAGTTCTCACAGTTTACTACAAATTACATCCTCATGAATGACGTCAAATCAAGTCGAAAGGCATTTTCTCCAACCTACTCCAATATGGTGAAGGGTTCATATCGTAACGGATTGAGCTTCCATGCTTGACCTTGTAGCCTCTCCTTTCTCAAGTAAAGCCAAACTCTATCTCCAACATGAAGTTTATGTTCCCTTCTATGCTGATCATGTCTAGCTTTGTATTTGGCCTAAGATTTCTCTAGCTGTTCCTTGAATTTGAGATGGATTTGCCAGATCCTCTCATGAATTTGTTTTCTCTAGTCACCTTTTTGTCTCGTGTATCCTTCTCATCCTGCTGTCAAACTGCTATGTCCAGCGTATTTGTAGGTAGATATCCCAAGCATGCTTCAAACGATGACTTCATAGTGGATGTGTGTACTACCCGGTTATAGGAATGCTGAATGTAGGCTAAGGACTCATCCCAAGTCCTTGGGTATTTGCTGTTATACCCTCTGATAAACTGTACCAAAGTCCTGTTTACCACCTATGTTTGTCCATCTGTCTGTGGATGGAAACCTGTACTCCTCTGTAACCTGGTATCCATCTTGTCCCACAAAGTAGTCCAAAATTTCCCCAAGAACCTGGAATCTCTGTCAGAAACAATAGACTTTGGCAAACCAAAATGCACCCATACATTAGAAAAGAAAATATTTTCTGCCTCATGTGCTTTTACTATATTTTTACATGCCATAATAATACACATCTTACTAAATCTATCGACAACAACATAGAGATAGTCATGGCCATGTTTAGACATAGGTAATCCTCCTCCAAAATCCATAGAAATTTCCTCCCACGGACGAGTAGGTACTGGCAAAGGCATATACAAACCTTCCTTCCTAGTCTTAGGCTTGCTAGTACAACAAATTTTACATCCATGTATAAATTTTGATACTTATTCTTGCATATTGGGCTAATACACGTACCTTTGCAAGTGGGCTAGGGTCTTACCAACATTGAAATGTCCTTCTACTTTTGAGGTATGTGCTTCCCTCATTAATAGAATTCACTCTTCTTTTGGCACGCAAAGCTTCCCCCATCGGTAGAGCAACCCATCTTTGAGATAACAATCTTCAATCCCTATCCTTTCAGCCCCTTGGGACTGCAACTGCTGAAATGTCACCCTAAAGTCTTTGTCTTGGGCATATGCCTCTCCGTAAGCTTCCTTCATGAAGGGCTCGATCTGAGAGATAGTGGCCAAATAGGAAAAATTCTCCTGTGTGGGTGGCCTAGACAACATGTCTGCCACCAAGTTTGTACTACCCTTCTTGTATTTAATCACCAGATGGAACTGCTAAAGGAACCCCATCCATTTGTAGTGCCTTGCCTGTTGTAATTTAGACCGTGCTTGCAAATATTGGAGAGGTTTGTGGTTAGTGTGCACAATAGTTTCTTTACCCAACAAATAATGCTTCCATTTTTTAATTTCCTGAACTAGTGCATACATTTCCTTATCATATACTGAATATCCTTTAACTGCTGAAGTGAAAGTTTTAGAATGATAACATACGTGTTTACCTTCTTAAAGCAACATTGTGCCCATGACATAATCACTGTATATGTCTCTACTTCAAAAGGCTGCTGTAAATTAGGAAGAGCAAGTATTGGAGCATGACTAATCTTGTATTTCAACAACTCAAAGGATTTGACTTGTTCCTTACCCCAGTCACAACTCTTACTCTTTGTAGGCCACTGTGTGTAGAGGTGTTACGATCACGGAGAACCCCAAAATGAACTTCCACATGTATTGTACTACTCCCACAAAAATCCTAGTTTTGTGGCTCTGTTGGTGTTGGCCAATTAGTGATGGCTTCCACCTTCTTTGGATCCACTCGTAGCTCTCCTCCTCTAACCACGTGCCCAAGATAGACAAGTGACTATTTGGAAAATTCACATTTCTTCATATTACAAAGCAGTTGTTTCTCCCTGAGAACTTGCAAGACTTGCTGCAAATGAGTTAGATGTTCTTCCCATGTGGCACTAAAAATCAAGATATCATCTAGATATACAATGACACATGAATCTATGAAATCCCACAATACATCATTCATCAATCTCATAAATGTAGTGGGTGCATTGCATAACTCAAAAGGAAGTACTAACCATTCATACAAAGCTTGTTTTGTCTTGAAGGTAGTCTTCCATATATCCTCCTCCTTCATTCTGACTTGGTGATAACCTGACTTGAGATCCAACTTCCTAAAAAAATTGGCATGCTGAAGCTAGTCCAAGAGATCATCTATGCGGGGAAGTGGATATCTATTCTTTATGGTGATCTTGTTCAAAGCACAGTAGTCGATGCACATTCTCCAAGAACCATCCTTCTTTGGCACCATCCTTGAACCACGTGGTGAGGTGCTCAGATGTATCACCCCTTGGTCTAATAGTTCCTGGAGTTGTTTCTTTACTTCAATACTCTCGAGCAAGGATTTCCTATACAACCCGATGATCAGTAGAGGGGATTCTGGAAATAGATGAATCTCATGCTCTACTTCCTGTTTTGGTGGTAACCCGTTAGGATCCTGAAATACTTCTTGAAAAGACTGAATAATACTATCTAAATCATGCTTTCCCTAGTTATAAATCTCCGTAACTTATACCCCATCTTGTTTATCCTTCAATAAAAGTAAAAAAAACTGATTATGATTTGCCTGAATAAGTCATTTTTCTTGGTTAGCACTTACCATAGTAACCCATGTCTTACGCTGGTGTGCCCAGATGTTGTAGCTGATCCCATCCTTGACCCATCTATACTGGTTTTCCCTCATCATAAATATATCATCCCTAACATACAAGTAAGGACTCCCAAATACAACATCAAAAGCATCAAGTGGAATAACGTCAGCTTCAAAAACATCAATATATTGGGAATTTATCCCAAACTTGACCCTACATCTTCTTGTTACCTGAATTTCAACACCCTTCTTCACCCAACCCAAAGGATAAGGGTGTGGATTATCGTAAGTCTCAAAACCAAGCTTCTTTACAACTGCTCCAGAAATCAAGTTAGACCAAGAACTGATATCAACCAAACTGTTTACCTTAGTTCTCTTGATCTGGAATAGTCTACTCATCTCCTCTTCCTAATTGTCCATGTTGGTGGCCATGCATCCAAGCCTCTCGTCTACATCAGAGTCATCTTTGATTTCCACCTCCCCTTCTATTTTCATAGATGTCATGGACTTCTTTGAGTCCTTGGTTCGGTTCTTTGGATGCAACTCCAGATGTAACTTCCAACATGTAGCGTCAGTATGACCATTGATATCACATTTCTTGCAAAAATTCTTGGGATCTTTACAAGTATCAAAGTAGTGGCATCTTGTTTACCTTTTCGTTTCCACTTACCCTTGTTACTTGTTTTCCCAAACTCTTTCTTCTGCTGATTTTTGATTGCTTTACCCTTGGCTCTAGCTTCTCCTTGCTTCTTTTCATCATCTATGTAGTATGCCTGTACGCATGCTTCGTTGAGATCTTTGGGTTTTGTGGAGATGACTTTTCTTTGAAGGTGAGTGTGAAGTCCTCCTAAGTACTTGGTTAGAATATCCTCATCCTCCAAGCCCATGTTAAGCAACATGGCTTGCCTCTAAAACTCCGTACTATAGTCCTGCACACATTGACCATTGCCTTGTCTAAAATACTACCATTTAATCATTTGGTCAGTATTATGGCCAATAGGATAGAAGTTAGCTCTAAGTAGTTCTTTAAATTCTTGTCAAGATTTCACAATAGGACGCTTTTTCTATTCACAAGTGGCTAGATGGGTTTCCCACCAAACCAGAGCATGTCCCTCCATCTTGATATGTGCAAAGGTGATCCTTTGTGCCTCAGTGACATTATGGACGCTAAAGTAGACTTCTAACTGTTTTAACCATTTATCAAGCAACTCTGCATCTACTTGTCCTTCAAAGCTTTTAATCTCAACTTTCGTTTCAACTTTAAAAGGAGTATGGTCGGATTTTACCTTTTCTCTTGTGTTAGAAATCTCTTCTTCATGTTCTTCCCCATAACTTTCCTCATGGTGGCTCCTTCCTATGCCAAACTTTTCAGCTAAGCCCCGAACCACTGAGTCCATGGAGTCTTGTTTGACAAAAGTTGTCTTCTGTAAATCAGCAAGCTCTTCTTGCCTTCTAAACATCCTATCCATCATGGTCTCTAGCATCTCAATTCTACGGACCAAGTTCTCTTCCTCCATTTGTCCCTAAATTCTCTGTTACCACTTCTTTGTAGAAATTTCTGGATCGCAAGGTAAAGCCTCTTCGCATTTAGATCTTGTCACTGCCATACAAATCCAAGAACGAATACCATAGTCTTGGATAATTGTTAGCTCTGATACCAAAATGATTTGTAAACTCTTCAACTTTGGAATTATCCACAGAATCACAATGAATTGCTGCTGTTTTACTTTCTATTAGAAAATAACAGAGATAACTAGTGAACGAATTATACTTGTGCTTATAATCAACAATTTGCAGAAAGGAAAAGAGTATAGACTCATACACCAACAATTTTATCCTGGAAAACCTCCAAAGGAGGAAAAACCAGTTGGGAAGGACAATTGCTCTTTCTTCCCACTTTTATTGGCCAATTCAATAATAAGTACAAAAATTACAATAAGTATGAAAGAGAAGTATATAATATCTCACACTTCCTCCTAGTTACTTGTTTGCTTTGACTCAATTACTCCTTGCTTCTACAAATCAAAATTCCAACACTAAGAGCTTCTTACTCACTTGCTTCATGCTTCGATACCTTTGTTCTCTTCCATAACATGAATTTATAGTCTTTCTCATGTTCTCCCATGCACTGGAGAATGGGAAAATTCATGCAGAAGAAGAGACATGGACACCCTTTGGAATTTTGGGATTGTTCGTGTCATATTTTATTTTCTGTCCGCAAGAGCCAGGACCACCACCCAATGCAGACCGGCAGTCCTAGGACCGCCGGCCTGGTGGGGCGGCAGTTCTGTAACTGCTGCCCTGCATAGGCGGTGGTCCTGTCACTAAACAAACAAAACCTCCGTGTATATTTTTCTTCTTCTTCGTGTTGGCTGATTTGATAAAGTAGAGTCATTTTGGATCCATATGGATCATTTTTGGCTGGGAAAAAAGAACTTAAAGCCACCTAAAACAAAAATTTACAATCATGTGAATAAATATTCATCATATTATAGCCATTTTCTGAACAAACAAAAAACGTATCTGCTTTCCTTCAAACCAAATACTTGAAGGAACCGTTGTGTTCAGCTAGAGATAGAAAGCTAGATTGGTTACCAATGTATATGTCCCTATTAATGGAATCACTAAATCATGATCTCCTTTGTGTATATTCGAAACCTATACAATATTAGAAGCATACAAAAATCTTATTATGAATTAGAAGCCATCTAAAGCAAGATTTATTTGATTGAATACAAGAAGACCATATCATGGGAAACCCTAGTCGCCTGGTTGCAAAGCCAATGGTGAATTTTGCGTGCCCTAACTCCGTGGACGGTGGAAAAATGTGGCTTCTGCTTGTTGTGGGGTTGGCGTTGATGGAAGTTTCAGTGGTGGTGAAGTTGTTTCACAGCCCTTCCCCCTAATGGTGGTTGTAAATGTGGCTCAAATCAGATCTTGGTGGGAGTCATGTTTAATTTTATGAAAAATAATGTGAATGAATTGGTCCTAATAAACCAAGTGTATGGCAATGACGGTTCAGGGGGTTTTATTCTTGGTGATTCTTTGCATTCCTCTGATGGCCCCATGCCCAGTTCCAACAATGAAGGTCTCGACCCCTATGAAGCCTCTGGAATTTTATTGTAGGGTGCTATAATGGGAAAGGGTGGTTTGGGATCTATTGTGGGGATCCCACACAATGATTCAATGGGGAAAAATAGGGGCAAACTTGGGGAGATCAATTATGGTGGACAGGGGCACTTCAGGGGTACCCGGACGCAGGGCCAGACTAGGGTAGAGCTCTTTTCCTTTTTGGAGGTGGTGAGATTTGGAGGGAGAGTACCTGCCAAACCCACGACTTATGGAAAATCAACACCTGTTGTCTCCTTTGAGGAGGACATCTCTGAATCATTAGAGTTCTACCAGAATAACAGATTGATTTGTAGGTTCTTAAGCTGTTGTCCTGGCCTTCCGACATTACACAAATGGATATCTGAACAATGATGCCCCTCGATCGAAGGTAAATTCAACATCTATCCCTCTGCTCGTGGTATTTTTATAGTAGTGTTTGACAACTCCTCTGATAGGGATATGATCTTAGTAAGAATATGGGATTTCCAGTCGCATCTTCTTCTCATGAAGTCTTGGTTCCCTAACTTTAATCCCATAACTGAAATTTTTATTATCAGAGCTGTGTGCATAAGATTGCCCTCTTTTCCTTTGCACTTTTGGAGTGAAGACTGCTTTAGGTCCATGGAGGAATCTTTGGGTAAATTCCTAGTTGTTCATCCTAGGACTGAATCTTTTGATCACACCACATTCACCCGTATTTTGGTGGATATGGATATGATTGCTGATTTCCCGGCCACCATGGATCTTAAAGTCATGGATACAATTTGAATAGGAAACTTGGATTATGAAGGTCTTCCTTTTAGATGCAGAACATGTTTTTCCCTTGGTCACCTTGCTTCTGACTGCCACATTGTCAAGAAATAGATTAAGGGGTGGGTATCGTGGTAGAAGGATTTTAATCTGGTGGTATATGCTCATAAGGAAAATGATAGTAATAATGTTTTAGATAGTCATATATGTAATCGGGAAGAAAAGGAAGAGAAAATGGACGTGAAGAGGGTAGAGAAGAAGCGTGGGACCGTATCCTCTCCCACTAAATTGGATATTGACTCACAAAAAGTTGTTAGAAAGGGGGAGTTCTTTTGTTGCAATCCCTGAGCTCTTTACAGATTCAAATTTTGAAAAGCAAGGAAGTTCTTGAAAATTATCTTCCCGTCCACCCAGATGAGAATGTATATCCTAATGGGGGGGACGGTTGGAAGGTTGTAAACAACAAAAAGAAAGGTAAAACTGGTAATTCACCTCTCAAGATGAGCCTTAGATCTCATAAAGGGAAAGACCATGGTAGTTAGGGCCCCATGGGTAGTGGGCCAAGTAGCTTTGACTGGTCTACTTTGTGGCGCCCTTCTTCTCTCTTGGTGCTTTCCTGTTTTTGGGTTTTGGCTTGTCTAGTTGTTTCACCTTGGGCCCGTGGGGCCTTGTTCCTTGATGTTTCTCTTTTGTGCCTGTATGCTTATCTTTCAGGTTGTACAGGGTTCCCGATCCCTTCAAAATATGTTTTTACATAATCTAATAAAAAAACAAGAAGACCATAAAACATTAAATCTATGAGTCCATCTACTAATGGGTTCACAAACATTCCACTTATTTTTAAGGCCCAGGGAAAGGTTTGGGGAGAAGGAAATATTTTCATAGAGTTTTTTGGAGGTAGCCTCTTAGAGAGAACACCCTTTGAGCCACCTCATAGTATCCCAAAATTCATTCTCGTCCTCCATAATTAGTCCAGTAAAGGGAGTTGTGAAAGCATTTTTGAGCATTGTATACATTCTAAACTAAGATTGAAGAATCTTACAAAAATATTTAAGATCTATCCATTCCATCAACTTCCCTAATGTGTACAAGTCATGAAATATTTTAATTCCTCTCTCAAACCAAAGGCGGGAAGGGAATCGTCTTGTCAAGGTAAGGATATTGTCATTATTTTTTCAGATTCGACGAAATCAATTTATAGGCTTGGCACCTAGTGTCAAAGGAAGATAAGATAGGCTGCCGAACCACCAAGTGTTTCACTTGTTCCCATGCCTTTCAAATTGACAGAAGAATAAAGGACCCATGAGAAATAAGAAATTCCCCAAATAGTAAGTCCAAAAAATGAATCCTTTTGATCTCTTTTGACACTTCGGAGCCTATTAGAAATATTGAATCTCACATAAACATTCCAATGTTCACTTCTAGTCGAAGCCCTCACGTTTAATTTTTTTTTTGCACTTAAAAAATATGTGTACATTGTGCTTATATGGATATACAAAATGTATGTTCCTATATGTGTATATACAAGTGTATGTGTGTGTGTACACATATGTGAAATTTATGTATACATATGTGTATGCACACATCCACAAAATGTGTGTGTGTGTGTGTGCGTGCGCATGCGCGCGTGTGTGTGCACTTGAAATGTATGTACAACAATGTAAATTTATAACCAGTGTTATATAGGGACATGTCCCCTAGATTATGGTAATGTAGGAACATCCCTAACATTTGAGACTTCAGGGACATGGAGGGAACGTATCCAATTTTTACTTTTAGAAGAGTTGTTATTTTTATAGAATTATTAAATTTTAATATCACAAACATCCTTAAAAACATCAAATATAGTTTAAATCTCCAAATTTCATTGAGTAAATTTTTAATATTTAAATAATATTAATTTTGAATATTTTATTTTTACACTTTGAAAGCGAATTTTAACGGTGGAACACTCCCCCTTTACTCACATGATCATGACAAATCAACTCACACAAATCAAATCAACTCACAAGATGAATTGGTCGTTTGAAAAAAAAACCCTTTAAAAGATTTTTTTTCTTAATCTAAATATTTTTTTGAGCATTTTTATTTAATGGAAAGTGGTTTTTAAATGGATTTAAATCAAGTAGTTTTTCATACAAAGGAAAAAAAAGGGTGGATCATTAGTAGGGCATTATGTCATGCATTTTTTCCATTAAGTATGTACAAATTAGATCCAGAGTTCATGTGGTGGGCAATAGATATGAAATGTACACTGGAGTAATGTACAGTGTGGCCTCTTTTCCGTCACCATCATGAAGGACAGGAACAATACATTCAAATTACAGAAAATGTATAGTAGCCCCTACTCTGTATGATCGACCTTTCTCTGTATGGTCACCTTTTCTATGTCATTTTGATTTGATCTGTGAAAAGGCACTCTTTCACCAAAGATCATGTGAAGTCAATGTTGATTTGGTTCTGAATTTGCATGAGTTTTACATAAAATTTGTCCATGCATGGATTTATTCTGCTGTGGAGAATCCAAATATGGTGGTTGCAGTGGTGGAAAGGTGAGCCTTGCATTTGAAGACTCTTGGTGGTTTCGCATCTACATGTTCGACGATGTATGAACTTTGTTTAGAGGATCGTTAATAACTCAAGACGAGAGGTGGGTTACTTTTCTTGTGGGACAAACAACCCCATCAATAACTGCAATGTGAGGGTTGACCACTACTCCATCTCCTACTGTGCCGACGACCTTGTCGATGCCATCATGGCTTCCACCGCCATCACCAATACCATCTCCATCAACCGCTTCACCCACCACGAAAAAGTGGGTCTGGTCGCTCTCTTTTCAAACTAATAACTTTAAAAGTATTTCATTCCTGGCATATGTACTTTGCTAATATGTATCACTTTATTCTTCACAGGAATTTATTCTTTAAAATGTTCATTCCTGCCACATGCCCCAAGCCCACCGAGGATGCAACCACAATCTAGACCGATGTCCTTCAGGATTATCTACTGAAAGAGTCATAGGGTTACGAACCCATCTCCAACCTTCACATACCCAACAATCATTGTTGCCCACAACACCAAATTTCTTTCAGTTATTTTATCAAACACTTTCCCTGCATCGAATATGCTGCCACATTTTCGATACAATTTTATAAGACCAGATGCTACATATATATCTTATTCCAACCCATTTTTCAGAACAAGTTCATGGATCTTTCTACTCTATTTCAGATTCAAAATCCCTTTATATGCCTTGATAACAAAGGGAAAAGTAAACTTGTCTGGTTTTATGCATGTGCATCACATTTGGTTATATGGCAAAAACGTTTCTTGGAAGAGGCCCCACAATTATCACACCTCTCGGTGCCATCTTCACACCAGGATCGACCACACTCTGATCAAGTTTCCAACAAATTTCACTCATGCATTAACATTATTTTGCATTGATGAGTGTAATCGATGAATCTTCACTTTAACTCTTCCAATGCCTAGTTACAAATTAAACCCGATATACCGGTTTGTGTATTCAACTAGTGTTTGTTCAATGCATGCATCTATGGATAACATGCTCAAAGTATTTTACTAATCATGTATTTCATAGTTTGTGTCACTTTTCCTAATGTCATGTCAAGTCTCCATTAAAATTAAAGTATTTAGAATACTTAAAAGTATTAATGTAAAATAGTCTTATTGTTATTATTGTAGTTTGTCATGTCATGGATTTTTTAAAATGGGGTCACTTTTCCTAATGTAATTAAAATTAAAGTATTTAGCTTTCTTTCTAAAATAGAAATATTATATCTTTTTCTTTCAATAGCAATGTTATTAATCTAAGGAATATCTATATCGAATGCCCTTAAAAATAAATCTAAAATGTCTCCCGAGTCTAGTAAACCCTAAATTTTCCACATTAAATTTGTCCTATTAAGAAAATATTGATAATGGCATACAAGATGTAGATAAATCTAAAATTTATATAACTTGCAAATCCAAAAATTTCATTTCGTCGAAAGGCGTTTGCACAGGAGGAATGCTCCACCCATTCTCACAGTTGACGATACATGAACGCATGTGACGAATCAGTCAAAAAAGCAAGGACTCACATCCGTCCTTCACGTGTCGGGCAATAGTTTGACATAGTTAAATCATTTTTTAGTATTTACTTGCTTGATATTTTTTTTCTTGAATTCATCGGTCAAGGGTTTTGGCACAGATGTGGAGGCCACTATGGGTTCTATGTCTTGCTGCTGCCCAACTAACTGTGGTGAAAATTACACTAATGACAACGATGGTGTGAAGACTACAAACACTGGCCTCTGGGTAGGTGCATTCATTTGAACGGGTCCTGGCGATTGCACTTTGGGAACAAACTCAGGATATTGCACATTAAGCTTGTTAAACAAAGAGTTATTTTCAAGTGCAACTGACGACGACGGCGCCTCTACTTTTATTGCTCTACGTCATCACCAAGCACGTAAGCATTGAAGTCTTCATATGGTCCTGTGATAAATATATGCATTGGCCCAACATCTGTGTCTACGTTTTGATTATATGGACGCATCCAAGCTATCATTGGCTTCCTTACTTATCACCTTGAATCCTTTGTAAAATCAATTCCCGTACTCACGAACATACCCCACCTGAATCGTGATTCAAATATATTATTTTTCATATCAGCTTGGTGCCTCCAAAAATCTCTAATAGTTGGAGCCATATTTTTTTGTTACTGTTCTTAAATATTTTATTTCTACAGACTTGCATTGTATGTGTTCATCTCAACGTCAATTAATCAACCCATGTAAGAGGTCACAACTTTTTATATACAAGTCCATTCACTGTGACTCATTTTCATTCTAAATCTTGGTCAAAACATTATTTGTGATTTTTAATAGGTTTTAGTTTCATGTAAATTGGTGGTCGAAGTAGAGTTTAGTTTTAGTCTTATTTAATAGCTTAATAAACTCAAATAGGCGATGTTAGTTTTATTGATATTTTATCATCTTCTTAGTGTACATGTGTGTGTGTGTGTGTGTGTGTGTAAAACTATTATTTAATAATAGCTTGTAGCTATATTAGATAAGTTTCTCACTTTTGTCATTGATTCAAAGTCAATGTGTGTCTTATAAAGTTTAAATGTCAAATATAGAGTCGTCAATGTTGTTATTGCGTCTACCAGAAATTCATGCTTTCCGCAACCTTGTGGGTTGAAACATGTCTTCTAAATGGTGCTACTGGCTCTCTCGTCCACATTGTTTATGAAAATTTGTTGTGTCTTCCTGGTTTTCTTTTAGTTTTTGTTGTTAACTTTGATCGATACCTAAGGTCCCAATATGATGCCAAAAACCCCTCCTATGTTTGAATTCCACCAATTTCTAGAGGGAGAGTTCTCTCCTTATCCGCCCTTCATATTTCACCCCCTTTTCATTCACCCACAATGCAAAAATTATCCTCAGCACCTCTTCTATTATCACGCATAAAAGAGAAACCTTGACTTCATTCCATGTCCTTAACACCCCGCCCTTAATCCCCAATGAAGCTTCCCTTTCAAACTACTCCACTTTTTCTCCAATCCAGATCTTTTCTACTACTCCAGTTTCCACCACTTCATAGTTTTTCATTTTCCTACTTGAAATATCATAATTATTTGTTGTATTTTACAATTTCCTTTTCCACTCACTAATAATTCACTTTTGGCGTTAACATTGCACACCTCACATGTGATTTCTAGTAATAACTATCCCCCCAAAATTTGAGAATTTTTTTGTTGTCCCAAATTTTTTCCCCTCCATCTCCAATCATCCCATTCCTAAATATAGGGGAACTATTTTGATTACAATTAAGTAATAACCCATACCTGTATCAAAATTAGGTGTTTATATCATGTATATGCATGTCTGAAATGTACGCACTTTTATATATGTACACACATATAGGAAACTTATTAACTTGTCATAAGAGCTTTATTGACATAGTTTGAGTCAAGGTATAACTTTCACCATACACAAACTATATTGATATAAATCAAAACAATAATTATTTGAAATCATCGATATATCATATTATTTAAAATTATTTGAACTCGATGACACATCATATTATTTTAAAAAATGGTAAGTTATAAAAGAAACATTCAGCTAGTATATACAACCCAGAAAGAAAATAATTACCTCAAGACAGAGAAACAAATTGCCAAAAGATGCAAGAGTACACAAATTGTCAGAAAACATGGTTGCAAAAAGAACTAAAACTTAGAACACAAAACATGGTTGCATATGCAGCTGCAACACGAATGAAAGATGTAGGAGAATCGTCCTTGAGAAAAACCCAAGCAGGAAATATGCATAAATATATTTTAGAAACAATTAAAATAAATGAAAGTTGCCTTTTCTATTTTTTATTAGTATGGTATTAGTAGTACTATTTTGCACAATTTAAAGACCAATACTAATAAATTACCATTACGAAAAAAAAATTGATAGAAAAATTTAAAGTGTTTTGACAGCGTCTTAGCTTGTGCCAAAATAAGAGCTTCAAACATGGTATCCAGATATCCATCAAAGCATAATGAAAAGGATAATTTTTCCCAATGTTGTAGTTATAAGTGCCTTTGTAGGCATGTATGCAACTTCATGTGAAAGCATAAACAAGTCACGGTGAAATTTTGAAAAATTGCATCAAAGAAATATGATTTTATGGAATTATTGATGACAAGGTGTGAAAAAAATGGCGCTCTTGACTGGACTTATATATTTTTTACAAAAATGCCTCTAATCAAATGCCATCTCATGGATTTCCAGGAATGCCATGGTAGCAAGATATATAGAAAATGGGTTTGTTGAAAATTCCTTAGACATTTAAAGCCAAACTCCATAGCATTTTCAAGCATCCTCCCAACCCATGCCAAATGCCATAGAGGGATATTTTGAACATGGTGTAAGCCAAACCTAAAAATATCTGGTCAGTAGACTGATTTTTGTAATTTAGACTATGTATGAGATGTAAACATTTCACGTAGCCATAGATGGTATTACCACTTTCTAAGTTGTGGGCTCTAAAGCTCTACATGAAAACCATAAAACCTCGAAATTAATCTGTGAAAAAAAACCCAAACTAAAAAAAATTGAAATAGAACATACATATTTCTACACTTTGAGGTGGTAGATAGTGTTGGTAATATGCGTAAACAGTAATTCGCTGACCACTATTTCAACTTTTTTGTAATGTAACACTATTTTGGAGTAATGACACACTATTTTTTTACTTTTATTGTAATAACCTTCTACTGGGTCAAAAGGTTTCCTGAAATGCAAGTTCCCCTAGAGTAGACCCAAAAATCCTAGGGGTATGGAAGAAGAGGCCCCAATTCCTAAGCCCCTTTCCATCTTCAATATAAACCCCCTCATACTACAACAAAAATTTCTTCAACAAGTTAAAATTTTAAACATTAAATCTCTCTGACTCTGCAACAATATAAATAAAAACCATTAAAGTGGAAGTAGAGCACCTAATAGGTAGAAGATGACTCCCAACTAGCATCCCACTACACGGTGTCTATGAAGCATGTGCTACCGGCATACCACTACACAAGTTTTAATATGAGGTTTCTAAATAGCCTCTTGATAATGCTCCTGTCCCCGGTACTTCATCCTCCTTAGAAAATGGCCCCAACGCCTGTGTTATTGCTCAAGGTGAATATTTTATGATGCAAATCTGTACTCTGCCACTCCTCACTCTTAGCTGGCACTCACATTCTACCCCGAATCGTTCACACACACAATAGCTCTTCTTGTTAAATGAAAACTTAATTTTGGGGAAAGGGGATGAAACCCTTTTGATAAATTATCCTATACTCTTTCTAAGAAGTCAAAAAATTGCACAAATTTGAAACTATTTTGACATATAAGTCTCACATTTGTGTTTATATTGCAAAGCATGAATTTTTAGAGCTTATTATTTTTGTTTCGTCTTCTATAATGTTTTGGTATTTGAAATTTACTAGTGAAAAGAGGAGGTTTCCTTGATGCATCGAAATAGAGTAAGTGTTCACCTCCACGTGATCCAACCCTAGACCGTTGTTCTGGTACAATGAACCAAATATAATTATTGCAACATAAGTATACCCCTAACACATGAAGAAAAAATGAGCGATACACACTATTTCACGAGCATAGAGTCTAAGAGAAATGGAGCATGAAATAGAGCCTGAAGGATGATTTGGGAAGATGCCCCAATCACCATCCATCTGTAGAAATTCATCTACTGTTTACGCTGCAAAAACTTGAAAATCTCTGTGGGCTATGTAGGAAATGCAACTGGAAGCTTCTTTGATAGCCTTTTAAACCTGGTGGTGGAGCTAGAGAAAATCATTCCAAGATTTCCGTATGTGGGATTCTCCACGACAACAAGGAATTCCTCTAAGATGCAAAGAATTCTTGACTGGAATTTCACTTCCATGAGCTTATCAGAGACTTCTCTGAATTTATCTCTAGTGGGTATTGTGGTCTCTCAGAAGTGCACCTTGGTTGAGGGATAACATCAGGGGTTATAAGCTTGATTCTCCACCTCACTTCTGTAGATACAATGGAAACACCTCATGTCTTTGGGAATACCTATTATTGAGGCGAGTCTTTGGTATCAAGGTCGGTTCCTTATTGATGTATCCTCAACTATTTTTTGGGATTTTTTAGAGTTTTAAGGGTAAAAAGATTGTTGTAACTAAATTAAAAATGGTGTGATACACCAAAGTGATTGAGGTATTTGATTGAGTAAATGCACAATAAATTGAGAACAAATTTCAGAAACACGAACCAATGTGTTTCAACTTGATCATGAGGAAAACACTTATGTGTTGAGGGATAAATCACAACAACACAATAGCTAACATGCACACTAAGACTATATAGAAACACCAAATTTGCAACAAGGTAAGATAATTAATTCAGGGAATTAACATTCACAAGAGCTAATAAAAAGATACACACCACTGAAAATAATTAGAAAGGCAATAACTGGTTCTCATTCAAGGAAAAATTGACAAAAATATGCTTCAACACTCCTACATCCAAAATTCCTCCTTGTGCCTTGCTAATGCACACAATATATAGCAAAATAATTCACCCAACCCCTCCTAAAAATAGGTTGCAGTCTGTACTCACCCATGCATGTTATTTTTAGCCTTTATCATGAATAAATAAAGGAATAAAAATAACCATGCAGTTTACAATGAGACATTAATAGCCTTAGTTACAAAAATATACTTAGTCGAAGTGTAGTTGACTACTCTATTTTTAATACAATGAATAACTTGGGTGAATAAATTAGCTAACAATAGCTCTTGCTTGTTGTGCAAGTCTCATTCAAGTGCATGTTCTTTGTCCTCTAGTACATGATGTGACACATGTGTATTATCCACTTGCAATGATAAATTTGGCTTTATCTTTGATCTGTCCTCTAGTGATGGCATGTAAAAAATTACATACTGTGTAAAAATAATGCCTTTAATCTCCACGACTTAGCAAACATTCGCCTTAATGTGGGGGCCACCTGTAGGTATGTGCAAGAAAATAATACCTTTATTATGTGAAAAATAAGCTAATTAGGACTTCAAAATGATCTTCATGAGCTCTAATGTTGACCTCCTCATCACATAGTCTCTTCTTTGTCTTAAGCTCATCATGACATGCATATAATTGATTGGGTCTTTCCTTTATCCTTGACATATCACAAGATTTGATTAATAATCATGTTATGATTATTATCAACTTGCATAATAGGTCATATATAAATCATTATTTTAACCCATGGAGGGACCTCCTTTTGACTTTGTTTGGTATACATGATGAACCGACCACCTTTGATTACTTGGCATATACTTTGGTTAAGATGGCATACAATTAAGCATTTTATATTTTTTTTGCAAAATTTAAGGTTTAAAGACCTTGGTCTTTGGCACTTTTTTTTATTAAAGGTGAAAAAGGGTTAAGGGGACCCTACCTCGTACAAAACAAGAGGATAAAAAGATAGGTCATTGAGGAACAAGACGAACCAGCCTCTACCAGCGGCACCCAGGATCAAAATAATAGCAAAAACATAAAACATTAAAACAACAAAAAATGATAAACAATCTCAATAAAACCCCTTCCCTTTAGATATTAGCAACATTTCAAGGGAGGAGATTGTGCATTTCTTTTTCCGATTGACAACTTTCCAACCCTCTTCCATATTTGGATTTGCATTTTCAATATTATGGATTGGAAGCAAAACTTCAATGTTTTCCTCATAGTCTCGTGAAACGAAGCATGGGCCAATACATTCTTACACTCTTGATGCACATTCAT
Source organism: Taxus wallichiana var. yunnanensis (assembly GCA_018340775.1). Lineage (NCBI taxonomy): Eukaryota > Viridiplantae > Streptophyta > Pinopsida > Cupressales > Taxaceae > Taxus > Taxus wallichiana. Next base: position 381,329,929 of record CM031237.1, read on the forward strand.
CACTTTTGGGTCAACAGATCTCACAGAAACAAAATTAGAATCACAATCCAATGGATCATTCACAACTAGGTGATTAGAATTAGAGTTCTTCCACCAGAACTTCTACCTTTAGCATGTTTACGAACCAAGAGACAATCTGCTGCTAAATGGCCAAGAGAGAAACATGTTCTACATCTAAAGGGAAACCCTTCATAATCCAGATTTTGTATCCAAGTTCTATCTTCAACTTTAAGTTCAATAGTAGCAAGGAAGTCCATAGAAGTATCCATATCAACCAAGATTCGAGCATAAGTAGTATGCTCAAACTCTTCGATTTTAGGATCAATAACTAAACATTTTCCTAAAGTATTGCCAATAGCAATTAAACAACTCTCCAACCTGAATTGAAGCGGCAAGTAAGGTAGACGAATCCACACCGGTTTAAATTTGAAATAATTAGAAACTGGATTAAACAAGGGAAACCATGGTTTCATCAAAAGCATATGGGCATCAAATTCCCAAACTTTCCCAAAAATTAAATCCCTGTCTGAAGCACTGTAAAAAGTAACAATGAAGAAAGCCACGTGCACTATGAAAGATATCCAACCTACCTACCAAGCAGGGACCCCATTGCCTTGAAATCCATGCATGAAGCATGGGAAAACCCGGGTAAAAGTTGTTAAATCTGTAGATCAGACCATTCCTCTTGAAAGCAGCTTCCGATTGAATCACCTCTTCCCCAAAACTCACAAATGGGGTATATTTAACATAAGCCATAGGCTTGTTCCTTTTCTTGTCAAGCAACACCCTACTCCTATTTCCTCCACCTTGTATACCACATCCTTGAAAGAAATCAGATTAGGGGATGTAATAATCTACAAACTAGGTTAACACTTAGAATGCATAGGCACACATCCAGTATCGGGAAGCACCTCATACACCATTGTACTGCCACAAACAGGAGCCCCTGATACATGAACCATGACGCTATGTCTCAGATCTAAATTTTACAGATGCATAACCTACGTTTGATCAAAGCCACCATTCTCATCTTGCAGATTATTCTTGGTTAAAACCCACAAAGGATCCTCTGAGCCAAGACCAAAGGCATCGGTTTCATTGGGGCAGGGAAAACCTATACCTCCTCTTCCACCCGAGCTTCTTCCTCTACCTGAACTAGAACCAAGTAGAAGAGAGGCATCATTTGTTGCAGTTTTTATGACCTTACTCATGTAGGGAGAAGAGTCACTAAACCATCTACTGTTGTCAGAAGGAAAACCTCCCCTTCCCCTACCAAAACTAGATCCAACTAGTGCAGGGGAAACAACCAAAACATGGGGAAATTCATTCGCATTCACAGTCACTATAACAAAACCAGCATCGGAGCAATCAGGGATGCCGCCGCTGATGGAAAAGATGATTTCATTGCCACTACTTACCCTGCCATCACTAGATATTTTGGGGTTAGGGAATTTTTTTGCGGAGCTTTTCATCAGAGCTTTCCCTGGGATTCTTTGGCTCTTTTTGATCATCATATTTTGACTTGATTTTTTAGGATAATCATTGCATATATTACAAGGTTGTCGGTATTTTTGAAAATTCTATGACATTATGGTTTTAGACCTTAGAAATGTCAATGCAATAATTTTAATCATGGGGTTTTCCCCCTTCCCATGATGGCTAACCCTTCTTCTTTTGGTTACTCACATCTAACTCTAGTCGAGTTAGGTCTTCAATGCCAACCTTTGATCCCAGTACTTCATGACCTGAGTAGTTGATTCTTTGAACCTTGGTTGACATGGTGGTTTGCATTATGATCCGTTGATTGATGTCCTTTCCTGAACTCCATTGTTGATGATTTACCATGGTGACTTGGATCACATTGAATCTGGTGATCAACTCTTAAGTGTTGATCTTTGTACTCTGCCAATCTGGAGCGTTGATCTCTGTACTCATGGTGATTTGGGTTGTTGAGCTGTGTTTGCATTTTCAAATGTTGGATCTTATACCAACATGATCCTCGCCATTGATCTTGTAACTCCTAGGTCGAGTTATGTTGAGTGATGGTTAGTCGAGCTAGGTAAAACAATTCAAACCTTAAACTCATTTCATTTTCATTGCTCGTTATGAGCGGCGAAGCCATGCCAAAATTGTATCAAACCGCCATTTTTTCAATCTTTTAAAGCTCGAAATCATGCATTTCTCTAGCCTGTGAGGCTCTATGACTTTGCATCTTGTATATTTTTGTCATTTCCACTCTTTCTAAGTTTTGTGAAATATCTTTTAGTCATGGACGCCATTATCACTGGCATTGGAGCTCTAACTTTGTAATTTCGTCTCTATGGTTTCATTACAGGCATGAATATGTGTTCATTGTTATTTTTAAAACCATTAGGCTATCTTCGAGGACTTTTGGCCGTCATACTTTATCCTTTCAAGCTCTGAACGAGCCCTACATTATCAATAAGGTAAAATTTTTGGTTCCTTTCCACTGTGATTTGCTCATTCTTTTGATTACTGGCTCCATAACACTGAAACCTTGAAATATTTATGTTTTCATTTGTTTCTTGGAAACTTTGAGTTCGAACTCATTCTGGATGCTTTTATTTGTCTTCTTTTGATAGATCTTTTGAGGGCTTCGAAAATGCTTCTCTAAATTTGGTAAGTTGGTTCTTTATTTATGTGAATCTTTTGAAATGCTTGATAGAACTGTTTCGGCTGCGAAGTATGCAACATTTCCTTTATTGTAATTGGAATTTTTTGTTTCTTTTGGTCTTTTGAACTCAATTCGTAGCCTTCTGTTGTATTTTGGCCACCATTGTTGAGGGTTTTTGAGTTCTGTTGTTCCTTCTAAACTTTTCTCTTCAAAAAATTCATAAAATTTGATGCAAACTAGTTAATATTTACTGCACTGTGAGAACTCCTTTTATTTGGCGTTTCTTTGACTCCTAAAAATGAAGCTAGGTGTACAAGTTGATTTCTGTATGAAGAGCTGAGCTTATGTTACATAGTTCTAATTGTATTCTTTTGCTTTGGAGTTTTTGTTTCTAACTAATTCAAAACCTCAATTCTTTTTTACTGGTTGTATACCTGAGATTTTGGAACTCTGATTACTAGTTAGTAGTTAACATTTTGAAAAATGGCACTAGAATGCTTTAAAAACAAGGTTGTTTTGATCATATTTGTTTATAACCTTTGGAAAACTGTATATGGCCCGAATCATTGTTTGGGAAATTTTCTGCAGTGGCCATCTTCCTATAGCTTTGATTGTCGATTTGTGAGTGTTTATGAAGTCTTCTGGGTATCCAATCTCTATCTCAAACTCCATTTGTAGGATATTTTGCTTTCTGTAATACATCTATGTTTCAAATATCAAATGAGTATTTGTATCTGTTATAAATTTGTTCTTCCATTGTATGTAATTATCATTTTATCGTAAAATGTCTGCCTTCAGATTTGTCATTTATGTTGAAAGTTTTCTCTCAGATATTTGATCTCCATTTGATCTCTAAGTTTCTATTTTGCTATCTTGATGTGAAATTATTGATGATCTTAAGAACTCTGTTTGAGTAAATATTGTTTGAGTCTGCAAAAATTGCAAAGTTTTGTATAATACCCAAGGCTGGGTTACTTGAAAATGTTCTATAGGAACTGTGAAAATTTGCATTTACTAAATCTTCTTTATCTTAGTATTTGGAACAATCTTCCCTTTGACATTGCTTGTAGAAGTTGATTTGATCTCTTTTCCTTTATACTATGAACTTTGTACTTAATGTTATCACTTGTAAATTGAAAGCATAATTAAATTGTTCGTTTATCAAGATGATTGCACTGTTTTGATGGTCATATCTTTACATAATATACTGATCAAAATGATAGAATTATGAAATTCTGAACTTTGTTTACTTCTGGAAATACTCCTTGATCTATGGATTTTCTTTGATGAAAGTTACCAACCTTTTGATTCTATTTATGTTATCTTTCATTGATGAACTGAAATGGCATATCACATGATTAAATATGGATTTGATGTTCTTGCCGATTTATTGGTCATTAGGTGAATATTGTGACTCAAACACATTTCTTTTCCAACATACCTACTCCCTTTTCAGTTTTGAAAGCTTGTGTAATGTACTCAGGATCTCTTTAAGGTAGGACTTTACTTTATCCTAAAGTAGCTGTACTGAAAACATTATTGATAAGCCATTAAAACTGAACCTGAAGCTTCTTCATAGCTTGATCTGGGCATTCATATTTGATCAAGGGTTTCATGTTTCTAAAAATAGTTGCAATGTTTGTGCATTGCTCCTTCTGATAGAAGTATGAAGTCTTTACTTCAATTAAATGTTTGTATTAAATGCATCTTTACCTGATTAGCTTGTTGTTTTTTGTAACTTGGCTTCTTTATTCCTACAACCTGAACTTCCAATCTGCTTTATCATACCATCTATCCAAACTTATAAAAGTTATGTTGCTTGCTTGTAATAGCAAACTATTTCAATATAGTCGTGAGTCTTCAATACTCTTGGATCTTGAAGATGTGTGCTGAATCTTTGCTTCATGGTAGTTGATCATTTGTGATCTGCAATTATACTTGTAATTTGTAGTTGCACTTATCTTCCTTTGCATTCATTAGAAGTGACGTAATATCATGAGTTGGGATAAATGCCTTCTTGATTACTTCTATAACATTGATGCTGAATTTGAACTTCATTGAATTTTCCTTATTCAATTATGAAAACAAGCCTTCTACAAGCTTCTTCAAAGTTGTCCATTCATGATTTGTGTATTGTACTTAATTTGATCTTGATCATTTTCTAAAGACATGAATGCACTTTCCTTTGTAGCCTCAAATTTTGTTTATAATTTGAATGCAATCTACATTTGTTAGTACAAAATTTAAATGTTATTCTTCTGCAAACTATACCTACACACTTAATCAAACAATTGGAAAACAATAGGATTTTTGGCCTCTCTTGTATTCCATAGTGAGTTTTTCTCTCTCTTTTTTGTTCTGTCATGATTCATGTGAATGCCATGAGCTTCTGCCAAATAGTGTTGTTCAAATATGATTTTTTTACTCTAATGTACCTTATGCTCTTCGACCTCAAATGGTTCATTTTCATGAAGCTAGATAACACATGAGTATAGATTAAACCATGAGCTCTTTGACTGCCATTCTTTTATTTTTCTCTTTTCAGGTACATTGATGGACTAAAAGATGTGGAAGATGAGGATGAAGGATTTGGAACTGGAGCAATGAAGAACATAAGAAAATCCAAGGCAATGATGGGTTTGTTCTATACTCTTCTGCATTTAGCTTTATGCACATGTTTCTTTTATTTCAATAAACATAAGTTACATCCCATGGCTTGTGTGGGAAACATTGAAATTTCCTCATGAATAAATGATATTATTTCTATAATTGAGTTGTGTAATTCTTTTTACTTTCAGATCTTGTGATATGTAATGATTGTACAATGAATTAAACAACTCAAAAACATACTTAATAACACTTAATCATAGGAAATGATCAAATTGAAAATACCTGTAACTTAATAATGAACATCTGTAAATTAAAATATAGTTATGTGTGTTTTTGCAGAATGCAACACCTCACATATGTTGTTATTCCATGTTCACCTTCATCAAAGTTGCACAAAAACTCTGAAGAACCAAAGTACAACCTTAAGGAAGGCAGAAATGGCTGCAGAACTGAGGATTTGGACTTAAAAACAACAAACATAGTTTCTATTTGCATTGCAGGTGTTCATTATTAAGTTATAGGTATTTTCAATTTGATCATTTCCTATGATTAAATGTTATTAAGTATGTTATTGAGTTGTTTAATTCATTGTACAATCGTTACATATCATAAGATATGAAAGTAAAAGGAAGTACACAACTCAATTACAGAAATAATATCATTTATTCATGAGGAAATTTCAATGTTTCCCACACAAGTCCTGGGATGTAACTTATGTTTATTAAAATAAAAGATACATGTGCATAAAGCTAAAAGAAAAAGAGTATAGAAGAAACCCATCATTGCCTTGGGTTTTCTTCCATTCTTCATTGCTCCAGTTCCATCCCCTTCATCCTCATATTTTGCATCTTTCAGTCCATTAATGTACCTAAAAAGAAAAAAGAAAATAATGTCAGTCAAAGAGCTCAGGGTTTAATCTGTACTCATGTGCTATCTAGCTTCAGGAAAACGAACCATTTGAGGTAAAAAATCATAACGTACATCACAATAACATATTTAGATTTGAAAAGCACTATCTAACAGAAGCTCATGACATTCACATGAATCATGACAAAATAGAAAAAAGAAATAGAAAAAGTCATTATGGAATACAAGAGAGGCCAAAAATCCTATTGTTTTCTAAATGTAACGCCTGCAAGATTTCACACACGAAACCCCAAAACCAAACATAGATTATACTAGTAAAATTATGGGATAATTTTTCTTATTAAAGGACGAATGCATGATTAGCTAAACCCTTAGTTAAAAAAATGATCATCAAAAAATTAAAATAAATAAAAAAATTAGGTAGAAGAATTGATTAAGTCTATGGTTGGGTTTAAAATATTTCATTCGATTAATCTTAAATTAATTTAATACCTAGGTTCCTAAGGTCAAGCAAAAATTTAAAAATAAAAGTTCAAGTTTAAATAACTCTTTCATTACACCAAGCTAATTATTTAAATCTCCATTGCAAAAGTAAACTAAACTAATAAGGGTAGAGTTTATTTAATTTAATTCAAGGATAAAAAGACAATAAATTAATTACTTTCAACACACACTAATTGCCCCTTTCAAAAGGAGATCTATGTGATCAAATGATCACCTCACCTACCCCCACCTAACTATTGTAGGGGACAATCTTGACCCTTGGATGAAAACAATATGGACCATTGGATGAGGGGATTTCAAAGCAACCCTAAAAATCCTTAAAGAAGGCCTTTATCCTTTTCTTTTGCTCATTCTTCTCTCATTTCTTGGTTTTGCAGGTTAAGGAAAGATATGGGAGAGGAGGAAGCCATGGATGAGAAGGTTGCAAGCTTGAGAGTGGATACACACATCCACCATTATTATTCATTTTATTTTATTTTCCATATCTATCCTACCCTCTTCTAGGGGTGAAATTTCTCATTTTATTATAAGCATGGTTTAAAAGAATACCCATTTTGGGTGTATTATTATTTTTTAATTTCTCCAATAGATCTATAATTTTAGTGATATTTACATTTTTTTTTTGAATGCTCTCACTAAGAATATATACATGTATATATATATGTGTGTGTGTGTGTGTGTGTATATATATATATATATATATATACATGTGTGTGTGTGTACACACACACACACACACTAGTGTGTGTGTGTGTGTATATATATATATATATATATATATATATATATATATATATATATATATGTATGTATAAATATATTTATATACCATATTTTAAATAAATATAAAACCTGAAAATAAGAAATGTATTTAAAGTGCATATATATATATACACACATAGTAAAAAAACAATTAAATTAAGGTCGCGGGTAGGAGTTTTACACAGGCCGCATACCCAAAAGAACAAAAAAATGCGGTGGATAAGAATAAAGAAAAGTTTTGGTTTGGTGGGGGCTCGGCCCCCACCCGGTAGTTATTTTAATTAATAAGTTTGGTGGGTTGGGGTAGGGGGCACCACCCCCACCCCAACCAATATGCGCCCCTCCCCCCCCACTCAACCCATATTATTAATATGGGTTGGGGTGGCCCCCCCCACCCCAACCCACCGCCCAATCAAAACAAAGTCCACCGAGGTTACCCCACAAACCAAAAAAAAAAAAACCCGTGACTTCTCCCTTAATGGCCGCACCAACAAGGAATAACTTTCCACAATGAATAACTTTCCTCATTGAAAACATTAATATATGTTTATATATATATATATATATATATATATATTTCTATTTTAAATATTAAAATTTTGTAGCATATAATATAATCTCAACAAATTATTTTTAATAAGGGAAATATTCATAATATATTTAATGTATATAAATTTTATAATAAATTTATAGAATTAATTATATCTCTAATTATAAATGTAGATATATTCTTATAATTTTGGTTTATATAAAAAGAAACTCAATATTAATTCATTTAGAATAGGGAAGACAAGGAAATAATTTCAATAATTTTTATCCATTAGAAGATAGTGACAATTTAAATGCACTAATAAGATTGCTTATTCAAGGAATTTTAACAACTATCTTCCTTCCTACAATTTGATAGGAATGCAACAAAATTTCTATATCCTTTAACACTTTCTTTTCAATCCCCTTTCTTTTTATATACAAAGGTAATTAAAATGACATTCAATTCTTATAGCAAGACATTTTAACAAGTTGTTCATTCCTTCTAACATAACACATATCAACTTTTTTCTTTTTTTTTTGGAATAATAGAATAAATTAGCATAAGAGAAAAATACATTTCCATATTAACTTATTTCAAACTTTGTTACTTCTTCAAACTTAGGCGATAAATTGGTAGATTCCATTCACAATTCTAATAAATATCTTAAAATGCACATTCTCATACAATAATCTTGAAAGAGTTTACAAGGTAAAATGATTTCCAAAGAATACAACACTTTATAACAACTCACAATTTTACAATACTTCCTCTCAAGTGGGAAGTAAAATTTTGAATAGTATACAACACGGTTATCAACAAGCCAACTTTCAAGTCTTCAAAAAGTATGTCCTCCCCACAAGGTAGCTCCAAATTTAGCTTTCTTCAACTTCACAATGGGATCACAAAACATGGAAGTGGGAGTAGGCAATGCTCTCCACCCAACCTTAAATCCATTAAGGGTAGAAACAATCCCCTTAATGGCCCCCGAGCCTCGACCAAGGAACCCTGGGGACCATTGAACAATAATGAAAACTATCACAAAGAGGCTTCTCAACAAGCCACTCATGCAAGACATGCAACTTCACCAAGATCACATAACCAACAAGTTTACACACACACAACAAAACAAAGGTTTGATGATCAAACCAAGTAGAGAAAGGGTTATGGGAGACCACCTCCTTATGCCTCCCAAGTGAAGTGGGAGTCTTACCCTAAGCCTCCAAGTGCACAAAAATAATCACACAATTCCTTATCTCTCCCTTGCAACAAACAACAAATCCATGAATCCCTTTTCTCTCCCCATAGGAAAGACTCCCATTCACACTCCCACCAATTTTCATGCCTCACATAAACTCCCTTTTCCCTCCCCAATGGTCCCATAAGCCCTCCTCACACACCCAACTAAGGCCAACTACTCAACCAACCCACACAAAACACCATCACAAGACAAAATACTTTTAACAAGCACAACATTGCTTACAAAAACACAATAACATAATAGTAAAAGGGTAGAGAGCCTACCTCTCTATCAAGATCCAAGAAAACCTTGACAAACCTCTTAAAATACAAGCCAAGCAATTTCCAAGCATTCCAAAAGCTCTAAAATCTAAAAGTGCATAAGAAGCAAAAAGAGCAAGTAACCCCCATTCCAACCAAAAATCATAATTAAATAGAAATGGGAAGTGAGGATGATGCGGTGGCTTCATGTAGGATGCCACTTCATCATCCCCCATCACAACACTCAAGTCAAATACACCAAGACCAGAAACATCAATGAACAAGAAAGGACTATGACAACCCACATGGCTCAAACTTGCGCCCCATGCTTTCAAGAGACATAATAATTTGGATTAGAAAGAAATTGCAATGATGTTTCTTTTCTTACACTAAAAAATGGACAAAGAAGTCAAAATTAAGCTTCCCAACCCATAGGTAAAGTTGTTGGGTCAAATTAAGAGGCATGAGACAAGTCTTGCTTGTCCCACAAGTCTCCAAAAGTGCCCCCCAAGTCACAATCCGAATTTTAAACTTGGGGTGGAGTAAAACATTCCCAAATACACATAAATTCTACTTACACAAGGACTACAAGATCTCATCACCAGTATTAGTCACATCTCTACTTTGGTTAAACTAAAAAAGAAGGGTTAAGTCTAATAAACACACATTTACACATGCTAATAAAGTGACAAAAAATAAAGAAAGGGACAAAATTCACCCCATGGCCACATATGTGAAATCATGCCCCATGGGAGACTTTTAACCAAGACATGTAAAACACACACTATACAACATTACACAAGTTGTCAAATTTGGCCTCCTTGCTCAACGCTCGACATCCTTTCGTGGTTGGTCCCCTATCCCCTTTGATGTTTGTGATAAAAAGTACTGCACACAACAAATACATCTCTTGGCCTTTTGGCCGCATTAACAACATCGAGAAAGTATAAAAATAAAATCAATGTTCATCATTCAACATTTAACAATTCTACTATCCATCAATATGCCAAAATCTAACCCTAACATCCATGAGATTACAATTATATTCCAACATCTAAAAAACATAACATGTCAGTATAAAATCCACATCATGAAAATCAACATACATCTAACTGTCTAACATAACTATCTAGTGCATCATAATAAAACATAAACATCATAATGTCAATAATCCACATATCAATATAATCTATCATCTACTTGATCAATGTATCATAATCAAATGTTTGAACATCAGTCCAATAGCATAAATATCAAGATAAAACAATGTCAAAGAGGAGTGGGCACTACACTAATTGTTTGATTTAGTGTGTAGGTACAAGTTGTAGAAGAAGAACATTTAAATTTTTTACCGACAAATGCAGATTGCATTCAAATTATAAACAAAATTTGAGGCTACAAAGAAAAGTGTATTTGTATCTTTAGAAAATGATCAAGATCAAATCAAGTAAAATACACAAATCATGAATGGATAACTAAGAAGAAGATTTTAGAAGGCTTGTTTCCAGAATTGAATAAGAAAAAAGTCAATGAAGTTCAAATTCATCATCAATGTTACAAAAGTAATCAAGAAGACATTAATCTCAATTCAGGATATTACGTCACTTCTGATGAATGAAAAGGAAGATAAGTGCAACTACAAATTGCAAGTATAAATGCAAATCACAAAGGATCATCTACCATGAAGAAAAGATTCACCACAGATCTTTAAGATCCAAGAGTATTGAAGACTCACAACTATATTGAAACAATGTTCTATTACAAGCATGCAACATAACTTTTATAAGTTTGGAGAAATTGTATGATAAAGTAGATTGAAATTTTAGGTTGCAAGAATAAAGAAGCCAAGTTACAAAAAAAAAGCAAGCTAATAAGGTACAGATGCATTTAAAACAAACATTTAATTGAAGTAAAGACTTCATACTTCTATCAGAAGGAGCAATGTACACACATTACATCTATTTTTTAGAAACATGAAACCCTTTATCAAATATGAATGCCCAGATCAAGCTATGAAGAAGCTTTAAGTTCAATTTCAATGGCTTATCAACAATGTTTTTAGTACAACTACTTAAGGATAAAGCAAAGTCCTACCTTAAGGAGATCTTGAGTACATTACACAAGCTTACAAAACTGAGAAGGGAGTAGATATGTTGGAAAAGCAATGTGTTTAAGTTACAGTATTCACCTCAAGATCAATAAATCAACAAGAACATAAAATCTAGATTTAATCACGTGATATGCCATTTCAGTTCATCAATGAAAGATAACATAAATAGAATCAAAATTTTGGTAACTTTTATCAAAACAAATCCATATATCAAAAAGGTGTATTTCTAGAAGTCAACAAAGTTTAGAATTTTAGACTTATATCATTTTGATCAGTATGTTATGTAAAGATATGGCCATCAAAACAGTGAATCATTTTGATAAACGAACAACTGAATTCTACTCTCAATTTACAAGTGATAACATCAAGTACAAAGTTCATAATACAAAGGAAAAGAGATCAAATTAACTTCTAAAAGCAATGTCAAAGGGAAGAGTGCTCTAAATACTAAGATAAGGAAGATTCAGTAAATAAAAAATTTCACAGTTCCTATAGAACATTTTCAAGTCACCCAGCCTTGGGCATGAGATATAATTTTTCAAGTTTTGGAGACTTAAACACGAGTTACTCAAACAAAGTTCTTAAGATCATCAATAATTTCACATCAAGATAACATGTAATAGAATCTTAGAGATCAAATGGAGATCACAGATCTGAGAGAAAACTTTCAACATAAATGACAAATCTAAAGGAAATCATTTTGTAATAAATTGATAATTATATACAACGGAAGAACATATTTATAATGAATATAAATACTCATTTGATATTCGAAACTTCAATGTATTACTGAAAGAAAAATATCCTACAAATGGAGTTCAAGATAGAGAGCGGATACCCAGAAGACTTTAGAAACACTCACAAATCGACAATCAAAGCTATAGGAAGATGGCCACTTAAGTAAATTTCCTAAACAATGATTCAGGACATATACAGTTTTCCAAAGGTTATAAACATATATGATCAAAACAACCTTGTTGTTAAAGTATTCCAATGCCAGTTTTCAAAATGCAAACTATTAGTTTGTAATCATAGTTTTGAAATATTAGGTAAATAACCAGTTGAAAAGAATAGAGGGTTTGAATCAGTTAGAAACGACAACTCTAGAGAAAAAGAATACAATCAGAACTTTGTAACATAAGCTCAGATCTTCATACAGAAATCAACTTGTACAACTAGCTTCAATTCCAGGAGTCAAAGAAAGGAAAATAAAAGGAGTTCTCACAGTGCATTAAAGATTAAGGGCATGTACACAAATATGGGGGGCTAAAAAGCGGCAAAAATCCATTTTTTGGCCATTTTGGCCATAACACGCTCACGTTATGGCTTGGACGCGTTATAACGTGACAGAGAAAAATTAGGGTTGTGTTATAATGCGAGCACCTTTTGGGTCGGTAAGTTCAAGCCGTAACATGAGCACATTATAATGTGCTCGTGTTATAACATGCTGACGTTTCAATGTGTTATGTGGTAAATGTGTTTATGACATGCTTCTATTGACTAAAATAAATGCTAAAGTATAAGTTTTTATATTATTATTATTTCTTATTATTTAAATTTATTTAAGTAAATATAAGATATAAGGGTCACTCTGCACTTTATGGAACTAGTCTCACAACTCCATCTGTCACAGTTTATAAGATAGGTTTTTAGATTCTAATATGGTAAGTGCATAGTTATTTTTAAGGATTTCAACATTCAGCCTTCAAGTTTTCAGGGGCCTTTTCGATTGGTTATTGAAATTTGTAGGAGTTTTAGATGTGTCAAAACTATATATTCATAGGAACCTCTTCTTCCTTCAAAGTGCCTAGTTTGTCTCAGTAATGATGTCTCCATGTATCCAAGGATCGAGGACTATTAGGGTCTGTAGCAGGATTGGACATCTAAGAATTATTGAGTGTCTGAATCAAAATGTCATTGTATTTGGAGAAACATTTTCAAACATGGGAGTAATGCATCTTGGAAAATAAAATTGAACCTAAAAATCCTCTCAAATTACCAGCTTACACAAGCACTGGAAATATCAAGCTATATTCTTCGAATGAAATCTTCATTCTGACAGCTTAAATCTGAAAGAATTATTCAAAAGAGCGTAAAAATGATCATATTTACTTGGTATCCTAATATATCAGACCCAAAAATACCACTGGACTTTCTATTCTCAATTTAGGGTTTAGCATTTAGGGCTCATGGTTCAGGGTTCAAGCTTTAGCACTTAGGGATAAGGTTTTAGGGCTTAGGGCTCAGGATTCAGGGTTCAATGTTTAGGGTTTGTGGTTTATATTTTATGGTTTACGGTTTATGGTTTATGGTTTAGGTATCAGGGTTAAAGACTAAATGTTTAGGGTTTAAAATTTAGGATTTAGGGTTTAGGGTTTAGGATTTAGTGTTTTGGGTTTTGGGTTCAGAGTTTAGATCTTAGGGCTCATGGTTTAGGGTTTAGGTTCTTTGTTTTATGGTTTATGGTTTAAGGTGTAGGGTTTTGGGTTTAGGGTTTAGGGTTTAGTATTTAGGGTTTAAATTTTAGGGTTTACGGTTTAGGGATCAAAGTTTAGGGTTTATGGCTAAGGGTTTAATGTTCGAGGTTACCAGTTTAGGGTTTATGGTTTAGGGATCAATACTCCAGGCTCAAGGTTTAGGTTCTAGGGACTAGGGCTCAATTTTTAGTGTTCAAATTTTAAAATTTAGGGTTTAAGGTTTAGGTTTTAAGGTTAAGGGTTAAGGGTTTACGGTTAAGGGTTTAGGGTTTAGGGTTTAGGGCTAATGTTTAGGGTTTAAGGTTTAGGGCTTAGGGATTAGGGTTGAGTGTTTAGGGTTTAAGCATCAAGGTTCAAGGTTCATGGTTTATGGTTTAAGGCTCAAAGTTTAGGGTTTAGGGTTTAGGTTTAGGGCTTAGGGTTTAGGGTTCATAGTTTAGGGTTTAGGGTTTAGGGTTTAGGGTTTAGGGATCAGTGTTAAGGATTGATGGTTTAGGGTTTAGGTCTCAGGCTTTATGCTTTAGTGTTTAGGGTTTGAGTTTATGGTTTATTGTTTTAGGCTTAAGGCTTAGGGTTTAGGGTTTGAAGTTCATGCTAGAAGTTTTGTCTCTCAAAATTAGTGGTAGGACAATAAATGTCTACCACGTGCCACCTTCAAATTTCAAATTTCATTTCGTTTAAATTTGATTCAAGAAATTTTGGAGGAAATGCACTTGCCATTTTCTTCACACCTTCAGAGGTCTAAAATGTCAATTTGACCCAAAATTTGAAAATATGGATAACTTGGGAAGCCGAATTACATTTATAAAGGCAAGCTCAAAGCGAAGGAATGCATTTCGTAAGTAATCCCAATAAAATTTGTTTTCTTTTTTATTAATACCTGCTAAAACTAGTCTTGCAATTGTATCCTGATAAAAATAAGTTCCCAGGAGCTGAGGGAGAATTTAAACTTATGACACAAGCATGGGGAGTTCTTTCTGATAATACCAGAAAGGCTACCTAAGACGTCATGGGGAAAAACCAACAAGGGCACAACCCCACCTTCCACCAACTGAATTCCATATACACTGACATTGCCTTTGGCATTACCAACAATCTAAATGAGATTAATTCTTCAAGTGTGGATGCCTTTCGTAAAACTTCGATATTCAATGACCATGACCAGAACCAAAAACAAGACTAGGAACATGACCTAGACCAGGACCTAGACTGGAAATTTGAGAGGATTTTTGAGATTCAATTTTATTTTCCAAGATGCATTACTCCAATGTTTGAGAATGTTTCTCTAGATACAACAACATTCTGATTCAGAACTCGATGATTCTTGAATGCCCAATCCTACCACATACCCCAGTAGTCCTCAATCCTTGGATACAGGGAGACATCATTACTAGACAAACTCAGGCACGTTATTCAAGGAAAAAGAGGTTCTTGTGAATATATAGTTTTTATAACTCACATCACACCCTTCATTAGACTTAATGACAACCCCTATCTTTTTTAAGGAGCTTCTGAAAGCATCCATGGGTTTATCATAGAAGAAACTACCAATGAATGGAAGGTCACTAAGTCATAGGCTAACTGAATCCCATTCAAAACTAAACAAGAAAGATTTAGTAGGTGACTGATAACTCCTTTGTGTTCTTAGTTATACCCCTATTTTTATGCTTATTTTGTACAAGAAGATTCAATGATGGTTCTAGGCACGAGACTAGGAAATATGGTAGTAATATTGTCATGCCCTCCTAGTCAAGTAGTCGGAAGCCATATTAGTCTTGTTGATACTTAGTACTAATTACCAATGAAATCTAATTATCCAACTTTAATTTTATTTACTCATATTCCAAGTCATATTGAATAACCATTTTGATAGGGGAGTTGCCCTCTTCGATTGTGATACAATGAATATTAATATGATCCTCATAAGGGGAGTTGTACCTAGAGACGTATCATCTGATCCTACACCTAAGCCCTAAGTCATAATCACTAAACCCTAAATCCTAAACCTTGAACCCCAAAACCTAAAACCTAAATCCTAAACCCTATTTCTAGCACCTTGAACTCTAAACCCTAAATCCTAAACCCTAACCCATAAACCCTAAACCCTAAGCCATAAGCCATAAGCCCTAAACCCTAAACCCTAAAATATGAACCCTAAACCTTAAAACTTAAACCCTAAGTCCTAAACCCTAAGCCCTAAACCTAAGCCATAAATCTTGAGCCATAAATCATAACCCTTTAACCCTAAATCCTAAACCCTTAGCCTTAAACCCTAAACCCTAAATCTTATTCCCTAAACCCTAAACCCTAAATCGTAAACCTTAAACCTAGAGCCTGAAACCCTGAGCCATGAACCCTAAACACTAAATCCTAAACCCTAAACCCTAATCCCTAAACCATTAACTCTAAGACATGATCCCTAAACCATGAGCCCTGAGCCCTAAACCCTAAACCCTAAAACCTAAACCCTATTTTTACCACCATAAATCCTAAACCCTAAACCGTAAGCCCTAAACACTAAGCCCTAAACCCTGACCGATAAAACCTAAACCCTAAACCCTAAACCCTAAGCCCTAAACAATATTCCTAAATCTTCCTGAATTTCCTCCAAAAGTTCCAAGAGTCTCTGATATCACTTCTAGATGCTTAATATATTTTTTGAACTATCCTAGAGGGTGTTTGATTAGCTCAGTGCTATTCAATGATTAGTGTCTAGGGTTTAATGTTCAGGGTTTAGGGTTTGTTGTTTATGATTTAGGGTTTAGGGTTTAACGTTTACGATTTAGCATCTAGGGCTCATAGTTTAGGGTTTAGGGCTTAGGGCTATGGGTTGAATGTTTAAGGCTTATGGTTTGGGGTTTAAGATTAACAACTTAGGGTTTAGTGTTTAGTGTTTAGGGTTTAGGGTTTAGGGCTCATGGTTAAGGGTTGATGGTTGATGGTTTAGGGTTTAGGGCTCACATTTGATTGTTTAGGGTTTAGTTCTCAGGGTTCATGGTTTAGGGTTTATGGTTTAAGTTTATGGTTTAGGGTTTTTAAAGTTCATATTAGAATTTTCATCACTCAAAAACACAAAATGGTGTTTTAGGAAGGTGTTTTCAACTCAAAAAAATTGGCCTCATCCTCATGAGATCATTACCCATGGTAAACAATAGTTTATTTATGATAGTACCCATTCCTACATGTACTTATCAATATTTACAAATATTAACCTATCACCATGTGGTGATCATATCTTTAGTACTTACAAATTTAGGGCCATTGTTTTACGATTTGAAAGGGGTAGCTACTTTATCTTGAAATTCTTCATGAAACCTTCAAGCATTAGAGAAAAATGGATGTTACCAACATGTATAAGATCCACATATCTTTCCAGTGCCTATTTATTTTCCTCCTGACTCCTTACGGAGCTCCCAAAATCATCCGAAGAAGTCAAATTTCACCATTAGTGTGTTTATTCCCTGCATCTAGAAAACGTTTTGTTGAAAAGATTGCCCTTTAATGAGTAAACCTTTCCTAAATCTTCCTAAACACTGCTAAAAATGTCAATAACTAATCCAAAAGGCCCCAAAACATAAACAATGACTATATTCTTTCACAAAACAAATATCGATTATATAATATAAACCCTAAAAGATTGAATGTTGAATGTTGAAATCCTGAAAAATACCTATGTACAAACCATATTAGAATCTAAAAAACTATCTTCTAAACCATGATAGATGGAGCTATGAGACTAGTTATATAAGGTGAAAAGTGACCCTAATATATTAAATTTACAAAAATAAATTTAAAGTATAATAAATAATAAAATAAAAAATATTTATTTTAGTCAATAGAAGCATACCACAAACACATACACCACATAACACATTGAAACATGGGCGCGTTATAGCACACTTGCATTATAACGCGCACATGTTTTATCTTTTTTGGGTTTGAAATTCCCAATCCATAGGCTTGGATTTGCCTTGGATTTCCAAACCAAAGGTTTGGACTGTTTTTGCGTGATTAAAACCGTGTTTGACAGAAAAACATCAAAATTTCACGTGTGCACCCCAATATCTCGTGCATTAAAACGTAATATAAAAAAAAAGTATACTACGATTTCAATCTCGGTTTTACCTTGATGATGATATAATTCTTTCTAAAATCCGATTAGCTTAAGGCTTTCATCCATAATTTCTTTTACTAGTGCCTTGTTTTCTTGCAAAAACCTATGCATACATTTTGGTGCACAATTTACGATTTTTTCATCCAATTTTTTTAAAAAGATCATTTTTTATAAACTCCATTCTACACGATCTTCAAAAAAGAAAAATAAAAAACTACTTTTTTTCTCAAAGTTAGGGGGGTGCACACAAAAATATTTCATTTCCGGGATATGTGCACTTTGAAAATTAATAAAAAATTATATATTCATCCAAAAATTTTGAAAAATTAATGGGACCTCATACATGGTCTTAAATAAATTTCTATTGAAGGGATTTAAAATTAAATTTATAGAACTCAAAAAATGTGGGGGTGCACAAACAATAGGTTCTTATCTTTTTGACACAAAATAGACATACTTTATGTGCACACCACATTTGACCCTCTTAATCTCAACCATTTTCATAAAAAAATAGTAGTTTAGAAACTAGATTTCGAGATCTATGGTACTTATTCTTATCACTTTGTCAAAATTTGAGCCTAAGCATGCCAAATTATTCAACAAATTTCAGGTTTTGCTGATTTAGGGAAAAAAGGTGTCCCTTTTTAACCCACGTTTTGGCCCCCCATCTTTGTGCACTTACCCTTAACTGTTTTACATCAAGTTTTATAAATTTTGTGAAGAGAAAAGTTCATAAGGAATAACAAAACTCAAAAAACCTCAACAACGGTGGCCATAAACACAATAGAAGGCTTCGAATCGAGTTCAAAAAACCAAAATAAATGAAAAATGCCAGTTACAGTAAAGGAAATGCTCCATACTTCGTAGCTGAAACAATTCTATCAAGCACTTCAAAAGATTCACATAAATAAGGAACCAACTTACCGAATTTATAGAAGCATTTTTGAAACCCTCAGAAGATCTATCAAAAGTAGACAAATGAAATCACCCTAAACGAGTTAAAACTCGAAGTTTCCAAGAAACACATGAAAACATAAATATTTCAAGGTTTCATTGCTATGGAGCCAGTAATCAAAAGAATGATCAGATCACATTGGAAAGGAACTAGGAATTTTACCTTCTTGATAGTGTAGGGCTCATTAAAAGCTTGAAAGGATAAAGTATGACTGCCACAACTCCTCAGAGAGAGCCTAATGGCTTTAAAAATAACAGTGAACACAAATTCATGCCCGTAATGGAACCATAGAGACGAAATTGCAAAGTTTGAGCTCCATTACCAATGATAATGGCGTTCATGACTAAAATATCTTTCAGAAAACTCAGAAAGAGCGTAAATGACAAAAATAGACAAGATTCAAAGTCACAGAGCCTCACAAGATAGAGAAATGCATGATTTCGAGCTTCCGAAGATTAAAAAAATGGTGGTCTAATACAAATTTAGCATGGCTTCACCACTTGTAACGAGCAATGAAAATGAATTGAGTTTAGGTTTTGAGTCATTTTACACAGCTCGAATAACCATCACTTAACCTAACTCGACCCAGGAGTTACAAGATCAACGATGAGGATCATGTTGGTACAAGATCAAACATTCGAAAATGCAAACCCAACTCAACAACCCAAATCACCATGAATACAAATACCAATGCTCCAGATTGGAATAGTACAAAGATCAACGCTTGAGAGTTGATCACCATATTCAATACGTTCTAAGTCACTATGCTAAAGCATCAACAATGGAGGTCAAGAAAGGACATTAATCAATGGATAAGAATGCAAACCACCATGTTAACCAGGGATAAAAGAATCAACTACTCAGATAAGGAAGTATAGGGATGAAAGGTCGACGTTGAATACCTAACTCGACTAGAGTTAGATGTGAGTAACCGAGAAAGAAGGGTTAGCCATCGTGGGAAGGGGGCTATCCCCATGATTAAAATTATTACATTGACCTTTCTAAGGTCTAAAACCATAATGCCACAAAATTTTAAAAATTACCGACAACCTTGTAATATATACAATGGTGATCCCAAAAACAGGGTTGAAATATGATAATCAAAAAGTGCCAAAGACTAAGATTTTGAAACCTTAAATTTTGTGAAAAGGATGTCAACGGCTTAATTTTATGCCATCTAAATCATAGTATATGCCAATTAATCAAAGGTAGTCGGTTCATCATGTATACCATACAAAGTCAAAAGGAGGTCTCTCCATGGGTTAAAACAATTATTTACATATGACCTATTATGCAAGTTGATTATAATCAGAACCTGATTATTAATCAAATCATGTCATATGCCAAGGATAAAGGAAAGACCCAATCAATTATATGCATGTCATGATGAGCTTAAGACAAAGAAGACACTACATAAAAAGGAGGTCAACATCAAAGCTCATGAAGATAATTTTGAAGTCCTAATTACCTTAATTTTCACAAAATAAAGGTATTATTTTCTTGCACATACCTACAAGTGGCCCCCCACAGTAACGTGGATTTTTGTTAAGTGGTGGAGATTAAAGGTATTATTTTTGCACAATATGTAATTTTTTGCATGCCATCACTAGACGAAAGAACAAAGATAAAGCCAAAATTATCATTGCAAGTGGCTAATACACATGTGTCACGTCATGCACTAGAGGATAAAGAACATGCACTTGCATTAGAGGAGACTTGCAAAGAAAGAAAAAGCTATTGTAAGCTAATTTATTCACCCAAGTTTTTTTTTGTATTAAAAATAGAGCAGTCAACTACACTTTGACTAAGTGTATTTTTGTAACTAAGGCTATTAATGCCTCATTGTAAATTGCATGGTTATTTATATTCCTTTATGTATTCATGATGAAGGCTAAAAATAAAATGCATTAGCGAGTACAAGCTTCATCCTATTTTTAGGAGTGGTTGGGTGAATTATTTTGCTATATATTGTGTGCATTAGAAGGGCACAGGAGGAATTTTTGGATGTAGGAGTGCTGAAGCATTTTTTTGCTAGTTTTTCCCTAGAATGAGAACCACTTATTTCCTTTCCAATTATTTGCAGTGGTGTGTATCTTTTTATTAGCTCTTGAGAATGTTAATTCCCTGAATTAATTATCTTACCTTGATGCAGATTTGGTGTTTCTAAATAGTCTTAGTGTGCATGTTAACTATTGTGTTATTGGTATTTATCCCTCAAAACATAAGTGTTTACCTTAGGATCAAGTTGAAACCCATTGGTTCGTGTTTCTGCAATTTTTTCTCAGTTTACAGTGCATGTACTCAGTCAAAGCCCTTAATCACTTTGGTGTATCACCCCATTTTAAATTTAGTTACATAAATCTTTTTACGCTTAAAACTCCAAAAAACCCCAAAAAATTAGTTTAGTATACATCTATAAGGAACCGACCTTGATACCAGAGACTCACCTCAATAATAGGTATACCCATTGACCTGAGATGTTTCCATTGTATCTATAGAAGTGGGGGAGAGAAGAAAGCTTAGAACCCTTGCTGTTATCCCTCAACCAAGGTGTACTTTTGAGAGATAATAGTTTTTGGCACGTTTGGTTGGACCACGAATCAGATTCGCAACAAATTACAACAATTTACAACAGATTTATAGCGAAGAAACAACACTTTTGGAAGGACAAAGCTACATAAATCCATTAAAAATCAAAAGAAATTATTTGGTGACTCTGTAAGGCTGATTTCAGACCAGTTTTGTAGCATGTGCCATGCCTAAGTGACTATAAGATCATTGGTGATAAGACTTCATGTTGATTTTATTTCATTACCTTTAAATTCAGCAAGAATAAAAAGAGTTGGCAATACCTTACCTTATAACAGGACCATTTTTGGTAACTGTCCTTCCCTTACTTCACTACGTGTTAATCTTGTTGTTCAAATCCATGTTATTTCAGTGGCTCAAAAACCACCACTACCACCTAGGAATTTTGTTACCTTCACCAATGGTAGCCCCTTAGTAATTCCAGTTTATCATGACATTCATGTTGCTACCTTAAAGGTTTTACCCTCATTTACTAGTGTTAGCGTATGGATTTGCACGCATGGAAATGACATGCAACAGTGTGGGAATGAAGTCCCTCCTCAATGAAGGTGAGGCTGCTTTATTGAAAACCAAAAATGTATTTAACTCTATACATTCAAAATTGTATGTGGGGGGTGTTTTGGAACATCAATGGAAAGAAAAGTGAATGAGGGAGATGAAATGGAATGAAAGAAAGGAGTGAAATGGAATGAATGGAAAGAACATGCAAGAGTTAGGTAAAACAGAGCCTAATATTGCATGAGGAAGAAAGAAGAATAACTAACACAAATAAAACGGAGTTTGAGTTAGCCAAACAAGAACGTGTAAAAGGGAACACACATGAGCAAGTAGATAATCATAGCTTGATCACTGTGAACTAGAACAATCGATTAATAACGTTGACAGTAAGATCAAAGATAATATTTGCATGCAAGATTCAAACACCTAACATCTAATGAACATAAGAACATCAAATGTTACAAGAGACAATGAATGCGACACAAAGTTCGTATTTCATTAACTCCAAAATGTTTTTCACAAAAGAACACAAAGTTTCTTCCAGAAACAAAGCTTGCACAAAAAAGTATTTCTTCTCCTCTCTCAAAGTCACCTTACAAATGATCCCCTCACTTCATTTTATGACCCAAAAGTTAGTTAGAAAGTAGTTAGGGTTTTACATGACCCTTAAATAAGGCACTTAAGTGACCTTTGAATTTTTCAACAACTTTATTAAAGACAACCCAAGAATAGAAATTAATTAAAATACCCATAGTTTACTGAAAACAAATAACAACACCTTTTAAAATATACAATAATAACCAGTGCCTTATCCATTGAAATGGGGTCTGCCTATCTCAAGCGTATGAGAAATGGACTCTCCCACTTTGTTAGATACCAAGAATATTAACTCCTTGAACCGCCGGTGAAATTAGGATCTGCCGCTTTTTCCAGTTGAAAGGATCTACACCTTCCCAAGTTTTGAAACATCTTTTCTTCTTCCGGAGGTTCACTTGGTCGAAGAATAGCCTCACAAAATACCTGTAATTCAAGAATTTTGCTTGGCATATCATTTAAATTAACAATTTTGGATTGAGTGTTCTCAAATAAGTTCTTTAATTTAATGCACCTCTCCATCGAAACTGACGAGAAATTGTTGGCGGGAGTGTACATGTCCTTAAACAATTGTGAAAATTGCTCTTCCACCTGCTCCGATGAACACCTTTGATTATGCTCATTTACAAGGTTGCAAGGAATCTCAGATATGAATTCTTGAAGCAAGGAGAGTGAAGTGAAGGATTCATTGCACATGCTATCATAATGAATCATAGAATCCTCGAGAAGCATCTTTCTTGATTTGAGATGCAGACACCAAAGAAAACGTGTCCCTCGATTTTCAAATTCGAGAATTCCTTCAATGGCTAAAACTGAAGATTCCATACTTGTCATCTCCTGCAAATTGGGCAATACCTCATCCAAATTTGATACAGTAGTAACAAAAGTTTCTTTTAAAGAAAGAATTGGATCAAGATACGCACTAACATCTTCATCAAGCTTAACCGCGGTCTTGATTGTCCCCTGGCCTAAAACGAGAATCTCTGAAAGCCAAGTTTTAGTGACATGGCCCAATGTGTTTATATCTTTTTACAAATTGAGAGTATCTTCATTTGGGGCAGCCACTGCATTAGGTACGGGGAAAGTGGATGATATGGGGTTTATCAAATGTTGAACATATTCCACCAATTGATTCTTTTCAGCCTTGAGATGAGAGTTTTGAGACTTGTATTTCTCGAGTCTCTTTAGCACGATATCAATTGAATCTCGAGCCATCGCCATGTCACTTTCTAATGTAGATCTTCCAAGTCCAAGTATGGAAAATTCATAATCAATAGGTGTCATGGCATCACGCTCCTTATCAACTTGAGGGACGACGATGTCTGCAAATCTATTTCCATCACTATCCACCATTATTCAAGAAAGCACCTTTGGAATGACATCATTTGAAAGTTTGAAAAGGGCATCAAAATCAATGTCAATTGCCTTGACAACCCTCTTCCTTTTCTTAACCTCAAAATCAACCCAGGAAGAAGTATCATGCACTATTTCCACATACAAAATCCTAGAGCTCGAATTAATATTCTCATTATTCTCGACATCATAAGATATTGCTTGAATCTTATCTACGACCTCGATTTGAGGAGAAACAAACTCAATATCCACTTCCTAATTATTCAGGAGAATTTGGGAAATCCCTTCATGAACTACATGCTCCGAAGTGTTTGATATTTGAATTACCTTCACCTGAGTGGATGCTTGTTCGAAACATGGTTGAGGATATTTTTCTACTAGCTTCTGAGCACTATTAATGATGTGGGTAGAAGAATCTCTACTCGAGGTGGAAAATCCAGACACACGCTCTTTTCCTTCTTCGGGGTTAGGATCTTTAGATCTTTCTCCTCATGACACGTTACTTGGCGATGTGGATTTTGGCAACCACTCCTTTCTTGCTTGTTGTGTATGATTGGATGGTATAGAGGTCGATCGAGAAGTGACTTTGGTCAAATGGAGGCCCCCTCGTGTTGGAAATTTTTGTGATCCCAAACATGATCTGGAATTGATTGCAACTTGGAAAGTTCTCTGTCATACCAAGATATGATTCTTTCAATAATTGGTTAGTTCTTGCCATCAAGAGAAAATTCATCTCTTTTGGTCCAATCGATTCGAGGCAATGGGGTAAAAGCAACTGAATCATATGAGGGATCAATGACATCCTCATCATCATTTATGAATGAATCGGGAGGGCTCTTGATGTGGAAGTCCTTGATCTGAGCAAGTGTTAGGTGAGAGTAATCCCGTCTTCTTACCTCATGTTTGTCCAAACAAACAGCCCAAAAATATTCCATGGTAGGATTATGTTGATACTTTGCTCCCAAAATCTTTTGCATATATCCATGGATATCAAACTAGGCTCTCTTCACATATGGATGGATGGTTATAAGAGCGAACTCTTTTTCCATGAGTTGTGCACTGAAAAGATTTGGACATTGGTATTCCCCGATTTGGATTGGGAAATGAATTCTTGAATGGTGCTTGTCACTAAGAAGGCAGTGAACTTGGAATAATTGTCACGCCAGCTCCATTAATGCCCATCTGTCACTGATGTACTTAGGAAGTTTCCACGGGGTACCAACAAATCCACTCACACGAATGTAGGAAAAAGATGAAAATTGAATAAACCAAGTTCCCCATTGGGAAATGACACTCATGGCTTCTTTAGAAAACCTTTCCTCAGTATTCCGATTCAGGTTCCAAATCACGCGGAAGGTGAATGCATCGTTGACTCTTCTAAAATGGTGAGAACTATTTTTGAAACTGAGTTGAGGGTAATAATGAAAAACACTATTTGATGGCCCCATGACTCCTCTCGTTTCAAGTCCCGAAAATAGCTTTCTTTGTGTTACCGCTTAAGTCATATACGATGTCATCTATAAGCATCTAGTGATCTTAACTTCTATCAATTGTTTGTGAAGGGTGTTACTGATGATGGTGGCCCAATCCACAAACTCTTTCTTGGCTAGGATGATAAAAATAAACTGAGACATCCATGGGTGGAAAATCCTAGCAGAAGGTAGACCGAAAACTCGACTTAGGAGAGTAATCATGTCCCCGATTTCTTCCACAAACTCAATTTGGTACAGTTCTTTGGGAAGCCTATCAATTCGAGGTCTCTTAGTCACTAACCAGTTGTTGTTAACAATCTTGCTCCATCTCAGGGGTTCTTCATCCTAGAATTCTTGTGCTGACTGGTGAGTGATATTTGCATTCTCGGGAAAGTCGGGTATGCCGAGCAATTCCTCAATGTGTTCTGGTGTGATTAAGAGGAAAGGATCGCAATTATCTTTAGTCACCATGATGAGTTACATGCCAGGCCCAATGTGCCTTAAACAAATAAAATCAAGATGTGGCTACAGCCACATGAAACACCTCTTGGTTATAACTACCACATGGGCTGTTGTCGTCGCATATAGGAGCAACATCAGGAGGAGGAGGAGGAGGAGGGACAGATTCTCTGTCTATGGAACAGATGGCCACATGGGCTGTTGTAATTGTTTGCTTGGGATTTTTTCTTATTCTATTTTAATCGAACAATCGATTCATTTGATTGGCAAGGTAATTTGTTTGTTCAGATTCTTTTCCCTGTTGAAATTGAGTGAGTATTGTGATCTGCAACAATCTGGCCATTCGTCACAGTCTCCTTGGAGATGAGAACATTGTGCACGCATGGTCGGAAACCATGGCAACCTTTTTTGTTTCTGTAAACTCTCTAAGGTTTACAACCGGACAGCAGTCCTTAGACATCCCAACTGGACTATGAGAGAATTTCACAAAATCACTAAAACATAAATTTAAAAAATAAATAGAAAGATTACAAACAAGCATAAATCTATAGCTAGATTAGAACCTGTTAAAATTACTTCCAAGACGAGACTAGCCACTGACCTGTAAACTACTGCTGCTGCTGCACTTTATTAAAATTCACATCAAAATACTTGTTCAACCTAACTGAACTATTAACATGTAAGCCACTGGTACTCACTACAAGTCACCACAATGTTGAGGAGAACTTTGCAGTAGTCGTCCGAGACCCACATCGTAGGAAACAAACCCGATTTCTTTGCAAAGTTTGCTGATGATCTGTTCGTAGTCGACAATGGCCTTGGTTGTGATTTTTCCAAACACCATGACCATGTTGGCAAGCCACTTTACTATTAGGGTGCTACTCCAGGAACGCGTTTGATATCTAGTGTGTGGGTGTCCCTCGTTCACCCACTCCAATGTAAACAAAAATGTATTTCTGATCTTCCCCCAACCAAAATATTTACCAAAATCATCAATTTTGAAAATCATGCAGTATGGCTCTGTGCCAAGCAAGCTGCAAATACGGTTTCCCAAAAATCAACAGGTACAAACAGTCCATATTCAACGTCCTCTTTGCACCTTAATCTTTGCCGTCGATGCTTCTGACATGCGTCAGACCCCCTCAGCCTCAACCCAACTGAAGGAATGCCTTTCAGCGTAATTATTTTTAATTGGTGGTGGGCATCTTTTGTGTTCATCATGATTTAGTGTATCTTTTGTTAGCAGTAATGACATGTTGACAGTAAACTAAATTCAATGTTGTCAGTAATGGCATCATAAATGAGGAAGGTGACAATAACCTACCAAAAAATTATATAAATAATGTTGACATATGATGGGTGTAGATAAATGAAGAATGATAATAAACTACACAAAATTGTTAGTATTTTTATTTCATGGTGGGCATATTTCATGTTCATCACGATTTAGTATATTTTTTACTACCGAAACAGAAAAGAAAGTAACAGAAAGAGGTCCAATAAATTAAATTCAATGTTATCAGATAATGGTATCATAAATGAGGAAGGTGATAATACCCTACCCCAATTTTTTTATATAAATGCAATGTTGATTGATTATGGTTGTAGATAAATGAGGAGTGACGATAAATTACACAAAATTGTTAGTATTTTCATTTGGTGGTGGGCATCTTTTGTGTTCATCACGATTTAGCGTATCTTTTGTTAGCTAAACAGAAAATAAAGTAACAAAAAGAGGTCCAACAAACTATTTTCAATGTTGCAGAAAATGGTATCATAAATGAGGAAGGTGACAATAATATACCAATTTTTTTTTTATATAAATGTAATGTTGACTGGTGATGGGTGTAGATAAATAAGGAGTGATAATAAACTACACAAAATTGTTAGTATTTTTATTTTGCGGTGGGCATCTTTCATGTTCATCACGATTTAATGTATCTTTTGTTAGCGAAATAAAAAAGAAAGTAACATAAAGAGGTCCAATTAACTAAATTCTATGTTTCCGATAATGGTATCATAAGTGAGGAAGTTGACAATAAACTACCAAAATTTTCTATATAAATGCAATGTTGACTGATGATGGGTATAGATAAATGAGGAGTGATAATAAACTACACAAACATGTTAGTATTTTTATTTTGTGGTGGGCATCTTTTGTGTTCATTATGATTTAGTGTATCTTTTGTTAGTGAAATAGAAAATAAAGTAAAGAGAAATAAGCCCAATAAATTATATTTAGATAATGGTATCATAAATGAGGAAGGTGACAATAACCTACCAAAAAAAATTGATAGTGTTTTAATAATATGAAAGGCATCTTGCATGTTTATCAAGGTGTCCTCTATTTGTTATAAGTGAAAAGGAAAGGAAATGAAAAGTCCTTTTAAAGTTTGTAAGTAAAAAAGAAAGGAAATGAAAATTCCTTTTAAAGTCTAATATATTAAATATAATTTTGATGATTAAGGTATGACATAGTTGTGTAGATATATGAGGAGGCTGACGATAAACCACACAATTTTTTGGCTGTGTAATCACATTGAAGATTTCTATTTTGTAGTCTTCACAATGTGGTGTGTTTGTTTTTGGTAAAATGGAAAGGTCCTTTTAAAGTCTAATCAACTAAATGCAACATTGACAGATGATGGTATGATAGAGGGGTGTAGACTAGTACACATTTTAAATATTCTATTTGAAATATGTAAAAGGTGCTTATCCTCAATATTTCATATACCACATCAATTAATAACCTCATTACCTTCTCCTCCAATTTACAATTTACCGGTGACAAACGGTAATTAGGTGCTAGCTACACAACTATTGGATTTGAAAAAAAAATCTCAGAAAATAAAAAATTCTGCCATTATTTAAACCCTAATTAAATTATGTTATGGAAAGTGCACAACAATCAATAGGATGAAAGGGTTTGCTATGGGAGATTATTATGATCTAATTAGTTTACAAGTAGCCATTTGTAACTATAATCATGCGTGAATAACGCATTAATACTTATAATGATTGATAAATGGTAAAAAATTTCTCAAATAAACAAGAGGAGATGAAGTGTTAGTTGTACATGATAGAACAAAGAAGATATAGATGTGTAGATAGGTGAAATAGAAATACCAGAAAATTGATATACTTTATTACCAATTATGGAACTGGAAACTTGAGTTGTTGTAGGACCGTAGAAATTCTATTTTGCCCATATTTAGAGTTGTATAGTCTTGAATAAAAGTGTATAGTATTGGACCATTTAAAAATTGAACTCTAGAATTTTATTTTTTTTCTTTGCTTGCTTAGAAATACCCTTCATTATATGTCTCTCTTAATCACATAACCTTAAAATGACATGTAATCACATTCAATAAATTGGAAACCCTAGAAGCCTTCAATACCCTTCATCAAAACAATAGATAACCAAAAGGAGAAATCATATGCGTGGCAAAGTTTGACTACCCTTGGTGGTTGACCTTCTCAAATAAATTCAAGTACTACACTACATGCCTTCGTGTGTATTCATAGTTTGCAATTTTATGATTGTCTTCAACAAAAGAACACAAAGCCCGAAGGACAGATGTGTAATCTTGATGAAGACTGAAAATATAGAATAGATGAAGTGTTAAGTTTTGGAACAAAAATCATAGTTGTAGATTGCGAAGTCAAAGTTCATTGCTAAAGTTACATGTATTTTAAAGTTCTTTCCTTCATGATTAAATACATTCAATTATGTTATTGAGTTGTTTAATTCATTATACAATCCATATACAAAGCTGAAATGCAGAAAGAAATACACAACTCAGTTTCAAAATTCAATGTTTTATTCATAAGGAATTTCAAATGTTCCCACACAAGCCATGGGATGTAACTCAAAAGTAAATTACAACTACTGAAGTAAGAGGTACATATGCAAAAAAGGAAGTAAAAGAGTATGAAGAACCCATCATTGCCTTGGGTTTCTTTCATTTTGGTTGATGCATTTCAAGCTCTAGATTTTCTCCATCTTCATCCTCGCTTCTTAGCAAATGGTACTGTACCTAAAAACAAGAATAGGAAAGATTGTCAATCACGAGCTCAGGGTTGATCCATATTCTTATACTATCCAATTTCATGCAAGTGGATCTCCTGGAATCAGGAGGTATAAATTACATGAGGATCAAAGGCACAACTGATAAAAGAACTATTCTGTAGCAGCATACACGACTCATTCACTCAGAAAGAAAGAGAGAGGAAAACTATGGAATAAAAGAGAGGCCAAAAATCCTAATGTTTTCTAACTAGTTTATCTAAATGTGCATATACAGGTAAGAAGAAAGAAGTGATACATTATGTAACTTGAATCAGAAAATTACATTTATTTCAGTTCAAACTAAAGGTTGAATGTACAAATATGTGCTTGTACAAATCCATAAAAGAAATGCAGGTTTAGTGCTACAGTTTCTAACAAATGGAATAAGAGAAATTACAGCTGAAACAAAATGGAAAATGAAATATGAGAAAAACATTTACGGGGCTTCGCCATGTAAAATGGACATTTTACATCTTTCCATCATGTTATTTCACAAGTAATTCATGATTGAAAGTTATACTAATCAAATAGTATGCAAGAAAGGAGATAACACATTGTGTAGTCAACACATTGTGTAGTCAGAGCTTCTGATTCGAGATAAATAAATAAAGTTACCTTATGATATAGAATATTTTCAGCTACAAAGGTAACTAAGGATGCGAGAATATAATTCACAATGAAGAGTTACAATTCACAATACAACCAACTCAATGTGCAGTATAGGATCAACTTCGAGAATCATGAAATCACACTAAACAACCTTCCATAGCCTCAAGAAAATGGTTCCAAACCACCGCATACTTTGAAACATTCATTCGAGGGTACTACTTTCTGTAAGGATAAATCAAAGTAATGCAATCATTTCAAGATAATCAAGTGGAACAAGTACAAAACTAAATCAAGAAGCTCAATACTTACACAAAATTATCAAACATCAATGACTCACACAGTTGTGAAAGGGAAGTGCAAATTCAAAGTTGCAGATTAAGATCAAAGATTCATCTAATTATTCTTGTCCTAAACATTTTAGACCAAATAGCTAGGCGAAGATAAATAAAATAGTGCATTATCATGAGTCCAAGTATTCAAGTGATTCAAGTACAACCCAATGGATCAAACATAATTATACAATACAAAATGCAAGAATGATCAACATACATTTTTTCAACTCCATAAGAGCTAAAACATCAACAAAACACTAGTTAAGTCATAAATGAAGTTCAACAACACTTTTAATACAACCTTTTAAGACTTGTTTCGGATAAAAGTTCTACTATAGTCATTTCCATGCATGTCAAAAGTTTTCAACTCAAACAGAAAAATTCTATATGAGTATTAGAAAATGTCTTTTCAATATCAAAGAGTACATTTAGAATGAGAAAACCATCATGATGGTAATAAAGACCCTTTCAAGATATCAATAAGTGTTTATTATCTTTCAAAGTATGTATAATATGGTTTTCACATCTTTGAAGTGGTCAACAAATGGAGCAGTTCTACATAAAATCACCATCAAACCCATGATGGAAATACAGGGTATACATGCTGACAGGAATCTAGAGTTTCACCAACATGGAGAAGTTTGATACATGGTTTGCAGTAAAAGCCAAGAGCTCAAAAGGAAATGTAGATATAAGCCTTATGAAATTAATCCCAAATCGGTGAATTTTTTTAGAAGCAACACAATATTCAACCCATCAAAAGAGGCTTGAAAATCATCAAAGAATGGAGTTTGAAATGTAAAAGAGGCTAAGCATATATAATATAGCTGATACAAAGACTCAAAAGATTCACAGAATAGAGCTAAACCCACCAAAAGACTAAGCAAGATTCCAAAATGGCGCGAAGGAGACAAAATACGACCGACTTATAAATGCAAATACATAAAATCAAAACACAACGAGGGTTTCAAAGATAGAGTCCAGATTTTCATTCCAGAGAAAATAAAAAAGACTATTACCTTGCATAGGTGACCAACTATTAGATCAAGAATGAAGCCGAAAACTCGAATACGCATGTCACTTATACAACAGATCTTATGATATTTAACAGAATATCAAGGGAGGAAAAAGAACTCACCATTTTCGATCAAAACTTCTCAAAATCCCTAAAGTGAAGATACAAAAGTGTTTCCAACCTCAGCGTGTCCCGGCTGCACTTTGGGGCAACGAAAAAGAAAGAAAAAGAACCATTGAGGAGCTTGATACGACTGATGCTGCCCATATGACTGCTTTGGGTATGTTTCATGCCTGGAAGAAAATCAAGATCAGTATAGATAAAGCCACCAAGAAGTAGCTCTGGGAGCTTCTGCTGATTTTTGTTGTTTTTCTGCTATTTCTTTGCGGTTGGTTTGCTGTTTTTTTGTTGTTGTTGTGTTGTTTTGTCTCGGTTGAGTAGCTGTTTCTGAGCTACTTGGAGCTTTGTTGTAACACTTGGATTTTGATCCATTCTCTCTGTTTCTCACTCTTATTCCGGCTCTCAGGCCTTCTTTTGTATTCAAGGGTATAGTCCCTTTCAAAAAACTATTTGCCAATAATAAAAAAAAAGATACAAAAAATTGAACAATCATAACTCCATTTGTGGTTGCAGAGGCATTGCAAAGCAAATAAAATTGAAAAATGCAAAGGAAACGATATATCAGAGCTAGGAAAAGAAAAAGAAAAGGATGAATGAAACCAGGTTTGAAACATAAGCTCACCTTTCTAACAAGAGAGTGCCATACAAACCAAAGCACAAAGCCTCATAAGAGTTCATAGAATGTAGGGGCCTAAGCTTGAAAATGGTCCAATGGCAGCTTCATAATCTTTTAGAGCTAAAAATAGAGCAAAAGCCATACAATGTATGTATTCACAAATGAGTTAATGCATAAAAGCAGAGAACTTAAAAGATCATCAATGGTAGTGAACCAAAAATTTTCTGGGCTTCGTCCGTTCTCACAAGCTTGAGAAAAAAAAGATAAAAATGATTAGGTTTTCGAATATTTTGTTCAATTGGAGTTAACCCCAGCCAACCATCAGGTCAAAGATCAATGGCCGGGATCAAATCAAGTAAAATTGAATGGTCTACACTTTCAACTCCATAGATTAATATCCACGATGGAGATGATCATAGATCAAAGATCAACGACCACAAAGAAATCACCAAATTCAATGCAGAACCCTAACCACGACAGAGTTAACCTTGAAAGGAGAACCATCAACAAAGCTCAAGGGGTGAGTCATCGTGGGAGGGGGCCAACCCACATCATTCAAACAAAATCATTGCATTGGCCTATCAAAGGTCAAATATTTATATAAAGTGCGAACGACCATAATCACCGAAAAGGTAAATCATAATCAAATGTTGTTAGGAAGAACAAAACCTTAATCTATGCCAATGGTCAAAAGGTGGCCTATTATAATCAAATGATAGTTGATTCATATTGTGACCTTAACCTATGCCAATGTCAAACCAAAAGGGTAGTGTCACCAAATTATGTACCATATGTTTCTAAAGGGTTAATATAATGTCATCCAATGATTATTCAAAAGGAGGTCAAAACCAGAATGAAGACAAAGTGTGCATATCACAGGTGGTCCCCACAATGGGAGATTTTAAAAGGTAAACAATAGCATGGTGTGCACAAGTGCATTATTCATGCGACCACTAGAAGACAAACAAGAGGTCGACATTAGAGGACAAGGAGCCTTTCTGAAAGACCTATTACCTTATTTTCCACAAAATAAGAGTTGAATATTATCGCACATGTGCTCAAGTGGTCCCCAAAATGGTTGATGTGGAATTGATCAACTTTTGCTAAGTATAAGAGACAAGGCATTATTTTACTGGCAGGGAGATTATTTTTTGTATGTGCATCCAAGAGGCAACCTAAAATGTTATTTTTACAATTGTAAGTGGATTAAAATTGTAGATGTCACATCAGGCACAAGAAGACAAAGATTTCATGCATTGGAGAAGACTTGCTCATCAAGCAAAGTTTATTATTAGCCAAATTATTCACCCAACTTTATTAAAAATAGAACGCTCAACTGCAGTTTGATTGAGTTATATTTTTGTAACCAAGGCTATTAATGCCTCATTATATTAGCATGCTTATTTTTATTCCTTTATTTATTCATGATAAAGGATAAAAATAGGATGCATGGGCGAGTACAATTTTAGTCTTTTTTTAGGAAGGGTGGGATGAATAATTATGTTGTATATTGTGTGCATTGGCAAGGCACAGAGGAGGGAATTTTTGGACATAGGAGTGCTGAAACAAATTTTTCCAGTTTTGCCTTTTGAATGAGAGATTGATTTTTGCCCTTCCAATTATTTGAGCTTTGTGTATACTTTATTATTTCTTGTGAATGTAAAATTCCTTGATTGATTATCTTACCTTGTTGCAAAATTAGTAATTTTTGCATAATATTAATGTGCATGTTTATCTTAATAGTATTATTGTGAATCATTCCCTCAATACATCAAGTGTTTTTCCTTAATATCGTACTAAAAACTATTGGTTTGTGCATCTAGAATCCATTCTCAGATGCTTGTGCATGTACTCAGTCAAAGCCCTCAAAACGTTTGGTGTATCACCCCAGTTTTCAATTCATTTATAGTCATCTTTTTACCCTCAAAACCCCAAAAATTAGTTTAGGATACATCAAGAAGGAAACGACCTTGATACCGGAGACTCACCTCACAATAGGTATACCCACATATCTGAGGTGTTTCCATTGTATCTACGAAAGAGAGATTATTTTTGCAAGCTTAGAACACCTACAGCCATCTCTCTATAGGGTGCACTTTCGAGAGATAACAACTTTTGGCACACCCGATGGGACCACAAATCAGATCTATGAGAAGATTACGGTAATTTACAACATATTCACAGCAAGAAAGGTTACTTTCAAGACAAAAGCTGCAACAATTTATTCTAAAGATTAAAATATTTATTTGGCGACTCCATAAGGCTGATTTCAGACCAGTTTTACAGCATGTTCCATGCCTAAAATGAATACAAGATCATCGGTAAGAGGAATTCCTTCTGCGTTTATTTGTTTACCTTTGAATTCTGTAAGAAGAAGAAGAGTTGGTAACACCCTACCTTATAATAGGTCTTGTTTTAACAACCCTCCTCCTCCTAATCCTCCTTCACCATGTATCAATTTCTTTGTTTAGATCCCAGTTTTTCCAATGGCTATTCAACCACCTAGGAATTTTGTGACCTTTACTAATGACAACCCATTAGTAATCCCAATTTATCATGATATCTCTAATGTTGCCATGAAAATTTTACCTACATTAACTTGTGAAAATCAGGTTACACCTACCGAATATATCAAAGATGTTGCAGCCCTATGTGCAGTCCATAATATAACACATGAATATGTAGCCTTGAGACTTCTAGTTGCATCCTTTAAAGGGCAAGCCTTGCAATGGTATAGAAATTTAGAGATTAGAAGTATAAGAACTTGGGATGAGTTATGTGCTAAATTGTTGAAACAATTTCAAGATAACTCAGATCATTTATCTCTCATAGAACAATTGTCTATAATTAAAAGAGCCCCTCATGAATTTATGGCCAATTTTAATATCCGTTTTGCTAGAACTTGGAAAGAATTCTAGCAAGTGTCAAGCCTCAAGCTGACCATGCTTCTCTATACTACCTCAGAGCCTTAAACAATGATATTTCAACTATGATTCAGTCCATGGGAGGTGAAAATCTCCCGAGAGCTTATGATATTGCTATAAAAGTAGAAAATAGTCTTATTCAAGCCAGAAAGTTAGCACCAAGGCCCTCAATGCCTTTTTAGAAGACTTAGCACCTATCCCACAACCTATCACCATTATAGAACCTAGCTATTACAGCCCCATCAAATGATGTGTTTAAATCTTTACAGACTATGGGAAACAAGCTAACTTTGATTGAAAATAGACTTGCATTACCTAGCAGGCCTTATCAGGCTCCTTATCAACAAAACTAGCAAAATAGGCAGCCTTATCAACAGAATCAGAATTATAGACAACCATATCAATAAAGGGAGTTTGACCCAAAGACTCCTAGTACGTGTAACGCTTTAGTCCCAGTTAATATGGATACAGAAGAATGGTGTTAACCTTGTAATCAACCTCATTCAGCTGCAAGTTACCCAAATGCGTTCCTAAATATAAGCCTTGTTGCACAACCTCAACCTGAGACATTGTTCATGCCTCAAATGGAGGGTGGGCAGCAAGAAAATCATGTTCATAAAGCACATGAATAGAACTTGGTTAGTTTTAGTGAAGATGATTTTATTACAGTTATGACTAGAGCTCAGGAAAAGGCCCATGAGAGAGGAAAACAACAAAATAGGCTTGTTCTACCCACGGTCACTAATAAAACAACTACAGGTAAAAAAATAGCTAATAATCCTTCTATTTCTCAGAAAATATCAAGTGTTCCAATCCAAAAGAACCAACCAACCAAATTCATTACAACCTGATCCTAGAAGGCCATTCATACCTCATTTCTCAAAGGTTGCAGAAGCAGAGTCAGTCTTTGCTAAAGCCTATGCTAAAATAGTAGAACCTGTTTCCAAAATGGTTTCTTCTTTTAACATTGTTGATATAATGAAAAATCATAACGTTAATATCTCAATGTGGGATGCCCTAAGTTAGGGGGAAACGATACTCCTATCATCTTCACTCCTTGCACATCTTACCATCATACTCACACAACCTTTGCATATCTTGGTTGCATTTAATCTTGCTTTCTTATTATACTTACATGTAAACTATGTTTCCTATGATAGATGGATTCTTAGTATGTCACTATATTTATCTATATACACATGCACGTTCACTTGGTATCTTGAGGTGAATGCATGACTCTTACATATTCATACATGATGTATGATGATAGACACAAACTCTTTACCAGTCCCACCGAGGCTCCTAGGAGCAACTAATTTTGCTATTTTCATACTTCATCTACTACAAGTTCTATTGTTACATTATTTTCTATTTATTATCACTATTACTATACTTATTGCGGATTTATACACACTTTGACATACTATCTATCTTTCTAACATACTAATGGGAGATTCATGTGTAACATTTATTTGTAGGATGCATACAACCATGGATATCTTTCACTCTTTGCTTACTATTTCTTGCGATTATATACTATTGTTTTTGGGCTATGCCCTATGTCTTGCTTTATCATTGTTTTCTTTCTTATGGCTACTTTGGATCTGATTGTCTTGTGAAATTGTGAGCGATGTCCCATGTTTGAAACCCACTTTTTGCTATCCACATTGTTTTCTTAGTTTCTCATTATATTGTCTTCTCTAACATGCTAGCTATGTTTACTACTAACACTTGTTAATAGTCCATCTTGTTTACATGTGCCTTGGTTTCTGCCGTGCACATTACTTACCCACTGCAGGTATCCATTTTAGATTAGTCTGAGGTTCTCTCTTGTAGACTGCATGCTATTACATTCGTTGCATGCACCCCAAATGAGGGGGAGCATCTATTGGGTGAACAAATAACCCCTACAGTAGCATATATATCTAGAACAAAACAATACAATATAACATTGGCATAGGTTAAAGTCACAAAATTGGCTCAGAATTAGACTTGATTCATAATCTCAGAGTAGATACTAGCACCCAGTCCTAGACAATAACGGTTGACACTTGTGTCCCCATTGGGATCTAATGTCCGAGGGGAAAATACATTCATTTTCTCAGTATAATACATTTTACAATAATTTTCAGATAATTTCTCCAGTAGTAGGCACTCGCCTCTAGTTACAGAATTCACTGTATTAGTTAAAATTGGAACAAATTATTTACAAATAGGAAATAATCAAAACAAATCAAAACATGTCATATGTAGTGGAACTTTCAGAAGTAGTCATGGAAGGAGGAAAAAACTAGACCTTTCTCCCCAACACTCTTCTCCTGGGGCTTGAGATCTCCCAAAAAACTTGTACTTTGCGTGAGATCTCCCAAAAAACTTGTACTTTGCGTGAGATCTCCCAAAAAACTCTCTCTTGGTGTGAGATCACCCAAAAAACTCACCCTTCACAAAATTTCAGGGTATCTTTCTATCCTTTACACTCTTATACATCAGGTGCACACTTTCCTTTATTACTACTTTTTCACACTTTTACATACCTATGCATACTTTACTCAAATTTTCCATATAGAGGAATTTGACTACTCTTTTGCTCTTATTTTGTAGGTCTGTCCTTAATACACAACAAGGAGTAACTTGCATCATCAAAAACATGTTCTAAACAACACATTACACATACACTTCACCCTTAGGGTCCACTTCCCTTTCATAGTGTCCATGCTTCACATTTTTGAGCACTTCACCCTTCACTTGTCTCCTTGGCACACTATCAACTACACACTTATCTACATGATCATAAGGTACTCATATTCTAAATACTTTATGCTATCGAGTATTCACTCAAGAACATAAATCGAGGGTAAAATGTAGTCACAAAATCTATGCACTTGGGTACATTTATAGGTCCTAAAAGCATGTTAGAATTTACATGATTCCTAAGCAAGAAAACTAGTAATTGAAAACTTAATTTAGATTTTTTCATTGTTTTCTGCACTTTTATTGGCTATATACATATGTTACTCTTACTGAAATTTGAGTTTTTTATTTTTCTATGGCCTTGAACACTAGCACCTAGTTCAGAAAATAACACTAGGAACTCCTGTCCTCCCAGGTGATCCTATCCCTCTTTATATTTTTCCTACCTCTTTGGGTCCCTTTCAGTTGTTAATTACGAAATTCAAACAAGGGAATCATATAAATACATATTTATGCTTTCAAAATGAGGGTCCATGCACTAGCATTACTATTATCACCTACGCTTTCCTTCAAAGGCACAAAAGCACTTTAAATAAATTCATCTAGCAAATCCATTCAAGGGAAAGGGTTGCATTCTTGTGCATACACAACATAGGAAGGGGAAGTTTGTTCTATTCCATCCACACATACTATACATTTTTATTAATTATAGATCTAGCCCACTATCATTTGTGTAACTTGCATAAGGGAATCCTAGAGCATCATTATACACACTTACACAAAGAACTACATGGATTCTGAGATGTAGTGCATCACTCAGTTGTAAGTTCGCTCTTTGGGTGACCATCAGGGTCAGTCTGACTCCCCATTCTGCATTTTTATTTTTAGGTTTGATGTGGTTTGTGGGTATGTGCAGGTGAAATTATTTCTTGTAGGTTACCGGTACACTTGGTTATCAAGGAACGAAACCAATGTGACAATTAACGACAAAAAATGAACCTAATTACGTATAGAAAATACCATATCTTGATCATTGGCATAGGCGTTAGTGTCTAGACATTGTCACCAGCACCTGGGTGCCCATGCCTGCCTATGGGAAACTTCCTCCCTACTCAATTTCGACTCTCAAAACCTTTAACGAGACTTGACGATGTTGTTCTCATCCTGTTTCAGTCATTCATCTGCCTAGATCACCTCAAGACAACTCGGGAATCAACTAAGTCCTCTCTCTCTTTCTTAGGGTTTCATATTATTTCTTTCTTATTACTTGTCCATTACTGTATTTTATCATTTGTATATTATTCATTACAATAGTTACTCTGAAATTAGATTTAATTCTATTTAGATTAAATCAAAGGACTTTTAGGAATCAAAAGTCGATGAGTGCTCTTGGAATGGGCCTTAGGATCTTAACTTAAAGCTTGTAAAGGAACTATGAAAGGGATCTCTATGTGGTAAAAATGTTGAGTGTATGTGATTTATTTTAGACTAATATCTTGATAAATCTTATGTAAGTAAAATGATCTATAAGATAATTGATGAATGTTGTATTAGGAGAGATGTGTGTTATTATTTAAAAGAGATCTAGGATGTTTATTTATATAATCAGATGTACTATAGTTTATGGTGGAACCAAAATTATAGTATACCTAAACCATATAAATTTTCCTAAATGATTAAAATGAACATTCTATAGATAAGGTTATTATCGATTATTTCTAGTTCCTTGGGTGACTAGTGAGTGCCACCAGTATTGTCCCTTTATCACTTATGATGGCTCAAGTTTAAGAAGGTCAATAATAGAAGGGTATGATTTCATAGAGTTGTAGAGGATTACAAAAGTGAATTGTGAATTACAAAAATAATTTCTAAGGGTAATTAATGGTTTCATAGTGGCATAGGATCAAATAAAAGGGTGAAACATATGCCAAATAGATCCCAATGTATACTAGTTGTCTAAATCATAAAATACCAAGTACAAGAATTATTGAGATCACATGTAAGGTACCAATTTTAGGTATATAAAATTTATTATATGGAGTATAATACACAAATTATTACATAAATAATATCATAGGACTACATAGGGAAATTTATTTCTTATTACATACATGCTTTCACAATGATATCTTACTAGGCCATACATAAGAAATTTGATTTTTTATTCACATGATAAAGGTAATCAATTCCTTTTGAGATATATGAGTAACAAGTTCATTTGTTACCTCAAAATATGGCATGTATTTGACTTATTTTATCTCTAGGTCTCTAGGACATTTCCTTATTTCATTAAATGGAAGAAATTCTATGGCATTTTATCAAGACAAATAAACACACACAAACACACACACACACACACACACACACACACACACACACACACACACACACACACACACACACACACACACACACACACACACACACACACACACACACACACACACACACACACACACACACACACACACCCACACACAAACAAATATATACATATCACTTGTTATCATCATATGACCAACATATATATTAAATTTAACATATATTCAAACAATTATATTTCATAGTGTTATCTTCATGTTCTCAAAACAAGCAGACATATATCATCCTATTCATTAATAATTCATTTATCATGTGTTTATATTGATAATTAATTACTTACACATATGTTTTATTTGACACACACACACACACACACACACACACTTGTTATCACCATAAGACCCATATATACATATATATATATATATATATATATATATATATATATATATATATATATATATATATATATATATATATATATATAATTTAACATAAATTCAAACAATCAGATTTCATAGGGTTATCTTCATGTTCTCAAAACAAGCATAAATATTTCATCCTATTCGTTAAAATACATTTATCATGTGTTTATATTGATAATTAATTACTTGCACATGCTTTCATATATTTTCTTGGACATATGTTTGTCTATCCTAGTTATACAAGTTTGGATGTTAACTCCAACGTCTTCTCAATTCTCAACTATAAAGGTCATGGGACCCCTCTCTCCTTTTTCCTTTCAACTCTTTATTATTGCTATACAAAATTTGAGAACTCTCAACAAGTTTTAAAACGATCAAGATGGTTTATATGTATCCACTCAAATGTGTTAATTTGATATATTTATACACACATTAAAATAAGGCATTATGTGGACTCATAGTTTTGGTACGAGACTAGTTATTTACCATAATGAACTAGTGTATTTATGTATTTGTTGACTATTAGTCTAGATGAGGTTGTTGTTGGCATGTGTTCCGTTTTTGTTTGAAATTTGAAATGATCCTTATATTTTTGAATCATGCACCATAAAAAGTCAGTAGAAGGATCATGGGTTAAAGATCTATGGCTACATAAAAATATCTTTTCATCTTCTTTCTTAGCCTCTTGAGGCTTGGATGATTCACCAACTGAAAAATAAGAAGATGTAGAAGCTAGAGAATTGCTTCTATTCAAAATTCTTTAGATCTATCACTGTCAGATGCTTTACCAACATCTGAGTTTCTTCTAAAACTGAGTGTCACATCATTTCTGCCTTCTGTTACTGCAGTTGCATTTTGAAGCTTTGGCTGAGATGTCTGCACAAACTTTTTTGCTAGTGTCCATTCTTTTGGAACTTTGATGTCTGACCATGAGATTAACTCAGGTTCAATCTTCTGAGTTTCTAAGTTAACGTGAGTCACCACGCTCATCCTTTGGACGTGCCGTGTTTAACAAACCGTTCATGGTATTGACCAGACGGTAAATGATTTATAATGGACGGCAAGAGGACAAGATCCTTTGCGCATGTTTAAGCCTGTGGTTGCTAAGTGCAATTTTAGGACATCCTGCAGAAGGTCTTCTTTGGTTAAAGACACTTTGGGTAGTTCGGATAAACCTCAAAGGATACTTTGGGCTGTATGGAGGCCAGTTTGTACAGCAGCTAACAAACTATCCTTAAAATTGTCAAATCTTAAATCTAACAGACAACATAGAATACTAGCATTCAAACCGCGGCGAAATAAAGGTGTAATTCCTATTTGTACACAGCCGATATGAGCAAATTTATAAGTGGTTTGACGCTTAAGGGACTTGACATCAGCTTTATCAATTAAAGGGATATTATATTCACAACTATTACTCTGTGAAACCTGAATAACGGATTCCCTAGTCTTAAAGACTGTGGAAGCTAAAAGCTGAAACCTATTTAAATGGGAATAAACTTCATTATAAGCTTTTCTAGGAAGTCTCCACTCAGGAGTGGGACTCGACTCATCTATAATATTAATTTCTTCATTGACTGAGAAAACATCAGACAAACTAACCGAGATGTATCTTCGGAATCTACAGTAGAAGTTCGGGGAGACTGATCAGCCATTGTGGGACTTACAAGCAAAGAACCAAAAATCTGCGACACTCCTCGGGCAAAACTCGTCTTACTGTTGCGCCTGACAAACGGCGTCTTACGGTTGCGATAGCCACACCTGCAGATTATACTGGGGTATATGAACTTGCGTTAACACATGGACTGAGAATATCACAGAACTTGCTGCTGAAGATACGATTCACAACTCTGAATATTGCTGACACTTCCGATTCTCTTTTGCTAGCTCTGATACCATTCTAAACAAAACAAAACAATAGAAGCTCCAAAACCATTCTGAAACAAAACAACACCACTCTTACACTTACTGCCACTCTTATCTACCAACCATATATGTGAATAATAGTAACATAACTCCACGGCGGATATACTTCTTTAATACAACCTAAGACGATTGTAAAAACATCCTCTGTCTCAAAGTAATCTTCAAATATACTGAAATCATTAATGATCATCAACTTATATTCTAACTCGACTTGTAGAACAACATAAACTGTATCTACCATATTCAATTCTGACCAAATATTAATAAAATATCTATCTCTGCATCTTCTCCGAACAGATCAACTAATATCATTACCACAACATCAAACACATCATCTGAATCAAAGACGTTCTCAAATTCATCAAAATGATCTATATTCAATAACTTCAAACTTCCATTAACTCGACAAGTACATGGACAGATTTAAACATTTCTGACTTACAAAATATGTATAGACTCGAATTCTGAAATCTTTCCTTACTCCGATGTTTCTTCTTCATCCAAATGTATTCAGATCTGGTAATGGCATAAAGAATACCAATGCTTCATGCAGAAGCTATATTACAGTTCAGGTAATATTAACGATGAGACCATGCGTCTCCGTTATATTGAGTCATTTCCACCTTTCTTTGCTACACAATATAGAAAGGCCATGCATGGAATGAAAACTTCAGAGTTAAGTTTTGGGCACATCAACCAGATTATAGATCGGTCAATGCAAAGCTGTGCAAAGAAAAATGGGAACGCAAGCAAGCGTTCAAACACCAAAAAGCTCTCAGCAATACTTTCTGCAATCAGTATGCTTTAGAACCCTTTGGATGTCCTGAACTAGAAATCCAATCTTCCAAGAAGAAATCTTCTTGCAAAGATTGTCTTTTTTCAAAAGGGGGTGAGTGGCGGCAGAAAAAGAAAAAGAAACATAAATACAGAGAGCAGTTCAGAAAAGGAAAATATAAAGAGCAGTTCCAGAAAGGTAAACCCAGAGCAAGATATAAGTTTCG
This sequence comes from Taxus wallichiana var. yunnanensis, assembly GCA_018340775.1. NCBI lineage: Eukaryota > Viridiplantae > Streptophyta > Pinopsida > Cupressales > Taxaceae > Taxus > Taxus wallichiana. Next base: position 381,374,007 of record CM031237.1, read on the forward strand.
TAAGTATAAACATTTGGGTAAATCAAACAGGTTTAAACCTACCTGTTATATTTGTAAGGATGCTCATTATGCTAATCAGTGTCCACAGAGACATACAGAGAAAGGTAAGGCAAAGGTAAACGCCTTAACCAGTAAAGGCATAGAAGAAGAAGAATATGCTTTTATTTCTGACACTGATAGTTTATCATCTGATATATCTTATATCTCCATTGAAGGAGAAAATTGTAATAATATTCAGCATGCTTCATCAGATGAAGATAGTACTGATAGTGGGTATAGCTCAATTCCTTCCTTTACTCATTTCAATATAAATATGGTATCTGACTTTGTTCATCCCATGATACCACCAAGTGCAGACTTGCTCGAAAGGCAAGTTGAAAGCCTCCAGAATCTTCTATGACAAAGCTTGTCCCCCAGGATACAACAAGGAAGATAGCTCTTCAAAAGGAGCTCGAAACTGCAAGACAGATACTTAAGGCAGAATGAATTGGAGCAAAGCCAGGCACAGAGCAGAGCTGAATCAGAAATAGAAGAGCCCTTTGAAGCATTTCCAATACGGCCTCCATTCCAGCAGAGAACAGACAGAGACAAATTCCCACCAGGGGAAGGTTTGGAGCATGGCGTGGAAGAGGAAGAGGAATCAGTCCTCCTGTTTACTCCTCTTATGAGCCTGGACAATCATCAGAAAATCCAGCTTCAAGGCAAATGTATAAGACCTGGAGAAAATCCAGGATTGAGCTACTTGAGAAAGTGCTTGCTAAGGCAACTGAAGAATATAGCAAGCTAGTAGCTGAAGAAGAAAATGAGAAAGAAGATTCCACAGAGAATCTTGAAGAAACATACCACAACTTGGCATCTCAAGAAGATCAGCCATCACAGCCAAAGGTATGTACACTAAGCTGCACCCAGAATCCCTTTATAGCAATCACTATATGCATTCCACATATAAAGCCTTATGTTTTGGATGCCATGATTGACACGGGTGCTGAGATTAGCCTTATCAGACAGTACGCTCTCCCTAGTGATCATTGTTGGTTAAAACCCACACCAAGATCAGATTTGATAAAAGAGAGGTAGTCTGCAAATCAATGGCTAAGGTAAAGTTAGATGTTGAAGGACATTCTATTGACATAGAGTTCTATCAACACAATATGGAGAATTATGACTGTCTTCTAGGAGTTGATTTTCTCTGCAAAGAATGTAACACATTCAAAGATCTCCCAATGTGATTCGCTTGTTTGAGCCTCCTATCTCCATTCCCAGAAGATACTCTTTTCAGAGTATTGTGCCTTTACCTCAGAAGGTAAAGACTGTCAATAATACCTGGATTCATAAATCTATTTCTAACAATGCTATTAATATTGAAGAAATAGTTTCCAGGATTAAGAAGAACGTCTGCAGTGAAGATCCACATGCATTCATCAGCAGAAAGAAGCATTACTGTTCTTTGGATCTTCAGATGATCAAAGATGATAAGGGCAATGAAGTGCTACCAAAGTTTAAAGCACATCACAAAGGCATGCCCCCTGCAGAGAGAAAAGAATGCCAAGGTGAAATACAGAAACTGATTCAAGCTGGACTCATACAAGATTCCAATTCACCATGGGCATGTTCAGCCTTTTATGTGAACAAGAGATCTGAACAGATCAGAGGAAAGAAAAGGCTTGTAGTGGATTATAAGCCACTAAATAAGTTTATAACTGCTGTACAGCATCCCATTCCAGCCAAGGATGATATCTTGAGAAGAATCAAAGGATCTCATGTCTACAGCAAGTTTGATCTAAAGAGCGGATTTTGGCAAGTGTTCTTGCACAATGAAGATATGTATAAAACCGCTTTCATCATACTGTGTGGTCGATATGAATGGAAAGTGCTTCCATTCGGTCTCAAAACAGCTCCCTCTATTTTCCGTAAGATCATGGACAAAATCTTCTATGAGTTGTTCGATTTCCTAATTGTTTACATTGATGATATTCTCATATTTTCTAAGTCACCAAAAGAGCATTTAACTCACTTAGAAAAGTTTTATGAGACTCGTATTTAGAAATGGGATCTGCTTGTCTCCCACTAAAATGGAAATCTTTAAAGAGGAAATAGACTTCCTTGGTATCCGTATCAGTTCAGGAACAATTTCTATGCAACAGCATGTGATTACAAGTATTCAGAATTTTCCTGACCAGATCCTAGAGAAACAACAATTGCAGCGTTTCTTAGGATGTATCAACTATGTTGCTGGTTTTTACCAGAACATAGCAGCAGATCGTGTACTGCTAAACACTAGGCTCAAGAAGAATGCTCCTGGATGGAATCAGGACATGACCAAAGCAGTACAGAGGATTAAGAAGCAAGTACAGGAACTCCCGGCAATGTCACTACCAGGACCTGGCAAGAAGATCATTGAATGCGACGCCAGCGAACAATTTTGGGGAGCTGTACTCAAGGAAAAGGCCGAGAATGATAAAGAGAAGGTATGTAGATTTGCCTCAGGAGCTTTCCAAGGTTCTGAGTTGAATTATCATTCTTCCCATAAGGAATTATTAGCTGCTAAAAAGGCCATTAAGGCTTTCCTGTTCTTCGTGCAAAATGAAGAGTTTATTTTAAGATCTGACCTCAAAGATTTCGAGAAAAGGTTAGATGGCGAAGATCCAAAATAAGGTAGCCTTCAACAGACTCCATAGGTGGGGTCTTTGGTTTGACAATTTTGAGTTCCAAGTAGAGCATATATCAGGCAAACAAAATGCTCTTGCAGATTTTGTCAGCAGGGAACTCAACACTTCTAAGAATGTCAGCGTAACACAGGTTATCCATGAATCCCATGGCACTATGTATGGGATCATCGACATGCAAAAGAACAAATCAATGCTTTAGTTCTTTGTGACAACAGAATGTCACGTGAAGCAGAAACTCTTCTAGTTTCTAGAGATCTGATTACTACACAAGAGTTCACAATGTCTGAACTTGAATGTAAACTTTATGATCCTGACATACCAGGTCATGAGTTTCATACTTTGCAAGAACCCTTGGTCAAATGTTGTTTAAAATGGCAATGGAGATCTCTCTATGCAGTCGAACAACCGGATTTCCTACCTGTCGAAGGTCTCAGACTCAGGCAGCTGATACCGAGAAAGGACACATTATGGCGGTTCGAGTTTTCAAGGATGTGGCCTGAAGAACATCCTTTGCAGTCAGATATATGGAACCGACCTCCTTCTCTGGGAGACAGGAAGTACATCTCTTCTCACTTCAAGTACTTTCTTTCAAAATTTCTCCCTTCTAAGTTATCTAACTCTCCTCTGTTAAATGTGCATCCGGATACAGCCAGAAATATCATTATTCAATGTAAGATCCCATGGTATGTTAAGGCACATTATTATATTAAGATTAATCACAGAAATTTGGTTGAAAGACCAAATGCAACTCTCTGGAGGAGAATTCTTCTGCATCACACCATGGTCGTTTACGACCACCATTTCCCGATCAAGATCTCAATTCTTGATCACTATTTGTTTCAACAAGGAGTCATCTTCGACCTGACACGATGGAACCGCGCAGATGTCTCGCGCATATGGTTGGAGCAACATGAAAGGTTACTTCCTGGAGCACCGACAAGAAATGATTCCACATCATCTTCTGACGATGATGACCCTGACCGTCCAGGACCCTCTGTCCTCTTCGAATAATTGAGTGCGCTCCGCACTATCTGTCATGATGATAGGCATGTTATCATCTTCTCTTTTCAGGATTCCTTCTTATCCTGCTTTTAATAAAGTTATCCGACAGGCTTGTTGTCGGTAGTTAGCTTTTGTAGGTGCGTGGTGGACCCATTGGCATCTTTGTACCTTTGGGTGGTGTCGTGTCTTGCTTTTGGTGAGTGGGCTGTACTCACTGAGGAATCTTACCGATTACCTCTTGCTCCGGTTTCCGGTCTTCCCGTATCCGGTGAAAAGCTTTGAGTTGCCTATTTAATAGCGCATCCTCAATTCACTCACTACACTAGATCTGGACCAGATCTGAATACGCTGGATAAAGAAGAAACATCTGGAGTAAGGAAAGATTTCAGAATTCAGAGTCTATACATATTTTGTAAGTCAGAAATGTTTAAATCTGTCCATGTACTTGTCAGAGTTAATGGAAGTTTGAAGTTTTTGAATATAGATCATTTTGATGAGTTTGAGAATGTGTTTGATTCAGAAGACGTGTTTGAAGTTGTCGTAATGATATTAGTAGATCTATTTGGAGATGATGCAGAGATTGACATTCATTTAATATTTGGTCAGTATTAGAATGGTTGATACAGTATATGCAGTTTTACAGGTCGAGTTAGAATATAAGTTAATGATCATTAATGATTTCAGTATATTTGAGGATTACTTTGAGACAGAAGATGTTTTCACAATCGCTTTAGGTTGTATTAAAGAAGTATATCCCCTGTGGAGTTATGTTACTATCATTCACATATATGGTTGGTAAATAAGAGTGACCGTGTAAACTATTGGTTTGGTTTGTATGAAGAGTGGTGTTGTTTTGTTTCGTAATGGTTTTGGAGCTTCCATTGTTTTGTTTAGAATGGTATCGAGCTATATCTAGTTCAGACAATCTTTGCAAGAAGATTTCTTCTTGGAAGATTGGATTTCTAGTTCGGGACAACCAAAGGGTTCTAAAGCATACTGATTGCAGAAAGTATTGCTGAGAGCTTTTTGGTGTTTGAACGCTTGCTTGCGTTCCCATTTTTCTTTGCATAGCTTGGCATTGCACTGATCTATTATCTGGTTGATGTGCCCAAAACTTAACTCTGAAGTTTTCATTCCATGCATGGCCTTTCTATATTGTGTAGCAAAGAAAGGTGGAAATGACTCTATATAACGGAGACGCATAGTCTCATCGTTAATGTTACCTGAACTGTAATATAGCTTCTGCATGAAGCATTGGTATTCTTTAATGCGAGTCATATCACATAAGCGAGCTCTGAGGAACATAGCTGTGTTCATCATTTTGTCATCGTCTATATTACCGATGAATTCTCTGATAAGAGCTGCTGTGAGGCCAGTGAAACCTGTATCTAGGATTTGTGCTTTGTTGGGAAGTACATCCCACCATTCTTTGAGAATGCCTACAAAGCCATTGACTATAGTGGCAGCAATATTTTGAGGTGTTCTGCCGTAGGTTTCTTTTTGAGTGTTGCCCCATCCTATCATGGCATGGATTATTTCTTTTATCTCAGCCACGGTCTTACATTCTACTCTGTAGAAATTGGGCTGAAGAGTCTGAACCTTAGTGGTAGACTGGAAGCCTGGAGTACTACTTTCACCCATATGTTCATCAAACAATGGTGGAGTGAATTCTGGATTCTCAATATGAGATTCAGTACCCTCAATGCTAAGCATGTTTACCTCTTTGTCCTTAAAGAACAAAGGTTTATATTCTTCTAAAACTTCCTTGTATGATTTCTTGTGAGTGGGATTGGCTAAATTCTGGACTTCTGTCCAAGAGACGGCTTGAGACCAATCACCTTCTTTCCTAGGTGTTAACCTAGTATTCAACTCATTGATCTTTGGAAAGATCTTGGGAAGTTCTTGGGTTAGACATTTTTGGATATCATCTATCCTGCTATGTGTCTTTTCATTTTCATCCTGAATTTGTGACAGACCTGATTCTAACAATTCATTGGTTTGTTGTGTTCTGGCTATAATTGTGCTTTTCAAACCAACTGTATGATCAACCAAGGGTTGAACAATATCTGTGACTCTATGTGTGACTGCCTCTGGTAGGCTTGTGGAAAGACTTTGTACTGTGCTTTCTATTCTCTTAACAGATTCATCCATTTTATCAAATCTAGAATTTAATAATCTTAAAGCACCAGCAGTGTCTCCTTTCTTTCTCAATTCTATAGCTTTAAGTGTTCTTTCCAAACTTGAAAGCTTTTCAGATTGAGAACATACCTCTTCATTCACAGATAAGAGTGCCTTGTTGGTCCAGTTGAGCATTTTAGAGCTTTCAGATGGCTCTATTTCTTTGTTGATCGCTCGTTGATACCGAATACAGCTTTCGGGTGTCATCAGTGAAATCAGCTCATGCTGATCTGTAGGAGGAAATGGAGTCCTCGTACTTGTTGAAGCCATATTTATTGTAGGCCCATTGACAGGGGCGTACTTCTGACTGACTAACTTTTCGCAATCTGTGCACCATAAAAAGTCAGTAGAAGGATCATGGGTTAAAGATCTATGGCTACATAAAAATATCTTTTCATCTTCTTTCTTAACCTCTTGAGGCTTGGATGATTCACCAACTGAAAAATAAGAAGATGTAGAAGCTACAGAATTGCTTCTATTCAGAATTCTTTTAGATCTATCATTGTCAGATGCTTTACCAACATCTGAGTTTCTTCTAAAACTGAGTGTCACATCATTTCTGCCTTCTGTTACTGCAGTTGCATTTTGAAGCTTTGGCTGAGATGTCTGCACAAACTTTTTTGCTAGTGTCCATTCTTTTGGAACTTTGATGTCTGACCATGAGATTAACTCAGGTTCAATCTTCTGAGTTTCTAAGTTAACGTGAGTCACCACGCTACTGCCTTTGGACGTGCCGTGTTTAACAGCTGGGTTCATGGTATTGACCAGACGGTAAATGATTTTATAATGGACGGCAAGAGGACAAGATCCTTTGCGCATATTTAAGCCTGTGGTTGCTAAGTGCAATTTTAAGACATCCTGCAGAAGGTCTTCTTTGGTTAAAGACACTGGGTAGTTCGGATAAACCTCAAAGGATACAGGGCCTGTATGGAGGCCAGTTTGGACTGCGGCTAACAAACTATCCTTAAAATTGTCAAATCTTAAATCTAACAGACAACATAAAATACTAGCATTCAAACCGCGGCGAAATAAAGGTGTAATTCCTATTTGTACACAAATGATATATGAGCAAATTTATAAGTGGTTTGACGCTTAAGGGACTTGACATCAGCTTTATCAATTAAAGGGATATTATATTCACAATTATTACTCTGTGAAACCTGGATAACGGATTCCCTAGTTTTAAAGACTCAGGAAGCTAAAAGTCAAACCTATTTAAATGGGAATAAACTTCATTATAAGCTTTTCTAGGAAGTCTCCACTCAGGAGTGGGACTCGACTCATCTATAATATTAATTTCTTCATTGACTGAGAAAACATCAGACAAACTAATCAAAGATGTATCGTCGGAATCTACAGTAGAAGTTCGGGAGACTGATCACCATCAGGGACTTACAAGCAAAGAACCAAAAATCTGCGACACTCCTCGGGCAAAACTCGTCTTACTGTTGCGCCTGACAAACGGCGTCTTACGGTTGCGATAGCCACACCTGCAGATTATACTGGGGTATATAAACTTGCGTTAACACATGGAACCGAGAATATCACATGGCTCGAGAATATAAACAAAACATGGCTCGATATACCATTCTAAACAAAACAAAACAATAGAAGCTCCAAAACCATTCTCAAACAAAACAACACCACTCATACACTTACTGCCACTCTTATCTACCAACCATATATGTGAATGATAGTAACATAACTCCACGGTGGATATACTTCTTTAATACAACCAAGGACGATTGTAAACACATCTTCTGTCTCAAAGTAATCTTCAAATATACTAAAATCATTAATGATCATTAACTTATATTCTAACTCGACTTGTAGAACAACATAGACTGTATCAACCATTCTAATTTCGACCAAATATTAAATGAATATCTATCTCTGCATCATCTCCAAACAGATCTACTAATATCATTACTACAACTTCAAACACATCATCTGAATCAAAGACATTCTCAAACTCATCAAAATGATCTATATTCAATAACTTCAAACTTCCATTAACTCTGGCGAGTACATGACAGATTTAAACATTTCTACTTACAAAATATCTATAACTCTAGACTCGAATTCAAATCTTTCCTTCTTCTTCTCCGATATTTCTTCTTTATCCAAATGTATTCGTATTCGATCTAGTCCAGATCCAGTGTAGTGAATGAAATGAGGATGCGCTATTAAATAGGCAACTCAAAGCTTTTCACCGGATACGGGAAGACCGGAAACCGGAGCAAGAGGTAATCGGTAAGATTCCTCGAGTACAAATTTCACTCACCAAAAGCAAGACACGACACCACCCAAAGGTACAAAGATGCCAATGGGTCCACCACGCACCTACAAAAGCTAACTACCGACAACAAGCCTGTCGGATAACTTTATTAAAAGCAGGATAAGAAGGAATCCTGAAAAGAGAAGATGATAACATGCCTATCATCATGACAGATAGTGCGGAGCGCACTCAATTATTCGAAGAGGACAGAGGGTCCCGCAAGTCGTGGTCATCATCATCGAAGATGATGTGGAATCATTTCTTTGTCGGTGCTCAGAAGTAACTTTCATGTTGCTCTAACCATATGCGGGATAACCGCGCGGTTCCATCTGTGTTTGGTCGAAGATGAGCCCTTGTAGGAAACAAATAGTGATCCAGAATTCTGAGATCCTGATCAGGGGCTGGAGGTCGCACGACCATGGTGTGATGCAGAAGAATTCTCCTCCAAAGAGTTGCATTTGGTCTTTCAACCAAATTCCTGTGATTAATCTTAATATAATAATGTGCTTTAACATACCATGGGATCTTACATTGAATAATGATATTTCTGGCTGTATCCGGATGCACATTTAACAGAGGAGAGTTAGATAACTTAGAAGGGAGAAATTTTGAAAGAAAGTACTTGAAGTGAGAAGAGATGTACTTCCTGTCTCCCAGAGAAGGAGGTCGGTTCCATATATCTGTCATTGCAAAGGATGTTCTTCAGGCCACATCCTTGAAAATTCGAACCGCCATAATGTGTCCTTTCTCGGTATCAGCTGCCTGAGTCTGAGACCTTCGACAGGTAGGAAATCCGGTTGTTCGACTGCATAGAGAGATCGCCATTGCCACTTTAAGCAACACTTGACCAAGGGTTCTTGTAGAAGTATGAAACTCATGACCTGGTATGTCAGGATCATAAAGTTTACATTCAAGTTCAGACATTGCGAACTCTTGTGTGGTTATAAGATCTCTAGAGACTAGAAGCGTTTGAGCTTCATGTGACATTCTGTTGTCACAAAGTACTAATGCATCAATTTGTTCTTTTGCATGTCGATGATCCCATACAGTGCCATGGGATTCATGGATAACCTGTGTAACGCTGATATTCTTTGAGGTGTTGAGTTCTCTGCTGACAAAATCTGCAAGAGCATTTTGTTTGCCTGATATGTGCTCTACCTGGAACTCAAAGTTGTCAAACCAAAGACCCCATCTTTGGAGTCTGTTGAAGGCTACCTTATTAGCTGGATCTCCGCCATCTAACCTTTTTCTGAAATCTTTGAGGTCAGATCTTAAAATAAATTCTTCATTTTGTACGAAGAACAAGAAAGCCTTAATGGCCTTTTTAGCAGCTAATAATTCCTTATGGGAAGAATGATAATTTAACTCAGAGCCTTGAAAAGCTCCTGAGGCAAACCTACATACCTTCTCTTTATCATTCTCAGCCTTTTCTTGAGTACACTCCCCCAAAATTGTTCGGCCGGCGTCGCATTCAATGATCTTCTTGCCAGTCCTCGGTAAGTGACATTGCCGGAGTTCTCGTACTTGCTTCTTAATTCTCTCAGACGCTCTGGTCATGTCCTGATTCCATCCAGGAGCATTCTTCTTGAGCCTAGTGTTTAGCAGTACACGATCAGCTGCTATGTTCTGGTAAAAACCAGCAACATAGTTGATACATCCTAAGAAACGCTGCAATTGTTGTTTCTCTAGGATCTGGTCAGGAAAATTCTGAATACTTGTAATCACATGCTGCTGCATAGAAATTGTTCCTGAACTGATACGGATACCAAGGAAGTCTATTTCTTCTTTAAAGATTTCCATTTTAGTGGGAGACAAGCAGATCCCATTTTTATATACAGTCTCATAAAACTTTTCTAAGTGAGTTAAATGCTCCTTTGGTGACTTAGAAAATATGAGAATGTCATCAATGTAAACAATTAGGAAATCAGACAACTCACCGAAGATTTTGTCCATGATCTTCTGGAAAATAGAGGAGCTGTCTTGAGACCGAATGGAAGAACTTTCCATTCATATTGACCACCTGGTACGATGAAAGCGGTTTTATACATATCTTCATTGCGCAAGAACACTTGCCAAAATCCGCTCTTTAGATCAAACTTGCTGTAGACATGAGATCCTTTGATTCTTCTCAAGATATCATCCTTGGCTGGAATGGGATGCTGTACAGCAGTTATGAACTTATTCAGTGGCTTATAATCCACTACAAGCCTTTTCTTTCCTCTGATCTGCTCAGATCTCTTGTTCACATAAAAGGCTGAACATGCCCATGGTGAATTGGATTCTTGGATGAATCCGGCTTTGATCAGTTTCTGTATTTCACCCTGGCATTCTTTTCTCTCTGCAGGGGGCATGCCTTTGTGATGTGCTTTAAACTTTGGTAGCACTTCATTGCCCTTATCATCTTTGATCATCTGAAGATCCAAAGAACAATAATGCTTCTTTCTGCTGATGAAAGCATGTGGATCTTCACTGCAGACGTTCTTCTTAATCCTGGAAACTATTTCTTCAATATTAACAGCATTGTTAGAAATAGATTTATGAATCCAGGTATTATTGACAGTCTTTACCTTCTGAGGTAAAGGAACAATACTCTGAAAAGAGTATCTTCTGGGAATGGAGATAGGAGGCTCAAACAACTGAATACTGTTCTGGGAGATGCTGAATGTGTTACATTGCTGCAGGAAATCAACTCCTAGAAGACAGTCATAATTCTCCATATTGTGTTGATAGAACTCTATGTCAATAGAATGTCCTTCAACATCTAACTTTACCTTAGCCATTGATTTGCAGACTACCTCTCTTTTATCAAACCTGATCTTGGTGTGGGTTTTAACCCAACAGTCACTAGGGAGAGCGTACTGTCTGATAAGGCTAATCTCAGCACCCGTGTCAATCATGGCATCCAATACATAAGGCTTTATATGTGGAATGCATATAGTGATTGCTATGAAGGGATTCTGGGTGCAGCTTAATGTACATACCTTTGGCTGTGATGGCTGATCTTCTCCAGTTGCCAAATTGTGGTATGTCTCTTCAAGATTCTCTGTGGAATCTTCTTTGCTCATTTTCTTCCTCAGCTACTAGCTTGCTGTATTCTTCAGTTGCCTTAGCAAGCACTTTCTCAAGTAATTCAATCTCGGATCTTCTCCAGTGCTTGTACATTGCCTTGAAGCCGGATTTTCTCGATGATTGTCCCGGCTCATAAGAGGAGTAAACAGAGGACTCGATTCCTCTTCCTCTTCCACGCCATGCTCCAAACCTTCCCCTGGTGGGAAGTTGTCTCTGTCTGACTCTCTGTTGGAATGGAGGCCGTATTGGAAATGCTTCAAAGGACTCTTCTTTCGATTCAGCTCTCGCTCGTGCCTCGGCTTTGCTCCAATTCATTCTGCCTTAAGTATCTGTCTTGCAGATTTCTGAGCTCTTTTGAAGAGCTATCTTCCTTGTTGTATCCCAAGGGGGACAACTGTCATAGACAGACTGGAGGCTTTCAACTTGTCTTCTGAGCAAGTCTGCACTTGGTGGTATCATGGGATGAACAAAGTCAGATACCATATTTATACTGAAATGAGTAAAGGAAGGAATTGAACTATACCCACTATCAGTACTATCTTCATCTGATGAAGCATGCTGAATATTATTACAATTTTCTCCTTCAATGGAGACATAAGATATATCAGATGATAAACTATCAGTGTCAGAAATAAAAGCATATTCTTCTTCTTCTATGCCTTTACTGGTTAAGGCATTTACCTTTGCCTTACCTTTCTCTGTATGTCTCTGTGGACACTGATTAGCATAATGAGCATCTTTACAAATATAACAGGTAGGTTTAAACCTGTTTGATTTACCCAAATGTTTATACTTACGAAACTTATATCTTGCTCTGGGTTTACCTTTCTGGAACTGCTCTTTATACTTTCCTTTTCTGAACTGCTCTCTGTATTTATGTTTCTTTTTCTTTTTCTGCCGCCACTCACCCCCTTTTGAAAAAAGACAATCTTTGCAAGAAGATTTCTTCTTGGAAGATTGGATTTCTAGTTCAGGACAACCAAAGGGTTCTAAAGCATACTGATTGCAGAAAGTATTGCTGAGAGCTTTTTGGTGTTTGAACGCTTGCTTGCGTTCCCATTTTTCTTTGCATAGCTTGGCATTGCACTGATCTATTATCTGATTGATGTGCCCAAAACTTAACTCTGAAGTTTTCATTCCATGCATGGCCTTTCTGTATTGTGTAGCAAAGAAAGGTGGAAATGACTCTATATAACGGAGACGCATAGTCTCATCGTTAATATTACCTGAACTGTAATATAGCTTCTGCATGAAGCATTGGTATTCTTTAATGCGAGTCATATCACATAAGCGAGCTCTGAGGAACATGGCTGTGTTCATCATCTTGTCATCGTCTATATTACCGATGAATTCTCTGATAAGAGCTGCTGTGAGGCCAGTGAAACCTGAATCTAGGATTGCTGCTTTGTTGGGAAGAACATCCCACCATTCCTTAAGAATGCCTACAAAGCCATTGACTATAGTGGCAGCAATATTTTGAGGTGTCCTGCCATAGGTTTCTTTTTGAGTGTTGCCCCATCCTATCATTGCATGGATTATTTCTTTTATCTCAGCCACGGTCTTACATTCTACTCTGTAGAAATTTGGCTGAAGAGTTTGAACCTTAGTGGTTGACTGGAAACCTGGAGTACTGCTTTCACCCATATGTTCATCAAACAATGGTGGAGTGAATTCTGGATTCTCAATATGAGATTCAGTACCCTCAATGCTAAGCATGTTTACCTCTTTGTCCTTAAAGAACAAAGGTTTATATTCTTCTAAAACTTCCTTGTATGACTTCTTGTGAGTGGATTGGCTAAATTCTGGACTTCTGTCCAAGAGACAGCTTGAGACCAATCACCTTCTTTCCTAGGTGTTAACCTAGTATTCAACTCATTGATCTTTGGAAAGATCTTGGGAAGTTCTTGAGTTAGACACTTTTGGATATCATCTATCCTGCTATGTGTCTTTTCATTTTCATCCTGAATTTGTGACAGACCTGATTCTAACAATTCATTGGTTTGTTGTGTTCTGGCTATGATTGTGCTTTTCAAACCAACTGTATGATCAACTAAGGGTTGAACAATATCTGTGACTCTATGTGTGACTACCTCTGTAGGCTTGTGGAAAGACTTTGTAGTGTGCTTTCTATTCTCTTAACAGATTCTTCCATTTTATCAAATCTAGAATTTAATAATCTTAAAGCACCAGCAGTGTCTCCTTTCTTTCTCAATTCTATAGCTTTAAGTGTTCTTTCCAAACTTGAAAGCTTTTCAGATTGAGAACATACCTCTTCATTCACAGATAATAGTGCCTTGTTGGTCCAATTGAGCATTTTAGAGCTTTCAGATGGCTCTATTTCTTTGTTGATGCTTTCGCTCGTTGATACCGAATACGCCTTTGGGTGTCATCAGTGAAATCAGCTCATGCTGATCTCAGAGGAGGAAATGGAGTCCTCGTACTTGTTGAAGCCATATTTATTGTAGGTCCGCTGACAGGGCGTATTTCCCGACTGACTAACTTTTCGCAACCTGTGCACCATAAAAAGTCAGTAGAAGGATCATGGGTTAAAGATCTATGGCTACATAAAAATATCTTTTCATCTTCTTTCTTAGCCTCTTGAGGCTTGGATGATTCACCAACTGAAAAATAAGAAGATGTAGAAGCTACAGAATTGCTTCTATTCAGAATTCTTTTAGATCTATCACTGTCAGATGTTTTACCAACATCTGAGTTTCTTCTAAAACTGAGTGTCACATCATTTCTGCTTTCTGTTACTGCAGTTGCATTTTGAAGCTTTGGCTGAGATGTCTGCACAAACTTTTTTGCTAGTGTCCATTCCTTTGGAACTTTGATGTCTGACCATGAGATTAACTCAGGTTCAATCTTCTGAGTTTCTAAGTTAACGTGAGTCACCACGCTACTGCCCTTGGACGTGCCGTGTTTAACAGCTGGGTTCATGGTATTGACCAGACGGTAAATGATTTTATAATGGACGGCAAGAGGACAAGATCCTTTGCGCATATTTAAGCCTGTGGTTGCTAAGTGCAATTTTAGGACATCCTGCAGAAGGTCTTCTTTGGTTAAAGACACTGGGTAGTTCGGGTAAACCTCAAAGGATACAGGGCCTGTATGGAGGCCGAGCTACATCTGACATAAATCAACAAACTATCCTTAAAATTGTCAAATCTTAAATCTAAAGACAACATAGAATATACTAGCATTCAAACCGCGCGAAATAAAGGTGTGATTCCTATTTGTACACAAATGATATGAGCAAATTTATAAGAGGGTTTGACGCTAAGGGACTTGACATCAGCATCAATTAAAGGGATATTATATTCACAACTATTACTCGGAAACACCTCAATATACGGATTCCCTAGTTTTAAAGGCTTTGGAAGCAAAAGTAAACCTATTTAAATGGGAATAAACTTCATTATAAGCTTTTCTAGGAAGTCTCCACTCAGAGTGGGACTCACTCATTTATCATATTAATTTCTTCATTGGATCGAGAAAACATCGACACAAACTAACCGAGATGTATCATCTCGAATCTACGCTTCAAGTTCGGGAGATATCACCATTAATACTTACAAGCAAAGAACCAAAATCTCGCGATACATTTCCACCTTTCTTTGCTACAAACTATGTAAAGGCTTATGCATGGAATGAAAACTTCGACATTAAGTTTTGGGCACATCAATCGATAGATCATAGCCACACTGCCAAGAACTATGTAAAGAAAAAATGGGAACGCAAAGCAAGCGCTATACACCAAAAAGCTCTCAAGCGTTAATACTTTCCGCAATCAAGATGCTTTAGAACCCTTTGAGTTGTCACGAACTAAAATCCAATCTTCCAAAGAAATCTTCTCACAAAGATTGTCTTTTTCAAAAGGGGGTGAGTTTGCTAGCTAAAAAGAAAAAGAAACAAAATACATAAAGAGCAGCTTCGTAAAAGGAAAATATAAAGAGTGGGCCTGTAAAGGTAAACCCAGAGCAAGATATAAGTTTCGTAAGTATAAACATTTGGGTAAATCAAACAGTTTAAACCTACCGTTATATTTGTAAAGATGCTCATTATGCTAATCAATGTCCACAGAGACATACAGAGAAAGGTAAGGCAAAGGTAAATGCCTTAACCAGTAAAGGCATAGAAGAAGAAGAATATGCTTTTATTTCTGACACTGATAGTTTATCATCTGATATATCTTATGTCTCCATCAAGGAGAAAATTGTAATAATATTCAAATGCTTCATCGATGAAGATAGTACTCGATAAAGGGGTATAGTTCAATTCCTTCCTTTACTCATTTCAGTATAAATATGGTATCTGACTTTGTTCATCCCATGATACCACCAAGTGCAGACTTGCTCAGAAGACAAGTTGAAAGTCTCCAGTCTGTCTACTGACAGTTGTCCTCCTTGGGATACAACAAGGAAGATAGCTCTTCAAAAGAGCTCAGAAATCTGCAAGACAGATACTTAAGGCAGAATGAATTGGAGCAAAGCCAGGCACAGAGCAGAGCTGAATCAGAAGAAGAGCCCTTTGAAGCATTTCCAATACGGCCTCCATTCCAGCAGAGAGTCAGGCAAAGACAAATTCCCACCAGGGGAAGGTTTGGAGCATGGCGTGGAAGAGGAAGAGGAATCAGTCCTCCTGTTTACTCCTCTTATGAGCCAGGACAATCATCAGAAAATCCAGCTTCAAGGCAGATGTACAAGACCTGGAGAAGATCCAGGATTGAATTACTTGAGAAAGTGCTTGCTAAGGCAACTGAAGAATATAGCAAGCTCATAGCTGAGGAAGAAGGTGAAAAAGAAGATTCCACAGAGAATCTTGAAGAGACATACCACAATTTGGCAACTGGAGAAGATCAGCCATCACAGCCAAAGGTATGTACATTAAGCTGCACCCAGAATCCCTTCATAGCAATCACTATATGCATTCCACATATAAAGCCTTATGTTTTGGATGCCATGATTGACACGGGTGCCGAGATTAGCCTTATCGACAAAGACGCTCTCCCTAGTGATCACTGGGTTAAAACCCACACCAAGATCAGGTTTGATAAAAGAGAGGTAGTCTGCAAATCAATGGCTAAAGTAAAGTTAGATGTTGAAGGACATTCTATTGACATAGAATTCTATCAACACAATATGGAGAATTATGACTGTCTTCTAGGAGTTGATTTTCTGCAACAATGTAACACATTCAAAGATCTCCCGCAATGTATTCGATTGTTTGAGCCTCCTATCTCCATTCCCAGAAGATACTCTTTTCAGAGTATTGTGCCTTTACCTCAGAAGGTAAAGACTGTCAATAATACCTGGATTCATAAATCTATTTCTAACAATGCTGTTAATATTGAAGAAATAGTTTCCAGGATTAAGAAGAACGTCTGCAGTGAAGATCCACATGCATTCATCAGCAGAAAGAAGCATTACTGTTCTTTGGATCTTCAGATGATCAAAGATGATAAGGGCAATGAAGTGCTACCAAAGTTTAAAGCACATCACAAAGGCATGCCCCCTGCAGAGAGAAAAGAATGCCAGGGTGAAATACAGAAACTGATCAAAGCAGGATTCATCCAAGAATCCAATTCACCATGGGCATGTTCAGCCTTTTATGTGAACAAGAGATCTGAACAAATCAGAGGAAAGAAAAGGCTTGTAGTGGATTATAAGCCACTGAATAAGTTCATAACTCTTGACAAAGATCCCATTCCAAACAAAGGATGATATCTTGAGAAGAATCAAAGGATCTCATGTCTACAGCAAGTTTGATCTAAAGAGCGGATTTTGGCAAGTGTTCTTGCGCAATGAAGATATGTATAAAACCGCTTTCATCGTACCAGGTGGTCAATATGAATGGAAAGTTCTTCCATTCGGTCTCAAGACAGCTCCTTCTATTTTCCAGAAGATCATGGACAAAATCTTCGGTGAGTTGTCTGATTTCCTAATTGTTTACATTGATGACATTCTCATATTTTCTAAGTCACCAAAGGAGCATTTAACTCACTTAGAAAAGTTTTATGAGACTGTATATAAAAATGGGATCTGCTTGTCTCCCACTAAAATGGAAATCTTTAAAGAAGAAATAGACTTCCTTGGTATCCGTATCAGTTCAGGAACAATTTCTATGCAACAGCATGTGATTACAAATATACAGAATTTTCTCGACTGATCCTGAGAAACAACAATTGCAGCGTTTAGATGTATCAACTATGTTGCTGGTTTTTACCAGAACATAGCAGCTGATCGTGTACTGCTAAACAGTAGACTCAAGAAGAATGCTCCTGGATGGAATCAGGACATGACCAGAGCAGTACAGAGGATTAAGAAGCAAGTACAGAACTCCCGGCAATGTCACTTCCAGGACCTGGCAAGAAGATCATTGAATGCGACGCCAGCGAACAATTTTGGGGAGCTGTACTCAAGGAAAAGGCCGAGAATGATAAAGAGAAGGTATGTAGGTTTGCCTCAGGAGCTTTTCAAGGCTCTGAGTTAAATTATCATTCTTCCCATAAGGAATTATTAGCTGCTAAAAAGGCCATCAAGGCTTTCCTGTTCTTCGTGCAAAATGAAGAGTTTATTTTAAGATCTGACCTCAAAGATTTCAGAAAAAGGTTAGATGGCGGAGATCCAGCTAATAAGGTAGCCTTCAACAGACTCCAAAGATGGGGTCTTTGGTTTGACAACTTTGAGTTCCAAGTAGAGCATATATCAGGCAAACAAAATGCTCTTGCAGATTTTGTCAGCAGGGAACTCAACACTTCAAAGAATATCAGCGTAACACAGGTTATCCATGAATCCCATGGCACTGTATGGGATCATCGACATGCAAAAGAACAAATCAATGCACTAGTTCTTTGTGACAACAGAATGTCACATGAAGCAGAAACTCTTCTAGTTTCTAGAGATCTGATTACTACACAAGAGTTCGCAATGTCTGAACTTGAATGTAAACTTTATGATCCTGACATACCAGGACATGAGTTTCATACTTTGCAAGAACCCTTGGTCAAATGTTGTTTAAAATGGCAATGGAGATCTCTCTATGCAGTCGAACAACCGGATTTCCTACCTGTCGAAGGTCTCAGACTCAGGCAGCTGATACCGAGAAAGGACACATTATGGCGGTTCGAAGTTTTCAAGGATGTGGCCCAAGAACATCCTTTGCAATGATATATGGAACCGACCTCCTTCTCTCGGGAGACAGAAGTACATCTCTTCTCACTTCAAGTACTTTCTTTCAAAGTTTCTCCCTTCTAAATTATCTAACTCTCCTCTGTTAAATGTGCATCCGGATACAGCCAGAAATATCATTATTCAATGTAAGATCCCATGGTATGTTAAAGCACATTATTATATCAAGATTAATCACAGGAATTTGGTTGAAAGACCAAATGCAACTCTTTGGAGGAGAATTCTTCTGCATCACACCATGGTCGTGCGACCTCCAGCTCCTGATCAGGATCTCAGACTTCTGGATCACTATTTGTTTCCTACAAGGGCTCATCTTCGACCAAACACAGATGGAACCGCGCGGTTATCCCGCATATGGTTAGAGCAACATGAAAGGTTACTTCCTGGAGCACCGACAAGAAATGATTCCACATCATCTTCTCGATGATGATGATCCAGACCTGCCAGGACCCTCTGTCCTCTTCGAATAATTGAGTGCGCTTCGCACTATCTGTCATGATGATAGGCATGTTATCATCTTCCCTTTCCGGATTCCTTCTTATCCTGCTTTTAATAAAGTTATCCGACAGGCTTGTTGTCGGTAGTTAGCTTTTGTAGGTGCGTGGTGGACCCATTGGCATCTTTGTACCTTTGGGTGGTGTCGTGTCTTGCTTTTGGTGAGTGGGCTGTACTCACTAGGGAATCTTACCGATTACCTCTTGCTCCGGTTTCCGGTCTTCCCGTATCCGGTGAAAAGCTTTGAGTTGCCTATTTAATAGCGCATCCTCATTTCATTCACTACACTGGATTACACTGGATCTTGGACTAGATCTGAATACGCTGGATTAAGAAGACATATCTGGAGTAAGGAAAGAAGATTCTCGAATTCGTAGTCTATACATATTTTGTAAGTCGTAAATGTTTAAATCTGTCATGTACTTGCGAGAATTAATGGAAGTTTGAAGTTATTAAATATAGATCATTTTGATGAGTTTGAGAACGTCTTTGATTCAGACGATGTGTTTGAAGTTGTGGTAATGATATTAGTAGATCTGTTTGGAGAAGATGCAGAGATTGACATATCATTTAATATTTGGTCAAGATTAGAATGGTTGATACAAATATATGCGTTTACAAGTCGAGTTAGAATATAAGTTAATGATCATTAATGATTTCAAAGATATTTGAGGATTACTTTGAGACGTAAAGATGTTTTCACAATCGTTTAGGTTGTATTAAAGAAGTATATCCCCGTGGAGTTATGTTACTATCATTCACATATATGGTTGGTAAATAAGAGTGACTTTGTAAACTATTGGTTTGGTTTGTATGAAGAGTGGTGTTGTTTTGTTTCGAATGGTTTTGGAGCTTCCATTGTTTTGTTTAGAATGGTATAGCCATGTTTTGTTTAGAATGGTATCCATCCAAGCCTCAAGAGGTTAAGAAAGAAGATGAAAAGATATTTTTATGTAGCCATAGATCTTTAACCCATGATCCTTCTACTGACTTTTTATGGTGCACAGATTGCGAAAAGTTAGTCAGTCAGAAGTACGCCCCTGTCAACGGGCCTACAATAAATATGGCTTCAACAAGTACGAGGACTCAATTTCCTCCTACAGATCAGCATGAGCTGATTTCACCTGATGAGACCCAGAAAGCCGTATTCTGGTATCAAAGAGCAGTCAACAAAGAAATAGAGCCATCTGAAAGCTCTAAAATGCTCAACTGGACCAACAAGGCACTCTTATCTGTGAATGAAGAGGTATGTTCTCAATCTGAAAAGCTTTCAAGTTTGGAAAGAACACTTAAAGCTATAGAATTGAGAAAGAAAGGAGACACTGCTGGTGCTTTAAGATTATTAAATTCTAGATTTGATAAAATGGATGAATCTGTTAAGAGAATAGAAAGCACAACACAAAGTCTTTCCACAAGCCTACCAGAGGCAGTCACACATAGAGTCACAGATATTGTTCAACCCTTAGTTGATCATACAGTTGGTTTGAAAAGCACAATTATAGCCAGAACACAACAGACCAATGAATTGTTAGAATCAGGGCTGTCACAAATTCAGGATGAGAATGAAAAGACACATAGCAGGATAGATGATATCCAAAGATGTCTAACACAAGAACTTCCCAAGATCTTTCCAAAGATCAATGAGTTGAATACTAGGTTAACACCTAGGAAAGAAGGTGATTGGTCTCAAGCTGTCTCTTGGACAGAAGTCCAGAATTTAGCCAATCCTACTCAAAAGAAGTCATATAAGGAAGTTCTAGAGGAATATAAACCTTTGTTCTTTAAGGACAAAGAAGTAAATATGCTTAGCATTGAGGGTACTGAATCTCATATTGAGAATCCAGAATTCACTCCACCCTTGTTTGATGAACACATGGGTGAAAGCAGTACTCCAGGCTTCCAGTCAACCACTAAGGTTCAAACTCTTCACCCAATTTCTACAGAGTAGAATGTAAGACCGTGGCTGAGATAAAAGAAATAATCCATGCAATGATAGGATGGGGCAACACTCAAAAAGAAACCTACGGCAGAACACCTCAAAATATTGCTGCCACTATAGTCAATGGCTTTGTAGGCATTCTCAAAGAATGGTGGGATGTACTTCCCAACAAAGCACAAATCCTAGATACAGGTTTCACTGGCCTCACAGCAGCTCTTATCAGAGAATTCATCGGTAACATAGATGATGACAAGATGATGAACACAGCCATGTTCCTCAGAGCTCGCTTATGTGACATGACTCGCATAAAAGAATACCAATGCTTCATGCAGAAGCTATATTACAGTTCAGGTAATATTAACGATGAGACCATGCGTCTCCGTTATATTGAGTCATTTCCACCTTTCTTTGCTACACAATACAGAAAGGCCATGCATGGAATGAAAACTTCAGAGTTAAGTTTTGGGCACATCAACCAGATCATAGATCAGTGCAATGCCAAGCTATGCAAAGAAAAATGGGAACGCAAGCAAGCGTTCAAACACCAAAAGCTCTCAGCAATACTTTCTGCAATATGCTTTAGAACCCTTTGGTTGTCCCGAACTAGAAATCCAATCTTCCAAGAAGAAATCTTCTTGCAAAGATTGTCTTTTTTCAAAAGGGGGTGAGTGGCGGCAGAAAAAGAAAAAGAAACATAAATACAGAGAGCAGTTCAGAAAAGGAAAATATAAAGAGCAGTTCCAGAAAGGTAAACCCAGAACGAAATATAAATTTCGTAAATACAAACATTTGGGTAAATCAAACAGGTTTAAACCTACCTGTTATATTTGTAAAGATGCTCATTATGCTAATCAGTGTCCACAGAGACATACAGAGAAAGGTAAGGCAAAGGTAAATGCCTTAACCAGTAAAGGCATAGAAGAAGAAGAATATGCTTTTATTTCTGACACTGATAGTTTATCATCTGATATATCTTATGTCTCCATTGAAGGAGAAAATTGTAATAATATTCAGCATGCTTCATCAGATGAAGATAGTACTGACAGTGGGTATAGTTCAATTCCTTCCTTTACTCATTTCAGTATAAATATGGTATCTGACTTTGTTCATCCCATGATACCACCAAGTGCAGACTTGCTCAAGAGACAGGTCGAGAGTCTCCAGTCAGTCTATGACAGCTGTCCCCCTTGGGACACGACAAGGAAGATAGCTCTCCAGAAAGAGCTCAGAAATCTGCAAGACAGATACTTAAGACAGAATGAATTGGAGCAAAGCCAGGCACAAAGCAAAGCTGAATCAGAAATAGAAGAGCCCTTTGAAGCATTTCCAATACGACCTCCATTCCAGCAGAGAACCAGACAGAGACAAATTCCCACCAGGGGAAGGTTTGGAGCATGGCGTGGAAGAGGAAGAGGAATCAGTCCTCCTGTTTACTCCTCTTATGAGCCAGGACAATCATCAGAAAATCCAGCTTCAAGGCAAATGTACAGAGCCTGGAGAAAATCCAGGATTGAGCTACTTGAGAAAGTGCTTGCTAAGGCAACTGAGGAATACAGCAAGCTAGTAGCTGAAGAAGAAAATGAGAAAGAAGATTCCACAGAGAATCTTGAAGAAACATACCACAACTTGGCATCTCAAGAAGATCAGCCATCACAGCCAAAGGTATGTACACTAAGTTGCACCCAGAATCCCTTTATAGCAATCACTATATGCATTCCAAATATAAAGCCTTATGTATTGGATGCCATGATTGACACGGGTGCTGAGATTAGCCTTATCAGACAATACGCTCTCCCTAGTGATTGTTGGGTTAAAACCCACACCAAGATCAGATTTGATAAAAGAGAGGTAGTCTGCAAATCCATGGCTAAGGTAAAGTTAGATGTTGAAGGACATTCTATTGACATAGAATTCTATCAACACAATATGGAGAATTATGACTGTCTTCTAGGAGTTGATTTTCTGCAGCAATGTAACACATTCAGCATCTCCCAGAACAGTATTCAGTTGTTTGAGCCTCCTATCTCCATTCCCAGAAGATACTCTTTTCAGAGTATTGTTCCTTTACCTCAGAAGGTAAAGACTGTCAATAATACCTGGATTCATAAATCTATTTCTAACAATGCTCATAATATTGAAGAAATAGTTTCCAGGATTAAGAAGAACGTCTGCAGTGAAGATCCACATGCATTCATCAGCAGAAAGAAGCATTACTGTTCTTTGGATCTTCAGATGATCAAAGATGATAAGGGCAATGAAGTGCTACCAAAGTTTAAAGCACATCACAAAGGCATGCCCCCTGCAGAGAGAAAAGAATGCCAGGGTGAAATACGAATCGATTCAAGCTGGACTCATACAAGAATCCAATTCACCATGGGCATGTTCAGCCTTTTATGTGAACAAGAGATCTGAATGATCGTGAGGAAAGAAAAGGCTTGTAGTGGATTATAAGCCACTTAATAAGTATATTTATCTACTCCTATTTCCTTTCTCTTTCCTCCGTAGTTTTCTCTCTTCCATCAATTTTCTTATATTTCCTTTGTTTTTAATAAGCCAATATTATTATGGTTTTGGCTCACCAAAATATATTACAAAACTTTTGTTCTTTTTTTTTCTTGTCCCATTTTTTACACATGTTTTAGATTTCTAAAGGTTTAATCCCATATTTTTCGTAGTTTATGATAGACGTAAAAACATAAGTATGTGGTATAGTGAACATGAATCATTCATAATTTAGTCATTAGTATCCATATATTGCTCACATATTTGACACATTTTTCAAAGACGTTTAAATGATAAAGAGATTGATGAAGGATATGAGAATTAAAAAGATTATTGTGAAGCAAATGGATGTGAGATATGTAAAACAATTCAATAAATAATATTTTGTGAGAGCTTATGTAAAATGTGGAATCATGCACTTGGTGTCTGAAGTGTTTGACAAAATGCTTGAAAGAAATGTGGTATTATGGATTGTAAATCAACCAAATTCAATGAATAGATATTCAAACCAGTTAGATCACATTTTCCATAGAAAAATAAAATCTTTGCAATGGGGTATGGACATCTAGCGAGGAATAATAGGAAGTGTTTTTTGTTGGATGTTGTAGTTACAGGTGCCCCACTTCGTACACATGTAAACTATTGTGACAAAACCTCGTAAACTTTTAAATGACCACATGGAAGATTTAGTGTATGCACACCAATTTTTTGACTAAATGAAAGAACATGATATATTTTTATTCAATATCATACTTATAAGTGAATGCATTTTGTTAGTGTAAAACCAAAATGTTTAACCTTTTCTAGCACCCTCTTATATTGCACCAAAATGGAATATTGAGGGTAGGCCATGGACAACCATCAAAGCATAATGGTAGATACTTTTTGTTAGACGTAGTTGCAAATGCCCTAATAGAATATACAAGTAAGAAAATTATGGTTGACAAAACAACTCAAAGAGTTGTAGTCTCATGGAATAGACCTTGACCATGTTAGATTCATTTTTTTAATAGAATGTGGCCATGCAAGTTTGACAAATAAGGGTTGTAAAATTTTCAATGGAATTAGGTTGAACTTATGTTATTCTATCAAACATCTATGTAGAAGTATGCATTATGGCGTGAAATTCAAATGGAAAGGAGATTGATGAAGGATAAAGGAATTAAAAAAATTTGTTGCCGAGAAAATTGTTGTGAGAGATGTAAAACAATTATATCATTTCAAAAAAAGGACATTATTCTTGTAAATATTACTGGTAATTCCATGTGAAACAATATGTAGACATATGCATATAAAATATTGATGTACATAAAATAAATTATGCATAAGGTTTACCTAGTCATCATCTACTCTGATTTGTCCTCTATCATTGGGGTAATTCTCCTCTCCAAATTATGCTCCTTGTGAGGTGTATCCTCAATATATTTTTCTTTATCTAAAGAAAAATCATCTACACCTTGGCAAGTATGCCCCCTCAATTTTTTTGTGAATTGGCACCCTAACTTGGAGGACACTCTACAACATTCATTCCCTTTGAGGAGATATCTCTTTTTCACCCTCCTCTATTGATTTCTTCTTTCCATATTTTCATTTTATTTCCTCTACTAGACATTTTATTGAAAATCCCACAAAACCCCCACTACAATGGTCCAAAAATATAAAACCAAACCACTGATAAAATAGCCCACAAATCTGAAGCAATCCCGTATAAAAGTGGCCCACAAATATGCTAAACAACATGTAAAAATTCTTCACACTGTTCTAAAAAAAATGCTAATGACTGCAAAATGTTTTGGAGGCACTTAAAATCTCCCAATGTGAATGGAAAGGAAAGATAACAATTTTTTTAGCGTGTTAGGATTTATTTATTGTTTTTGTTTTTGTTTTATGTTTAGTTTAGAAAATAGGGGGATGTTAAGAAAGACACACTAATGTCACCCTAACATCCCAATTGTTAAGATGTACTTGAAGCTACACAAATGTTTACTGTAAAGGTTATTTAACATCTAAAGTTGTTTTTTGTTACAAATCATGCATATTTTAATAAATTTTAAATTAAATAGTGAAGCAATTATGTCCGAGTGGTATAACGGAGATGCTAAAGGAATAATGTTGTGTTATGGTGTCTTTCTAGGATGTCGCATTACAATGTCACATTGGAGTGTTGTGTTACAATGTCACATTAGTGTGTCATGATAGGATGTTATTTTAGTATGTCAAATTAGTGTCACGTTAGCATGTCACAATTGGGTGTTGTGTTAGTGTTTCCTATTAGTGTGTCATGCTAGGGTGTCATGTTGGTGTGTCACATTTCAGTTCATTGTGTTAATGTGGCATGTTAGGGTGTCACATTTGGGTTTCGTGTCAGTGTGTCACATTAGGGAGTCATATTAGTGTGTCGCGATAAGAAATTAAGTCCAATTAGGTCAAATTAGAGGAAACATGTCAAAATTAGGGGAATGTGTGTCATGTTAGGGTGTTGTTATAAGTTGTCAAGTTTGGGTGCCGATTCAAGTTTTATTAGGTCAAATTTGGGGATATTAGGTAAACATTTGGGGAAATTACATCCAATTTGGATAAATTAGGTTAAATTTTTTATAATTACGTCAAATTTGGGGAATTAATTCAATGTTTGGGAAAACTAGGTCAGATTTGGTGAAATTAGATCAATGTCACATTAGTACGTCATTTAAAAGTGTCGTATTAAAGTGTCGTGTCCGTGTGTCATATTATGGTGTCATGTTAGGGTTCTTCATTAGTTTTTAATGTTAAGGTGCCATGATAATGTGTCATGTTAGGGTGTTATTTTAGGTTTTCACGTTACTTTGTTGTGTTAGTATGTCGTGTTAGTGTTGTGCAAACAAGTCAAAATTAGGGGAATATGTGTCATGTTAGGGTGTTGGTCTAAGTTTTATAATTTGGATGTCAATTCAAGTTTTATTAGGTCAAAATTGGGGATATTGGGTCAAATTAGTGAAAATTAGGTCAAATTTGGAGAAATTAGGTCAAATTAGGGGAAATTAGGTCAACTTTGGGAAAGTTATTTCAATTTTGGAGAAATTAGGTCTAATTTGGGAAATTTGTGTCAAAATTTTGGGGATATTAGGTCAAATTTAGGGAAATTAAGTCCAAGTTTGGGGAATTAGGTCAAAGTTGGGTAAATTAGGTCGACTTTGGGGAAATTAGGTCAAGTATGGGGAAATTAGGTCAAATTTAGAAAAGTTAGTTTAATCTGGGAAATTATGTCACATTTGAGGAAATTACGTCAAATTAGGAGAAACACGTCAAAATTAGGGGAATGTGTGTTGTGTTAGGGTATCCATCTAAGCTGTCAAATTCAAATGCCAATTAAAGTTTTATTAGGTCAAAAAAGGGGATAATATGTCAGATTTAGGAAAAATTGGACCAATTTGGGGAAATTAGGTCAAATTTGGAGAAACTAGGTCTAATTTGGGGAAATTGGTTCAACTTCGGGGAAATTAGGTTACATTTGGGGAAATTAGGTTAAATTTGTTGAAATTATGAGAAATTAGGTCAAATTTGGTGAAACAATTCAAAATTAAGGGAATGTGTGTCGATCTAAGTTGTTAAATTCAGCATTGATTCAAATTTCATTAGGTCCAATTACATCAAATTTGGGGATATTAGGATAAATTTGGTTAAATTGGGGAAATTAAGTCAAATTTGGTGAAATTAGGTCAAAATTGGGGAAATTAGGTCAAATTTGGGGATATTAAGTAAACTTTGGGGATATTAAGTAAAATTTGGGGAGACTAGGTCCAATTTGGGGAAATTGGGTCAAATTTGGTGAAATTAGTTATACTTTGGAGAAATTAAGTCACATTTGGGGAAATAAATCAAGTTTGAGGAAATTAGGGAAATTAGGTCAAATTAGGGGAAACGAGTTAAAATTAGTAGAATGTGTGTCATGTCAGGGTGTTGATCTAAGTTGTCAAATTGATAAATAAATTCAAGTTTAATTAGGTCAAAATTGAGGATATTACTCTGTCAAATTCGGGAAAATTAGGTCAAATTTGGGGAATTAGGTCAAATTTGGGGAAATCATATCAACTTTAGGAAAATTAGGTCCAATTTGGGAAATTTGGTCAAATTTGGGGATGTTAGGTCCAATTTGGGGAAATTAGGTCAAATTTCAGGAAATTAGTTCAACGTTGGGGAAATTAGGTTAGATTTGGGGAAATTATGGGAATTAGATCAAATTTTTCTCTCTTCGAATCTCTTCCATTCTCTCATTTCAATTCTTCTCCCCTCCATTTTTAGATCAGTATGATGATATCCCCAAAATAACATTGATAAACTTGCCTTTTTTTATGGAAGTGTAGATCAATCTCCTATTAATCACATTTAAGACAGTCAATAGCTATGTTATTCACAATGCCAATGAAGAAAATGTTTGCCTCAAACTTATTATTTTATCATTCAGAGGTAAAGAAAAATATTAATACAATATTTTGGCTCATCAATCAATTTCCACTTGGGATCAGCTGGGATAACAAGTTTATAACTGGTTCAAAGAGAATGCAAATGTCATTTCTCTCATAGAACATCTCAGCACAATACAACGAGCTTCAATGGAATATATATCAGACTTCAACATCAAACTCACAAGGACTTAAAATAGAATTACTCAAGATTTGAGACCTTCACAAGGTATGGCATTCTTGTTTTATTTGAGATCCTTTGATTTTGATTTGGCTGCATTTATCCAATCCCTAGGAGGCAACACTCTTACCCAGGTTTTTGACATTGCTATATTAGCTGATAATAGTCTCATTCAGGATGGTCAAAGGAAACCGATCCATGTGGCATGCAATCCCATTTATCCCACCCCTCCCTCTCCTTCCCATTCCCCTTTGTCTGACTATACAATTATTCAAAAGTCATCCCTTATTTATGTATCATCCCCAACCATTATCATCATGTATGATGATTGTAGAACCATTGAATAATGGTATGATTCATATTGGGAGAAGGAAATTGCGCAATATAAATAGAGGAGGACATACACTTCAAAATAAAATTATTCAAACTCAAAGGATGCATTCTTGGAGGAGGAAAAGCTATTTGTAGAGGCAGAAAAAAGCACAATCCAGCCTGCAAGTAGTCACCTTGAAGTGGGAAATCTGCATGATGATAAGGTATTTGGGATTGAGCTTTAAAGAAGTGGAAAATTTTAAAGGATCAACCTGTTTCCAATAAGATATTTGGCTAGTCTAGAGCCAGAACAAAGTTGCAACCTGTCATGACCATTTCAGAGCATGAAGATGATATTCAATGCACTAAAGGTCAGCTGCAATGCCTCTAAAATCCAGATCAAAAACAATTTGAGGAGGTATTTAATTTATTTTTCTGCTAATACTTTGTGGAAGGGAGTGGGATACATGTTGCAAGACAATTTTTCACTCTTATTGAAGGCCATGTTTAGTGCCAAATCAGTTTCATGGTCTAACTTTGTGAGAAAATGAAGATACTTCTCCCTACCTATATCATGTTTTGTTTGGATTCTCTTTTTTATGGTTAGAGTAGGTTAGTGTAGATTTGTTTTCAGAAAAAAAAAGTTCCTTGCACACACTCCGCATGTTTGCCCTTAGAGCATGTATGATTTTCATGTTTGTATATAGTTGTGTTGGTTTCCTTTCTCTCTTGTGTAATTGCGTGCACTCTCTTTTGATGTTGCTCTTGGGATAACAGTTCCTACACACTATTATTTGGTTTTAGAGGAATAAGTACCCAACAGTTCTTGTATGCGTGTTCCCAAGATAATGGTGGGAATTTTGTTGTAGAACAGTTTTCCACTTTCATTAAATTCTCAATCAAAATATTTTACACAAGTGGGAATGATCAAATCTATGTAGAGTTTAAGAAGTGCTTCATATTAGCTTTAGGGGTAAGTTATTTGAGTTACAGATCAATATTCACATTTTTGGGTGGACTCCATTCCTAATGGATGCTTCAAGGATACAAGTCACCATCATCTAGTAGATAAATGTCCTTGAAAGTTGCCAACAAGTTGCCTAAAATAACCCCCTTAATTATATTATCAACTTACAGTTTCATTTTGCCTCTGGGTCATGTTTAGGTTACGCACGATGCTTGTTTTCCCTTGGCACATTTCCTTGGTTGCAGTTCCTCTCACTTGCTCCTGCGCACTTCCCCTTCTTTTTTCCCTTTCCTTCACTTGCTTTCGTGCATCCTTGTGTGACCAATTTCCTCCCTTGCAATCTATAGTCTTCCTCCATTTTCTCTTCGTGCACATTCCTTAACGCATTTTATTCCTCTTTCCCAGCTCTTGCACACTCCATCACGCACACCCACAGGCCTTTTTTGTAAATTTTGCAAGTCCCCGACATGATTTTGTGTGAATGCCTTCTCTTCCACGAGTCCCATGCATTCTATTACGTGCACTCGTGGGTTCCCATTTACACATATTTCCCTTGCACATTTTCTTTTGCATTCCCTTTCTTTGTGCACTTTCCTCTTTTCCTATTGGCATGCTCCGTGCACCATCCTTCTTTCAAACTTTCGCACCTTCCTTTGGGGGTCCTTCAGACTTTCCTTGCACATTTGCATTCCCATGAAAATATTCATATTTCCTCCCAATCCCTGCACACCCTCTTTCTCGCACCAACGGAATTCTTGTGCATCATTTAATTCTTCTGCATCCTTTCTCTCTTGCCCCCTATTCCCATGCATGCACCTAAGGCTATAACCTATGTGCCAATCCTAGCACAACACGTGTCCATCCTATGAACTTGGAGGATAAAGTATGACTCTCAAGGAAAAATAGAAAAGTGCCAAATATATGCGGATCTTGATAGAGAATGGAAGTGTGACACATAGTGCAAAATGACTTGCAGTCAACCAGAAAACTCCC
Source organism: Taxus wallichiana var. yunnanensis (assembly GCA_018340775.1). Lineage (NCBI taxonomy): Eukaryota > Viridiplantae > Streptophyta > Pinopsida > Cupressales > Taxaceae > Taxus > Taxus wallichiana. The sequence continues at coordinate 381,404,224 of CM031237.1, forward strand.
ACAACTAATCAGATCACACCATGTGTTTGGCATGTTCCTTTGTAATATAAAACTTAAAATCACCATAACTTCTTCCAGAAATCTCCAAATTATGTGCAGTTGGTCTTGTTGGAAAGATCTTGGTGTAGGCTACACTCTAGAACCTTCAAAATTTGATTTTGGTGGGGTTTTGGTAGGTGAAAATGGGAATACATGATTTGGGTCATTAATGCATAGTTTCAATCGAATCAACCACCCAAATTTCATGGGATTTTGACTCTTTCCTTCTTCCACAAGAAAAATAATGCGGAGAATCAGATTTGATAGATCTCCATGTTGATTTATAGGAATTTATGTATCTTGTTGGTGGTTGGATCCTTGAATATGTGTTTCCCTCTTTTTCCCCTCTTCTTCTCTCCCATTCTTCTATATATTGGCACTTGGTTCTCATTTGTAAAGGGGTATTCTCTCAATTTTTAATAGCACCATGAAAAAATGGTTGTAGGAGTAGATATGAGTTATAGATCTTCATTCTGGTCATATGATGTGTGTTCCCTTTCATTCCTCCACTTTGTTGTAATGGACTGCGCATACCTTTGAGACATAAAATCTATTTTGTGACTATTCTCTTCTTTAGCTTGTTTTATTTTCTTTCTTTCCTTTATTTTAGAATTTGTGGTGTGTTGTGCATCTCTTCCTCACTTGGAGGTTCCATTATGACTATGTTTTGTGTGAGAATGGTAAGTTAAATGTAGCTTTGGGTTGAGGCACATTTGTCTACCCTCCTTCTGCTCATGTTTCCTCATTTTCCCTCATTGAGAATGTTCCACCCCCTTCTTCTTGGTGCTACCACTCCCTTAGCTTAGGATTTTCCATTTTGTGCATATCCTTCTAACCTTGGTCCCTTGGCATGTTTGGATTAGGATTATTTAGATTTGTTTTCAGATTTGGGTGTAGTTTTAGAATTAGGAACAAGCAGAGGAACCGACCTTCTATGGAGGTCTATCTCACAGTGCAAGTACCACAACTTTGAGATAGTCTGATGTTGCCTCAAATCCTTAGGTCATCCTGATTAAGGACGAATGCAATTTTGAGCTCCAACAGTTACCATACAATCTTAAAAATCCTCAGCATAAATGCTTGAGTAAGAATTATAATATAATGTTCATTACTTCCATTGTATACACCCAAGATACACTCAAAGGATGACATAAATCACTTCAAAACACTATTGCAACAAGGATTTTATGAATGGACCAAAAGATTGAAAAATATAGACTACAACACAATATTTATGTAATGACCAAGAAAATACAATAACCAGAAGTTAAACCCATGTATTCCATAGATGCAATAAACATACGAATGCAATGAGAGTTATATTTCATTAAAAAAATATTCACATACATAGTAAAATCCATGAATGAATCAAAATATCTTGTTCTATTCATGTATTGGTTTTAACAAGGCGACATATAATGTATATCCTCAATTCTTGCCAATGGTTTTACAATGCAACCACCTTAACATTTACAACCTTATATCTTAGAACTTTTGGTACTTTCAAGGAGAAATAGAAAACTTGAGCTAGAGAAAATTAACAACCAACTATAAACAAAAACCATCAACCCTTAGAATTAGGAGATGCCCTCATTCTTATATAATGTTTTCCTCAAAGGAATATACCCAAATTACCCCCAAAAACTAACTGAGAATAGAAATACTATGGGGCAAAGGATTTTAAACCACTAAAGTGAAAAGAAAGAATCCTCCAACAATAAAAATCCCATTTTTCTATGCCAAGCAAGAGATATTATATTTCATAATTGAAATTGTGGAGGTGCACAGGATATTCCCTTTTTCAATCAACCATTTTTGTCTTCTACTACACTTCTATCCTTCATGCGTGCATCATCAAAGGGAGTTTTTTATCTGACTCAATCATTTGAACTAATTCTTCCTCCATGTTTCCTTTGGTAAAGATAGTTAATCATAGAGGAATAAAGAATAATGATCAAAGAATTAGAAATAAAGAATGTTCTCAGGATGGGTCTCACCCAATGGCCTTGATCTCCTCCTATGCCTTTGGTTTGTCTATTCAAATGCATCATAACTTTTAGACATGTCCAACAAAAAATCCTTATTTTTCCCTATGTGAAATTGAAAGATTTTTTCCTTCATGGAGAAGATGCTAATTCATTTCGTAGATATAGAATTTTGCTTCTTTATTTTCTTGGCCAATTTATTAATATATCCTTCGAAGTGCACAAAACTTTTAAGGGAGGAATAATTATACCTTGTGAGTCTCAAAATCTAGTGCAACACGCTTTTTGAGTATTTCAATTAATTTTTCCACATATGTAGTTTCTGAGTTAGAACTTCCTTCAAGGGGAAGCATATTTTCTATCTTGGACTCAATGTCATCAACATACTTTCCTCCTTTATCCCTCATATTCTGGAGCTTGCCAAAATAACTCCCTAACATTTCAAATCTTAATTTAATAGCATACTCACATTGAAAATCCTTTCCTTTTCAATTTAGGGGATTATTCCTTCCTTCTCCAATTCCTATCCATTCTTGGAATTTATGGTTTCAAGTTTGGGAAACATGCCATCGCAACGTTCTACCTCACCTTGATATTTCTCAATTATTGTAGCACCATCCTCCAAATTATCAGTAACTTGATTGTAACATGTAATTACTTTTATGAGGATTTGGATTCCCCTCTCAATAAATTTATTCTCCCACTCTTTTGTTGCCTCATTCCTTGCAAGAACATCCTTGGCATTCCTCATAACTTTTTTTGTAACGTCAGGGGTAAGTACCCCATGTGGTTTGAGGTACTTGGATGAATTTCCTAAAAATTCTTGATAGGACTTCAAATTTTTCCTTTAGTTGTTATTTTATTTCCTTATAAATACTTTGGACAACATCCTGGAAAAAAACCTTGAGTTCATGTTTTATTCCTTCAGTGGATTGTTTACCCAATGGGATTTGAGTAACTTAGAAATTAGTAAGGGTTGCATCCTTCTTCAAAATATCATTTTTTGGAGTAACAATTTCTAAGAATATTCTACCCTGATTTCATACCAATATCCTAGACACGGTCTTTGCTTTCTTGGGTGGCCTTGAAGAACTCAAGTATGAAGTGCATATTAGACCATATTTGTTTATCTAAAATTTTATCTTTTTCTACTTTGGAAGACATAATTGTTTAACTAGTGTTACATGTCTAATTGGTGCTTCAATCACTTCCTAAGAAGAATGCGGCATCACTTGAGTTTCAACCATTGATACCTCAACCAGGGTTAGTTATTTCACATCAGGTCACTGCTCATTTGTAGGTTCTGTGGTTGTATTGCAGGATTCCATCTCAGCCCCATATTTTTATCCAATTATCACTTTAGTGGTATTAATGACCCTATTTTACTCATTTGTGAGGGGGAGGGAATATTTCTTACTTGCATCAACATGTTTAGAAGATGATTCCACATGTTCACTAGAGGATAATGGATCTATAGTTACATCAGGGGTTAGTGTGCATGACTCTTTTTCATTTGTCTTTCTTACCATACCAATATTATCCACGCTTTCCCAATATAACAACACTGATATCTTGAACATATTGGGGTTTCCCAGTACTTTCCTTTGGGTCCTCCATAGTATGTACCATTGCAGGTTGTACCATAATTACTTTTGTTCCTCCTTGCTCTTGAATCTTGGGCTCTACCCTTGGATTGGGACCCTTTCCCTTTTCACCACTGATTTATTCCTAGATTGTATTGATAACAATACCATCCCCTTGGTCCATTCCTAGTGTTTCCAACAAGTCAGAAAATATATTTTTAGGCTTAGCGTTTACCTTATGTTTCTCCACCCCTTTATCATCTCTTAACCTTAGGACAACTGGATTTTCAATTTATGAAGCCATTTGTTACTTTTATTCTTGAATACCTAGTATGATAACTTGATTCATGACCACACATGCACCTAATATTAACATGTTTTATGTGGGTTCAGGAACATGTGAAATAGGGACTGGGATAAGAACCCTAGTCAATTGAACTGGTATCTTCTCCTCGCAAGTCCTCTCGCTCCCAACTTGCATGAAAGATTCCTTTACAACAGAATTTGAAACCATTAATATTTTACGTATAATGAGAGGGACATTAGTTGAATCCTCTTCTTCCTCACTGAGACCTTATAGGGCCAATCCTCCTAAATTATTCTATTTGTTAATCTTTCTTTTTCCACCACCCTTCTTGGAGGATTGACCAGTATCACCCTTCTTCACATGTCTTTTGAGGCATATACCTTAGGTATTGGAGAAGGAGTTGGGATTTACCGAAGATGGGTAACAACAACGGGGGTACTTATTCTCAAAATATCCTCAGTTTTCTAGGCCAGATGGGAAAAAGAAGTCATAGTTTTTCTAGCATAGGCACTTAATTCATCTCTGGTTTGAATAGTGAGTGGTGTTTTGAAGGAGAATTGTGGATTCCCCTATGTGATGTTTGTTTCCTTCATGAAAGTTGGTAGCTCATCATCAATGATGCCACTGGACTTGTACTCATTAAGAAAAATGGTATTCTATTGACTTATGTCGACTCCCTGATCCAAAAACCAAGTGAGGGTCATTCATATAACATTAGCGGTCCTTTGGTGCAAGGACTTCATCTCTTGAACAACCCATTTTATACCTAGGAGAGGTTTCCTTGCTATGTTATTTTAGGTGTATTCTAAACTTACTGTATTTCCATCATCTACTACCCCTTGAGGCACCATTTCTACCTTATAATCAACAATCTGCACCAAATACATTTGACAGTAGATTCCTAATCTAATCTCTTCCTCTCCCTAGAAGTCCATCCAATAATCCTCATAATGAGGTTCATGTTCTGATGTAGAACCCAAGTCTTGATGCATAAACCATTTTATATCATAATTACCACTTAGGGAAAATTTATCCATGGGGAAATTCCTCATTTCAGCTTCTACTAACTTTGCATTGACAAAGGTAGGGCAATTATACCTACCAAAAGTGATAGGGAAATTAATATTTATCTTATGAAGCAACTGCTAGAATTTTGTGAACATAAATAAGTTATATCACCAATTCCAATAGTACTTTTCATCTATATGTATTGGTAACATGTATGTGGCACCTGTGAATCCACTTACCTAGATGTAAGAAAAGGTGGGGAATTGAATAAAGTATCATCCCCATCCAGTTGTGCTTCTCTAGGTCTCAGGGGACAACCTTTCATACTGCCAGGATGGGGAGATAAAACACATAACAGGGGAGAAAAAGTATCAATCACCCTCATGAAATGACCCGCATAATTTATCAAATTTAATTGGGGGCACACATCATACACTTTGAAAGTGTTGGCATCCCTTCCTTGTCTTAACCCTGGGAAAATTATTTAGGATGCAATATTGTATGAGAAGTAAGATGTCATTAAGAATTCAAGGATTCTAGAAAATTACCCCTTGCTATGACATCCACTTGCATCATTTGTGAATAAACAAAATTACTGATAAAATCCCCCAATGGATGGGAGGTTTGTTTAAAAATATGAGCAAGGTGAAAAGACACATCCAATCTTGAAAGATGATAGAAGAACCCCTCCCCACCAAATGGCTCAATAGTGTTATACAATATTCTATTTGTTTAATGAACTCTATTCTAGATAACTTCTTTGGGAGTCTGGTAGTAGAGGCCATAGGATTTTCCAACCATTGATCATTTAGTAACTTGCTTAGTTTACCATAATTATCCTTCCAATATACCTTCCCCTTTTCAACACGTGTATTGGCCACATGGACTACATTGGGGAGGCCCAACATTCTATCAAATGAAGCTATTGTTAGGGATAATACTAGGGCACCACTCCCCTCTGTAATTTCCCTAGTTACCGGGTTATAGTTATGAGAACATGTTCATACTAACTCCAGGTACTAAGCAGAAGGAGGAAAAGAAGAAGCCGATGCAATCCAACTATCATCAATGTGCTTCATCATCTTACTCCTTCCAGGGGATTTTATTCTCAGGTTGAATTCGGCCAGGTCAACTCCACACAAGTTTGTATCAGTTATCTCGTCAAAATGGGAGGTCAAGTATGAAGTTGTTTGGGTGAATTATGACATTGTCTTCATCTTGTGATATATTTAATTGATGACCAGGGAAGGATAAAATTCACCACAACCTTTAAAAAAATCCTTACTCTTAAAATTACACAACCAATGATTCAAAAACTGCACAGAAATATTGAAGGGCTACCAAGCTAGGGAACGAACTTGTTTTATAAGCTTTGTGTTCAGGAATGAAAAAATGACTCGCAATTTATTATATCTCCTTCAGAAATGCAATTCAGCTCCACTGCCATGTGTATTCATCCACCATGTTTTGGGGATCAACTGAAATGTGCACTTTGGCACAAGATATTGCAAACTCGCACCAAGTCATCAAAATGAAAATTTCCAAGGCATGAATCCTTTCTTCAAAGGTTCAAACATATCTATAGGACCCCCAAGAGCTCGTCTACTTCCATAGAAACCTACAAATCATGAATATATCATAAAACACGTAAATTGTTAAGGTATTAGTTCAAAATGATGTGAAAGACGTGCAAATGACACATTTTTCTTTAGATACAAAGCTTGGAGTGATGGGTAGCACTTCAAAAACAAATAATTTATACGGGGAATTATATTAAAACATTTAGGAGACACAGAACGCAGACGAAAAATACGATTTTAGACATTGGGCAAAATCGGGCACTAATAGAGCGAATTCGCCAAAAATAATTAAATTGTAATAAAATCCTAAAAAATAATCTAACAATTATGAAATTTGGATTGTAACTTTGTGGGAAAGGTTTTCAACTCTAGTTTAGAAATTACAAAAATATTCCTTGAATTAATGCTATGATACCACTCGATAATATATTCACATATAACACATTAACGATTAAATACTATTCACCCTTAATGAAGATAAGAAAAACTAAATATATATTAGAAAATATTCCCTGATATTTAATATATTTAGAAATAGAAGAATACCCTTAAAGTAGGGAAACACCATACAATACTCCTTAAGGGAGGAATAACTCCATGATACCCCAATATGGGAATTCCACTTTGAGGGGGATACCTCTAATATCCTTCAATAAAGTATAAGGCACAAATTACACATGAAATATGCCGTAATGACATTCTTCTCCCTGATACAGTCAAACATTACTCTTAGTTGGTGGGTAACACCTAATCCCAATGTAGGGTGACTCATTACCCAATATAATTAATTCTTGTGTGACCCCGCATATTATAGACATATAGCTAAAAAATGGAGGTGTGTGCCACATGTTAACATCTCAATCAACACATATACATTATAATAACTTATCCCAAGGAAAATAACACCTTATTAGATAATATATTATGTAGGAATCCATGCATCCTTACAATCTCATTAAAGAAAACATTTTTAATATGTGTTGCATCACTAATATCTTCCTACAAGAAATCAAACGTGTCATCTTAAATTTGTCTTCCATAAAAAAAATGTAATGAATAACCTTTTGTGTTACGGGTAACACCAAAACAAAAATCATACTTATGTCTCCCCAAGGTGAATTTGGTATGGAAAAAGGTTGATACAAAATTACAATTTAAGATATCCCTTTATCCAAATGACATGTGTGGAATTCATTCATGAAATTTTACACATCCATGCTCATTTATGGAAAATTTTAACTCTTAGCTAGTTATGTTATGGTTTTATCCAATCTAAAGTGACTTTTAGTTCTGTGCAATGTTTTTCTCTCAATAAATTATCTACACAAAGTAGTCCTACTAAGGTTTTTTGTCAACACTTATGTGTATTGTGCATGCTTTTCATGTCTCTCTTAAATCTTCATCATATGTGCATAATTTCTTAATGGATTCAAAACCCAAAATTTTTACTCTCATCTCTATTAATAAACAAGTAATATGACTGAGCATATCAACGACCTTATTATATTTTCTCGCTTTTATGGTTTAGAACAAATTTATATCCTTATATGAACTCCAACCATTTCATATGCCTTTGATTCAATTTCCCTATACTATTAATAAATCGGAACACTTGATGATTATTATAAAACATGAATTCCTTTAGAAACTACTAATTCCTCCAATTCTTAAGAGCTCACATAATTACATACAAATCTTGATCATACAAATTATACTTCCTTTGTTCATCATTCAATTTTTCACTAAAATATACAAAATTCATTCCTTCCTAACTTAATATTGCACCAATGGCTATACCAGTAGCATAGAAAACAACCTAAAATACTTTTACAAAATCTAATAATGCAAACATTGGTTATTCAATCACCCTCTTCTTCAATTCTTTAAAACTCTTATATTCTCCTCTATTATAAATAATTTTTATATCCCCTCACATGGCCTTTGTGATTAACTCACACACCACTAATGTTCACGATGAACTTGCAGTGAAAACTAGCCAACCCATAAAAATTGCATACTTCAAAATCATTCCTTGGTGATGACCACTCCACAATTGCGTTAAATTTCTATGGGTACATCTTAAATCATTTGTGATAAATCAAAAATCCCAAATACACGATCTCTTTATATAATCAACAAATACTCTTCATATAATCTTTACAAATTTTTCCTAATATGTAACAAATGCTCTTCATGCATCTTGTTGAATATCAAAATATCATATAAGTACACGGTCATAATTTTTCCTAAAAAATATTTTAGTAATTCCTTCATTGACCTCATGAAAATACTCAATAGGTTTCTTTATCCGAACACACCAAAATATACTCATACAATCCTTATTGAGTCACAAATGATTTATTTTGTTCATCTCCCTCTCCTATAGAAATTGAATGGTATAATATCTTCAAATAAAAGATACTGAAATATTTTGATCCATTAAAATAATCCAAAAATATCATTAATGTGTACGAATGAAAACATATACATGACTTGATTGCACTAAGATGGAGGGAAAAGATAAAAGGTAAGATATAGCTTTATCTCTGTGTTAAAGCATACTTCATTGCTATATTTGAAACCCCTGAAGATAGGGATATGATTTTTGACCAATATTGGGTTTGGGGTGAACACATGCTCATGTTTAAGCCATGGTATCCATCTTTTGACCCTCTAAAAGACTCCTTTAATACCTACCCTGTATGGGTTCGTTTACTAGGTCTCCCACTTCAAATTTGGATTAGATCATGCCTTATTGCTATAGGTGATACTCTAGGCTCCTGTGTGAAAGTTGATGATAAGACCTCTGTTCAGACTTCTTCTACTTATGCTAGAATACATTTATATCTGGATACCTCCCAAGCCTTACCAATAGAAATCAATCTGTAAATTGGTGAAAGACTATAGGTGTAGATATTAGACTATGAGGAACTTGCTTTTACATGTCAATGATGTTTCCAAATGGGTCATCTTTTAGAGGATTGTGAGCACTCCAAACACAAGATCAAACCAATGTGGTGAAAGGTTTCTCTACAAGAAAATATAATGATAAATCCCCATACATAACCAATTGAGGAAACTTTTAGCCCTTCACATGTTGATACACTTGCCATGGAAGGTCTTCTAAACACTATAAAGAATAAACCTCAAGATTTCCCTTCCCAGGGAGGTGTTTTAGTGACAGATTGTAACTCGATGCACATCGTTGAGGGACACATTCCTATTAAGACACTTGCAGTTTTTCTTCCGATCTTAGCGAAAGAAGGAAACAAGAAATGGACGATGGTGGATAGGAAAAATAAAGGACACGCCAAATCTAAATCCCCCATTGTTTCAGACAAGGTATGAGTCTTGTCATGTTGTTTTGTTCTTATTGCTTTATCTAGGATGGAGGCTTGCTATTTCGAGTTTGTTGTTCTGCTAAGCTCTACCTGCTGTCTGGCTATGGATTAGTTGTGGGCCTGTTCTGTTTCTTTTTTTCTTTGTTGGGTAGATCAACTAATTTTGTTTTAGAGCTTCCTCACTTATCTGTGTTTTTCAAACCCTTTGTCTTATGCTCTTTATTATTACATCTGGGTTTTGACCCTTGCATTACACAAGGGTATGGTCCCCTTAAAAACTATTTATCAATAATAATTTAAAAAAACATGTACTTGATGGTGTCTTATTTATCACCCTTGAGTCTATACACATACACCACTAAATTCCCTTATTTGGTCCTAAAAATTTCCATGTTGATTCCTTGATCCAATAACTCCTACACTTATCTATTTATATTTTAATTTCCCTAAGGATTCATTCTTTATTCCACCTTTATAGGAAAACTTTATCCTAGAATTAAATCCATGTAGTGACTTATATTCCTCACATGTGGTAACCATTCAAGTAACTCACTTGATACAATATAAAAAAATCATCCAACATATCTTTCACCTCTTGTGGTATTGTTTCTTTAACTTCATTTCTTCCATATTTCCTTCTCTTTATGCATGTTACACTATAAGTGAAAAACATACACTATTATGCTTGACATCCCTTTTAAAGGAACTACTTTCTTTAGAGAAACAAAATTTTCAGACTTGTTTCTTCACTCTTCTCCTGTAATGGGTCTGAATTATTCCTTTTCCCACCATTATCTGACTTGTGTTTTATTCATGTCCATCATTTTGTGCCTTATGATCAAACTGCTAATCCCTTCCAAGTAAAGAAATGAAAAATTTCCATTGAAATTATTTTAAAACAAGAATTCATCTTCATATTGTCCAATATATAATTTGACCAAATATTAGTCACCAACAAAAGCTAACACCCCTATCACAACCAATAAACCTTGTTTGGATTCATATCCTCAATTGTCTTCAAACCCAACTTATCAACCATCTATTTCATAACTAAGTTATCGGTTCTTCCATTGTTTACTATTAGCTTGTATACCTTATTTCCAGAATTACATACCACAATAAATAGAATCTTCCTCTTCTCAGGACCAAATTATTTTTAAAATGGTTTCAATAACATGTGCTTAAACATAAATTCATTCCCATGTCTATTTATTCCTCATAGCTTGTCATGTTATCTTCTTCTCTCTTCCCAAAGTACAAATTCTGCTTACCATCACTTTGGGGGTGCATGCACTCATAAGCTCTATGCCTTGATTCTCCACAGTTGTAGTATGTTTCACTAAACCTATAACCTCTTCCTCATATAAGAGATACTCTACCTCTACATGTACTTACACCTCCTTGATATGTTTCTTCACTTCATGTTGAAAATTTTAACTTACCATCCTTTAGCACATAATTTTCTATATCTCCACATTTCCCATATATTTGTGCATCTTTCCCTTTTTTGTAGGATGCTCTCTATTCCTAACATGCCAAATTATTATTTTCCTTCAAATAATATTGATAGTATTCATCAATTGACCTCACTTGGATCATCCCAAATTCATCTTGAATCCCAATATGTAATCCATTCATATACTTGGAGATCTTCTCCAAATCATCGTCAACATGTCCTTCTCTAATTGTGAGTCATTAAAGCTATTCGTTATAACAATGAGCTCCTCTATAGTAAAATATGAAAAATTTCAAATAAAGATAGTTTGTAAACCATAAGAAAGAGTTTTTCCTTCAATTTTCCACCATCCTTTCCAATGTCTTGATATTTGGTTTTCCTTTATGTACTAGGCTTATTTTGATATGCTCCCACTAAAGATATGCATAAAACTTCAAATTCATGCAAGAAAATTTTAATATCCTAGGATACTCCATATATTTCTACACAAAATACTTCTCAAGATCAATAATCCAATCAATGATCTCTATTGGTTCCAAACTTTTAGAATAACATGAGGTGTTTAATCTAGGCTTACCCCTAATTCTACTACTTACAAATAAAGGTGTGTTTTTAAGACCATCTTGCACTTATTCTTCTTCATTCACATTTTCTTTTGTAACCTAAACTCCTTATTGTGGGGGATACAATTCATTATCAATTACATCATCCAAAACAAAACCTTGAAATTGTGTGTCTTCCATCACCACTAAGAAATTTTGTACATTGTCATCATCAACTCATCCAAATAATCAATTATACCTCCATGATTTTGGTGATATCAAACATTTACATTCCTCTAATGTGGAATTATATATGTTCTCTGAAGTGAGATCAATAAACTATGCAATAATCTAAACATTCTACCAAAAAATCCTCATGCTAGAAGATGTATGCAATTATTTTATACCCACCTTTCACAAATTGAAAATTGAAAATTCTTATTTCACAATCTTTACACCTTTTATATGTTGGTAACCTATTAGAAGATTTTTATAGTGAATTTATACCCAAAATGTACACTATGGAAAGATAAAAAAATTATTATGTCACTTTATCACACCTTCTTTCCAATAGTTACACATCAAAATATGGCTGTAATGATTTTCTACCATCACTTACAAATTTCAAAAACTATAAAGATCCATCGTGCCTACATTCCCAATGAAACAATCCTCACTATGATACCAAACAAATTATATGAGGTCATGGTTCTATGTGAAGAACTACCTTAAACCACACTACCCTCAGAATACATGCAAAAAACAAAGAAAATAGACTTGAGGTTGTGCACATGTGGGAAAATTAAACGAACACAAATTTGCACATTTAAATAAAAATGAGACTTCAATTCATGTACTTAGGGAAATAACACATTTAAAATTATTTCCAATGATACAATCAACACATTATATAATCAATCTCCTTAAGTGTCATGTTCAATCAATTAACGTAATTTCATACTCAGTTTCAATCCTAAATATCACATTCACCCCTTGCTTTTACAAGATAAATCTAATATAACGCTTCTTGACAGTCTCTCTTCCTAAGGAAATTTTGATTGATTTATATATCCATCTAATTCCACACACTAAGACTCATAAAATTACAAAAAGTAAATGAAAATTCCTACAGGACCCATCTACATGCCTAATACATAGCTAGTCGACCTTTCTAAAACTTATGGCTTCAAACATTCAATTATTAATGATTCAAAACTCAAACAACCTTGTAGTGCCTTGCAGATTTAGAATATATTCTTAGTACTCCATGGCTTCCACAAGCTTGCATGGTTATCTGCATATGTTTGAGAAACCAAACTAGGCTTGCACAACTCAAATAATTTTTCATGGATTGTATAAAGGCCTCCAATGGATTGCATGGAATAATTGGGCATTGATACAATTATGCAGTGGAGTTGACATTGTGTATAAGAACAATGTACTATGAAAACATTGACCAATGGACTTGCACACTCCACTCAATGTTACATAATACTCCATGGTTTTCTAACAACATATTTTTTCACTACACAACCTATCAATAACACCAAATGAATAAAAAAGTACAAAAAACAAATTAAATCTAATTGTTCAACTATTTTTGGTTGATACAAGAGTTCATATGATCTTGAATGATCTTACATTACTTTCCAAAATCAAAATTTTTCTCTTGAAACCCTATTTTCCTTGAATAATCATGTAAAAAGGGGTAAACAATTTAGGTTGTGGCATCCATACACCACGCACATAGCACTACTTGGAAGAAGTATCACACCCACATAGTTATTTTCCTAATAAAAGTCTAATTATGATGATGCAACTAGAATTTATCCCTTAAACACTTGATAATGTTTTCTTTGACATGGCATTAAATTCTTTTTGCTTATCTTTGGTTTCTCTTAACTGGGTTTGGAACTACATGCTTCAAACTTGTATAGATATTTATCTTGATTTAAGGAAGAATGAGGAATGTTTTTTTGATGTTCGATAGATATTTATAGATAAAATCTTGAGAATTTCTAGTTGATTAAATGAGTGGGTTTGATTGGTATTTATAAGAGTCTAAAGGAAATATTTCACAATAAAGATGACCTAGTGGGAGATGAATGACTCATAAGAATATGTCCATTTGATATTTTATATATTATAGGGCCCTAGAAAAGATCGGCTAGAAGGAAAAGATCAACCAATATTTCCTATCCCTAGAGTATAGTTATAACTAGAAGGGTAGAAAGGTCATTTGATAATCAAGAATGGTCTATACATAAGATATAAGTGATTTTTGATTTACAAAGGTACTCATGTAGGTGTTTGACCAATGTAATGAGGGGTTTCAAGTCTTATGATAACACAAGATAGTGTGTTTCAACTCTATTTTTGTGCACAAGCCATGTATAAGGAATAAAATTAAATAACTAGCAATATCAAATGCCAACTAGAACAATATCAAATCACCATCAAATTATAATTTACTTGCACTTCCCAAAATTGTTTTATAGATGAGGAATTTGGATGCCTCAATAGATAAAACATTTACATGGTGCTCATTATACCTGTAACACTTCATATGAAAAATTGGTTTTAAATTACCCTCTTACAAGGTTATGAATATTCTAAGATTATATTTTTACCATTCATTAGAGATCCTATCTAGTAAGAGTTGTTTACATAATCAATGTCATCAACATTACTAATATAAAGAAGATAAAATTTATTTTCCATTAATTTCTCTGGAGTTCCTTTTTCTCATCATCGAGATTCCCTAAATAATTTTCATAATATTCATACCCAAACAATATCTACTCTTTGTGATCCAATTTATCATCTCGATCTCTAACACATTATGTATGCGAGTGTACTTTGAGGTTTAAGGGGATAAAATATGAAATAGTTAAAATTAAATGGGTTTCAAGTTTGAAACCAAACAACTATGCTCCATAGTCCTAATGAAGTTTTATGTTAATGAAACCAACACAAAACCATGAATTTCCATTTCCCTTATGAGTTTCAGGAACAAGTATTGAGACTCCCATTTTGAAATGCCTATCATCTCAATTAATGTTTGAGTCATTGGAAAAATAGGAAAATTGTTTTTTGCATGCATTTGTGGCTCCTCATTTTATTCTCTATGATATCAAAGATTATAAATATGGAACATTTAAGCTTGAAATTTTACGATCCAATATGATGTCAATCTTGGAGGACCCTCAATGAAAATATTGATGTTTGTTGATCCTAAAAGAAATCATAAATCCAATACATATTGAAGTTGAGCTTAGTTAAAATAAAAATTTCAATGTGTATGAAGCAAAGTAAATCACATGTGAGAGATAAATAATTCACTATAAAAGGGTCTAAAGAGGATAATGGGCTAGGAAATATGACGAAAATTGCATTCCAAGGTGGAAGGAGGAGCATGGGACCCTTCAATGGGACCTATTATCCTAAATAATAATCTCTCTAAAATTTCTTAGGAGAGATAGGGTGACATTTCCATGGTTTATAGATGGTTTTTATTTACAATATAGGTACAACGATAACACTTTTTAATATACTAACTCTGGTAGGTTGGTATTGTTTTTATGTTTTTTAGAGGAGAAATGTGGAAAGATATTTTGAAATATTTATAGAAGGTCTAATTAAAATATTTTCCATATTGAGGAGAAAACAAGGAGATAGTATTTCGAGGGAAATGCATAGATATGATAAAATAAGTATTGAGTAACATGGTTCAACTTTAAAAAAATATATCTAGCTTAAGAATAAATTTGTACTACAAAATGTTTAGCCATATGGGGGGTCACTAAGTCTGTGTTGTTAACTTGTTTTCCAATTCTATGGCATCGAAAAGCATCCCTTACACAACTAATAAAAACAAAAATTATTCAAAAATGGGGATATGATTTTTTCATGTTTTTTTTTTTTTTTATGGTGTCAACATATTAGATTGGATGATATTTCCTTTTAAGATAAGAAGAAGACATGAATGGAAATTTGGAAAGAAAAATGTGGGAATTAAATGCTTGCATGTCCTACACTTATTCAATAGCTCTTGAATAATTCATAACCAAATATTAGATTGGATGATATTTCCTTTTTAAGATAAGAAGAAGACATGAATGGAAATTTGGAAAGAAAAATGTGGGAATTAAATGCTTGCACACTTATTCATCTCTTGAATAATTCACCAAATTATCTTCTATTTGTTCTCCACTTTATCATCTCGATCTTGGTCACATTATCTATGAGAGTGAAATTGCACAACATAAAAATGCTTAAAAAATCAATCGGTTCCAAGTTTGAAACCCAACCACAATATTTACTTTTTGTAACACTTTGTAGCCTTCCTTTTTAGTTTTAAACTTGAGAATATAGGTCATGAGCAAATTATAATTGGGTCATAACCATAAGTGGTAGGTATTTTATCTTCTATTTGTTTCCATCAATTTCTTATTTATCATCTCGATCTTGGTCACATTATCTATGAGTTTTAAACTTGAGAATATAGGAAAAAATTGCATGAGCAATCAATTATAATTGGGTCCCTCCAAAAATATGAGTGGTAGGTAGATTTTATCTTCGGTTAAAATTTGTAATCGGGTTCCAAGTTTGAAACCCAACAACAGGGATATTTACTAAAACCATCAAATTGTAACACTTTGTAGCCTTCCTTTTTTAGTTTTAAACTTGAGAATATAGGAAAAAATTGGAGCCATGAGCAATCAATTATAATTGGGTCCCTCCAACGATTAGTCATATGAGTGGTAGGTAGATTTTATCTTCCGGTTAAAATTTGTAGACTGAGGTTCCATACAATTTCTTATGTTGTTGAGTGCGAATTTCTCTCTGATTTACAAAGAGGGAATTTTTATCAATAAAACCATCAAAATGTACCATTTAAATTTCAGGTGTGAATGTGATACCTTCTTTTTTTAATGTAAGATCGGATGTACTTACTCTAAGTTGAAGCATCAAATTTCTTTCCATTTATAGCCATTGAATTTGTGAAGAAAAGGATCGTCAAACATATATAACGTGTAGTGCCACGATCTGACAACACACTTTTGCAGGGAGGCATACTGGATTGGCAGAACTTGGAGAGCGACACATCGTAAACATCCTTAAAATATATCATCTTCCCTGCATAATAATCCAAGCACATTATTTGAGGTCCAGAGGTGTCAATCACAATGAACCCAAGTTAACGTTGTAATTTAGCAGTAACTGGATAGAGACGACGAGTGCAGAGTTAGAGATCTACTTTATTGACAATGGTGAAGTAGAGTTCTGTACTCACACAATTAAATAATCAGAACGTTAAGTGAAACTGTGCTAAACTAATCTCTAGCTGTAGCCGTTCTAGAACTAGTCCCATTGTGGATTAAATCAGCCTTGCACGTGAAGATAAATCTGTCTCTCTAATCTATCTTCATTTTACTTATACGAATTGATTGATCTAGATCTGTATTATGTCTGAAGCGGGTTGAGTTGCCTCAGAGAAGAAAGGAAACTTCTGCTACTGCTGTTTTGTTGGTGTTTGTAGAAGAGAAGAAGAGGATCGAGGTATAACGTTTAACTGTATGGATTTTTCTTCTTCTACTCGTAAGAACATGTGTCGTGTGCACTATAACCTTTACTACGCCATTTTTTTCCTACTGCGTATCTTTTATTTGGAGTAGTTGTATTAATTAAGGCATTAGAAGTGCCTTTTTCCGGCTCCCACATATGTCTCTTCAAGATTTGTTTGTTTCACTCTCCCTCTGTGTGAGAACCTCTATTTGTCCATCCTTAGCACTAAGTAGAGAGGTGGTTTCAAGGAATGTGTTAACTGTTGGGTGTATAGATTGTGTGGAAAAATTCCTTGAATGTTATTTGCTCTGTAATATTTGCATGATCTACACATTATGGGTTTGTTGACAAGGGAGATTGGCACCAATGGAGAGAAATGTGAAATAGTTACAGGGTAGGAACAAAATGGTTTGTTGACATAGCCTTGCAATATTGAATAGCGCGTCTTACATGTTACGATGGATATCTCAAGGAAAATCTATTTCTATCATCTCCATTCAATTTAAATCTGTGGTACTTGTATGGAAATATTTTGATAGAAAAATATGCACAAGTAGGTTTGTTGAAAATGCATTGGAACCATAACACAAATGACATTGGAAGGTGTAAATCCTAAAATCCAAAACCTTAGCAAGCACTCTCAGCCATGCCATATAGGAGTTTTTAAAAAAAGGGGTATTCCTTTGTCTGTGTTGGCAGCAAACACCCTATAGGACATGAAGGCAAGATGTGGGTGCAGACACTAGGAAAGTAACCTGAGTTGCTAATGCAGGAGAAAGAGGTGTGGTTTCGTGGAGAATATTAGTTTTAAGGTCTACACAAAATGAGTTTATTAGAAACTACCTTGGGTCAAATACAGTGCCTCGATCTAAAGAAAATAAGTCCCACAAAGCATCTTGCGCCTAGCTCAACCATCTCTTTATACTGACATATTCACAAATAGAATGGAAATGAAAGACATGTAAAATGTAAAATCTTGTGCTTGACATGTGAAGTGTTTGACAAAATGCCTTAGACAAATGTAGCCTCATTGAATGCTTCATTTTAGGGATGTGCACAAATGGTTTTATTCAAGAATATTTAGAGACGTTTGAGCAAAGGAAAGTAGATGGGTGTTCCGGGTGCACGCAAACCATTTGACGGAATGCCTAGAAGAGAGTTGGAGCCTTGTGAATGCGGGTGAACCCTCCTGGAGAACCTCAGACACTGCGAACACTAATATCTCCCAAGCATGGTTCATCTCATCTTGTCCTTCATAATTCTTGTACTTTAGTTTTCATTTGCATCGTAATAAATTTAAAACCCTAGGATTATCATACATTTGACTATTTTATATAAACTTATTTTGTAAAACAATAAACTGTCATCTAGCACTTATGTAACCCAAATAACACTTGGTAGTCAAGCATGAATTTAAACCCTCCCTCAGACATGATTTGGAAAACTTCGTAACCAGATTAGATAGTTGTGACACCATTTTATTGAAAAGCTAAGTATGTTCCCTTGTAAACCCACTAACTGTTCCATTGTAAAAGTTAGTAAATCATGATATTTAAAGACCCACAAAATGACCTTCTAAATCCAAAAAAGGGATGTAAAGTTTTGTCTGCGTCCCTTGTTATGTGGGGAATCATATCAAGTTTTAGATCGACCCCAATTGATCATTTGTTCTCTCTTCTCCACCCCTTTAGGTGCGTTGTTACCCCATTTTTGTAGTTTTAGGAAACTGCTAAAAGTAAAAAGTTGGCTTTTGTTTCATCTCACCATTTGGACATTGAGCGAAGGAACACTTTTCTGACTTCACAAACCTCTAGTATTTGTACTCGACAATTGCTTACAACATTTATTTTGGGGAAACAAATATTTCTATATAGTTTGATAACGGGGTTTTGTAGGCCTCCAATCACAATTTGACTAGGTCAAACTGGACCAATTACGACCGGTGGCTCCAGAAAACCCATTGTTGTTTGAAACCCGTTTTTCAGTTCTCAGTTTCGTCGACTCTAGTGAATTCTGCATATATAGGAGAACTTGTAGGAAATTTCCTATTGCGCTTTCATCCATCAAACATTATTTTTGTACATGTTTTTATAATCCCTCGAAGCTAAAATTGGGGTCATTTTGCAACTAGGAAAATTATGACCAATGGCCCTGGAAAACTAGTTGCAAATTGTAAATCATTCACCAATTATGAACTCCGTAAGTTCTGTATAAATTATTTATATATAGGAGTGCATGAAGGAACATAACGTTATACATTTTACCATCGGAAGACATTTTTTGAACATGGCTCCTTAGCCTCCAGGCCAAATTTAGACATTTTCGCAGCTATTAGAAAAATGTAAAAATAAGGTTGTTGGACCCTAGTCAAGACAATAAACCATCATGAAAACTATTGAAACTCTCCCGTGTGGATTGTGGTGTGAAATATAAATTTTGGAAAAATAGTGTTTCTCTCTCTTCCCTATCTCTTTCTCTCTCCTCCCTTAGATAAGCAATGAAATGAATATATGTCTATGAACCTCTTCTGTTGTGTGTGAATTATTCTGATTATGTAAATGGAAAACTAAAAATGTTAAATATGTACGATTTAGGTGGATGACATGCTAACACTTGTGCTAACCATGCGGTGGTTGCAGGTACCAAGACATGGAGAAAGAAAAGTGTACTAGTGAATTCATAACAACTTGTTATTTAGAAAAATGTAATTGTACAAGTTGTAGCAACAATAATGTTAAATATATCGAAAAGTTTATTATTGAAATTTTGTAATATGTATGAGTTGCAAGTGTTTAGGGTTGTTTGGGAAATGTGTATCTAACCATGAGTGTCATTTTGATTCAAAATTATGTATTGTAAAAATTTGGATATATACGTTAAATGTATTTGAGTTTGACATATTATAGTTCCCTTTTTAGTGTGAAATTGATGACTAAATCTTTGGCGTGTTGTGTTATTTTCCTTGATAACGTAGAAAGAAAATCTAAATAAAACATTCAACCCTAGTATAAAACTCTCGCATAACTACCTTCTCGCGTGTTCCTCCTTAATGAAGAAAACTATAACCATAGGGTGAACCCAAATCATTAAAATCGATGGAAAATTCTAGCTTAAGAAAATAAAAGCCCAAGTCTAAGATTATCATCTTAGCATGTATGCTTAGCGACATTGTCGTGAACTCGACACCCAATTTTTATTATCGTTTGGGATTATATGGTACAATGTTAAGAGTTAATTGTGGAACTTAACAACATTTTAATTTATGATTAGTTTGTGAAAGGGTAACCATGAGATGGTATGCTAGAGAAAAACAAAATTTAGATCTTTCTTGTAAAGTGTTTAAATCATCATGTTGAGAGAAACATAATCCGTGAAGCGTAAAATTTAATGTGAACCTTAATATTTAAATGGAGAGTTACTCCCTATTGTTCTCCCACACATCCCATTGTGAAATGAATGCATGATGTGAAACTAGGTAATCAAGTTCTTGAGGCAATTCCCTAGGACGAGAGCTAGTAGTCTCATGATCATGCAAATGTTCCTTATTAATAAATGGGTTACACAACTAATTTCAAAACACTATTTAAATAAAATTAAGTGAAATTATTTTAAGATGAATGTAAATTATTCGAGTGGATCATGTGTTTTAGTTACCTAAACATGAGAATATTGAGTGTGAATCCCCTTTAACCCCTCTCAAAACAAGAGTGCCAACTTGACAAGAAGTATCGAATTTACCTAGAGTTACATGATGATTGTTGGAGGTAAGGGTGTTCAATCACTCTAGATGTGACCTTAGTAAGGTGTGTAAAAATTTATAATTGAATGTCTCCTTGTAATACGCATCTATTACTTAAATTGTCCAGTAATAATCCAAGCTTGTTAATTTTGAAATCATACCCCTTAGGAGCCCTAGTGACTCAATAAAGGACAAATAGTATATGCACCTTAGTTATTTTAACAAGAAGTATCTATGAAGTGAACGTAATGATGTAAGGGATTACAAGAACATGAGAGGATAATTTGGAACTGTTATTAAATGTCACATACACTTGAATGATGTCAACATTCTAAGATGACTAAGATTGTTTTTATAACAAATAAAAACTAAGATAATGTATCATGATTGATATTTTAACCTAGTAAATGGGAAACTTGTGATACGTAAGGGACAAACATAATCACCACACCCCTCAACATGGTTTCAAACAATAATATTAAATGATTAAAATTAAGAAAAAAAAACTTGAGGATTGACCCTTTTGACTTGAGGAGAATCCTCTACTGCGTATCCTAATCAATGCAAAAGTAATTATCTAAGGAAAGTAGTTAGAATGTACGGTTAGTTGTAACAAATTAAAGAAGAATAACGTAACTCTAGTGTTTAAATGTTATTTTGAAAGGAACATGTAATATATTTACTCTTGATCTAATAAACTTCCTTTGTTTCATGTGAACCTTCCTTGTTGCAACTGAGATAAATTGCAAAATAAAACAACATACAACTTAGAAAACAAATCCTTACAAAAAAAACACCAATATCCTCATGTGGACGTGTATGTTCCTATCAACAATCAGGCTACACCATTCTATTGCGATAGAGGAAACAAGAAAAATTAGAGGGAATCATTATAAGTGAAATGTCAAGTAAAATAAAGATAACGTAGTCTAATTTAAATATGAATGAAGGACTGCATGATAAGTGATTTTCAAATAATTAAGGTCAATAACGAAACATGAAGGTAATAAATATGTCAACTGGGAAACTGTTGTGTCATGGATGGTGCCTATACGGGAGGTTGAATTATTATGTTGTGCCTTGTCATTTGGGAAAAGGTTGCCTTGACGTGCATAATGTGTTTTTCATGTTATATATGTGGGATAATGTTTGTGCAAGCGTCTCATATGCTATGCGTTGTCCCAAGCAACCCCTTGGGTTGTCATGTATCTAGTAATGTAAGTAAAAGAAAATTATTATTCCGGTATTTTTACTGTTGTATTTGTGTGTCAAAATTGTGGGTGTTACATAATGCCAAAATATTTAAACTTCACGCATATTAGATACACATGTAGTCACAAAGAGATCCAACACAAAGAAAAATGATGGCTAGGGAAAAGGTGGTAGTGATGATATTAGAAAGCACATCAAAAATTTAGACTCTCTTCACATGTTGGACCAAAAAAATACATACACACGGGATGTTTCTTTACAACATGGAAACAAGGGATGCACAAACAATCAATGATAATTGAGCCTTGCTAGCGGTTTTTCATATGAATGGTAGTTATATTTTATCTACCAATAAAAAATAGACTAATACTCCATATGAATTCATACGTTGTTGGGTGTGAATTGATA
Organism: Taxus wallichiana var. yunnanensis; assembly: GCA_018340775.1. NCBI lineage: Eukaryota > Viridiplantae > Streptophyta > Pinopsida > Cupressales > Taxaceae > Taxus > Taxus wallichiana. The sequence continues at coordinate 381,426,992 of CM031237.1, forward strand.
TTTGATTTACAAGAATGTCTTTTAAAAAATAAAACCATCAAAGTGTACCATGTAATGTCCAAATATGAATGAGATATCAAATTTTCTTAATTTAAGATCTAATGTAATCACTCTATGTTGAAGAAACTGATTTCTTTCAAATTCTAGTTGTGGAATTTGTGAAGAAAAGAATCAACAACCATATATGAATCCAAAAAAAATTAACTTCATGCTGAACCAACAACAGACCTGCATGTGATGTCACTTTATAGCATGAACATATGGAATGCACAAACAATCAACAATAATTGAGCCCCTCCAGTGGTTGGTCATATGAATGCTAAATATATTTTCTCTTCCAATCAAAATTTGTTTTACTTTGTTGAGTGTAAATTTCTCTTTGGTTTACAAGAATGGTTTTTTACAAATAAAACCATCAAAGTGTACCTAGAATGTCTTAGTGTAAACAAGATACCTTCTTTTCTTAATTTATAATATGATGTATTTACTCTATGTTGAAGCAATTGATTTCTTGCCAATTCTATTTGTCGAATTCGAGAAGAAAAGGATTAATAGCCATATATAAATCTAAAACTTTACAAACTTCATGGAAGTTGGATTTACATGTGGTTGTAGAGAGATAACACAGAGAATAACAACTGAGAAAAAGTTGGCAGCGATGATATTATAAACCACATCATGGATATAGATGCTCTTGACAAGTTGGGCAATCAACCTATTTATATACATGATGTCATTCTATAACGTGAACATGGGGAATGCACGGAAAATCAATGATAATTGATCCCATCCAGTGGTTTGTCATGTGAACGCCATGTAGATTTTCTTTTCTAATCGAATGGTTTCCTATGTTATTAAGTGCAAATTACTTTTTGATTTACAACAAGCGGTTTTTAAAAATTTAACCATCAAAGTGTACCGTGTAATGTCCAAGTGTGAGTGAGATACCTTGTTGTATAGCATGAACACAGGGAATGCATGAACAATCATCGATAATTGAGCCCCTCCAACTATTGGTCATATGGATTTCAAGTAGGTTTTTTGTACAGATCAATTTTTTTCTTATGTTGTTGAGTGCAAATTGCTCTTCGATATACAAGAAGGGATTTTTATGAATAAAACCATCAAAGTGTACCATGTAATGTCCAGATGTGAATGAGATACCTTGTTTTCTAAATTTAAGATCTGATGTACTTACTCAATAGCCATAATTAAATGCAAAATATTTGAACTTCTTGCATGTTGGATCTACATATGATTGCAGAGAGAGTTAACACAAATAATAATGGCAGTCGAGAAAAATATGGAAATGATGATATTAGAAAGCACATCATGACTTTAGACACTCTTGACATGTTGGACCAATAGTATACCTATGTGTGATTGATGGACCTCTATAGCCTAAAACATGGTGTGTGTGAACAATCAACGATAATTAAGTGCCTCCATTGGTTGATCATTGATGAGTGCATTGTTTGGCTCATTAATATCATTTCTTCAAGCCAAAAATACTCTTTTGATATGACTTATTAATACATGGGGATGTTTTGTGTAGTTATATCTTAGTAGGTTTGATGCATTTTCCTTGCTATAGTTTATGAAAACCGATTATCACATGAACCTCCTACTAACTGTCTTTGTGAGATCAAACGTGATGATGTGTGCAGAAATGATGGAAGTTGCTAGTAGTTATGGAGCCCGAGTTCGAAGCATGCGGCAGAAGAATGTTTCCATCAAGTTGACCTATTAGTTTGGGCTTGTTCCTAACGGCCCGTAGAAATTTATGTGTTTTAATTAGTATTTGGTGGACAGTGTTTAATGCCGCCTGATATGGCGAATCTTGTAACTAACAATATCTATATGAAGACTTTGTCTTCAGAACTTGGTAGTACCACTTTTTGATATACTGAAGGAGATTATCTACATCCATTTCTCGATATTTTCTACTGTCTATCTTATGAAGATTATTCTGAGTTAATGAAAGTTACAATGTTTTGAGAATCAGAAAGTTGTTAATCCCTCTATCCCAAGGAAGAGCAAGGGCCCACTCGACCAAGGAGATAAGAGGTTATTTTGAGTTCATGCATACAGTTCTTTGATTGGATTTACTGCAATTGTCATTTGAGAAATCTTACATGCGTACTTTGATTAATTGTATATGCTTTCTCCATTATTGCTTTCATTTAGAATAGATTTTTTTGTTATGCAAATATGGTTAACGAATAATCTTGCTTTCTGCTAAGTTTCATTTATACAGTTGTAATTTCATTTGTTAAGAATAGTGTGTGCGTATTTCATTTTACAAAAAAGATTAGTTGTTAGTTTCCTTTCATCGCAAATAGTTGAATTTTGTAGAACTATATTTAATTTCGTAGATTTGAATTGCATTTCCATAGAATAGTCACTAAACTAAGCAACCCCCAACAAACCCAACAGATAACTGGTTCCCCTAGACTCCATTGCATATTGCCTAGGACACAACCCTGGTTTAGAATGACACTGATAGAGATTATGTCAGTTAAATGATTGGAAGAATACAACGACCCATCATTTTTGGCACCGTGTCAGGGACATAACCATAAGCTCCATTGTTTTTATTCCATATGCTATGGGTGTTAATGGAGTTCATATAGGAAACCAATAGTAGTTCTCTCGGACCTCGTTTTAAAACAACCAACCTTGATGCATAGGTCGTGAGATAACCAAGGGATATTTATCACACAATATTCAACAAATCTCTCTAGACACTTCACAAGGAAGAAACACTGAGAGTGATACAGATTCCAACCCAATGCCTAGAACCTCTTCTGAGCATTCTGTATCCTCTTCACACCACTCGGCAATGGGGGACCTTGGAATGTTGAAGACCAACCTTTAGGGAAACCTTTACATATCCCATTGTCCTCGATGCGGATGAGGATGCACCCATGAAAAACATCTCACCATCCATCCTCCCCATCTTTTGAGAAATGACGAAAGAAGACCCTGATCAGTTTTTGTTTGAATTTTAAATCATGTGCCAGACATATGATTACCGAACTAACAATCAAAAACTCAAACTGTTTCCCTCCACTCTCAAAGATTCTGCTATGAGATGGTTTATGGGGTTACCATCTAACTCCATTAATTCCTGGGAAGCCATGGAAACAGCCTTCCTAGATAAGTACCAAGACTATTGTAGGGGAAGGGATAGGAAGGAAGAGTTCTTCCAAATACAAAAAAAGGAAGATGAGAACCTAGAGGATTATCTGGATAGATTCCTCTTTCTCCATAAATGCAGTGGGTATGAGTTACATGCAGACATCACTAAAATAGTCTTTCTTAAAGGACTGGATGAGGAAACCAAGGATTTCCTCCATCTCATGGGAGGAGGAGACGTGCATAAACTCACCATGGACCAAATCACTGAGCTATGTAGAAGATACTCGAGAACACGTGGAGGAATACGAAGAAAAAAAAAATCCAAGTCTTTAGGTAACTCTAAACTTCTAGAAGAAATGGAAAACATGAAAATAGGCATTCTGCTGTAATTAACATCCACCATGGATGGACTCAAGGCAAAAGCCACCCCTGCCAAAGAACCGTTGGACATGTATTTCCCTAAGTGTCGGAAGAGACACCCCTTGAGAGAATGTCCTTTGGATGTCACAGACATGTGCTTAATCTGTGAAGTTACTGACCATGACACTAAGCATTGCACACTTTTACCACAGTTGAAGGGAGGTTTGAATGCCATCTCTCAAACAAGTGTTGAATTAAACTTTGTCCAAAGACCAAACAATCAGGGTGGGTTCCCATCTAGACCAACTCAGAATCCCTGGAGGATGTCATGGCCGAATCAAGCCTCTCAGTCTTCTTGGGGACAACCTGAGTGGGAAAACTCAAACTAGATGACTTATCCATATCCACCACCTTGGACAAATCCCTACACTTAGCCGGGTTGGGCTCCACCACCCGTAGCAAATCCTTGGCACAATCAGCAGTGGGGTCCTCAACAAAATTTTAGCCAAAATCAGTCCTAGTCACCACCACAAAACGGTAATCAACAACACAGGTTCTAGCAGCCACAACAAGCTTTAATGCCTTCACCTCAAGCCTACCAACATTAAGGACAAACAACACAAACACAACTTCCGGCTCAGCCAATATCCAATCCTAAAATTCAATAGACAGCTTCAATTGATGACACAGACTCAGGTAACACCATGCAGGTTAATACTATTGGTAATTTACATCTGCGATCTGGAAAATATTGAACCCTCCTGTTGTTATCACAGAAATTCCTACTGATGTCGATAAGGAAGAAAACCTTGAGGGTAATAATGGTTCTTCACCAATACCAGATACACCGGATGATCAAATACCCAAACAGACCACTGCCCCTTTTCCTGAGCGATTACAGGACACTCAAACTGTAGATGAAACAAAACTAGTTTAGGAATTAAAAAGGTACATATTAAGGTTCCACTGTTGTGAGAAATAAGGGACATCCCTGAACTAAACCAAACAATTAGAAACGAGTGTATAAAGACACCAGGAAGGAAAAAGAAATATCCAAAGACTGTCAGAGTCGAAGGTAATTTGGCTGATTTAGTTGTTGGCACCCTTATCTCACCAAAATATGGGGATCTTGGGAGTCCTGTCATTACTATTTGTATAAACAACCAGTCAATATCTAACGTTTTGGTAGATCTTGGTGCTGCTATTAATGTCATCACAACAGAAATGTTTAATCTACTATCCTTAACAGGACTTCAACCTACCAACACTGTTCTACAGTTAGCAGATCAATCTATTGTTGTACCTGATGGTGTGGTTGAAGATATAATGGTCATTGTTGAATCATGGGAATACCCAGTTGATTTCATGGTTTTCCAACCTAAAGCTTGGAAGTTGGGATATCTAGTCATCTTGGGAAGACCCTGGTTGGCTACAGTTGCTGCATACATTGACTGTAGGTCAGGCAACATGACAATTCTAAATGGGCAGAAATCCAAACACATTTCATTATACCCTCCTGCCCAGCCTTATACGAACAATTGTGACCAGGTATGGGTGGATTATTTGGATGCTAACTCTTTGAGTTCTTCTTTTCTGGCCACTATTGCAGTACATAATCATATGGGGAAGATGTGGAGTCATATACACTGACTGATTCTAAGGAATCTACGACTAAGGAAATCAACACTATTGCTATGGAATCCAGAATACCAGCATTAGACATCTCTTCGATATTTCTCTGGTAGACATTACCTCTGCTAAGTCTGGTAGGAAACTCTATGCTTATAATTCCGAATATTTAGTTCCTGATTTCTATTGTCCTTTAACCAAGATTTTGTCTTTTGACAATATACCCATCCTGCACATGCTTCAGCCCCATGTTTTCCCATTGAATTCTTTTATCACTAGCACAGAAATTTCTCTTGTGAATGATACCAAGCAGGTGCTTGTCAGTATGGGAAGAGAGTTGACCATAGGTAACTGTTTGGAGGTCAATCAAGAAGCTAGGGTGCTTGAGGTTCTGAAGAAACATTCCCATGCTTTTGCTTGGGATTACACTGATATGAAAGGAATTCATCTTAGCATCTATACACACCATAGTTACACTGATGACGTCAAACCTATAAGGCAGCCACAACGAAGAATCAATCCAGCATTGAGAGACATAGTCAAAAGTGAGATCGAAAAACTCCTAAAGGTAGGTTTCATCTATCCTATATCTGATAGTCAGTGGGTCTCCCCATTAGTTATTGTTCCCAAGAAGAATGGTAAGTGGCAAATATGTGTTGATTAAAGGGAACTTATCAAAGCCACCAAGAAGGATTATTTTCCCCTACCTTTCATTGACCAAGTCCTTGATAATTTGGCTAGTAAGAAATATTTTTCTTTCTTGGATGGGTTTAGTGGGTATAATCAAATTAGTATTGCCCCTGCTGATCAGGATAAGACTAATTTTACGTGCCCTTGGGGTACATTCGCTTACCGAGTCTTACCTTTTGGGCTTTGTAATGCCCCTGCTACATTTCAGTGGGCAGTCTTGGCCATTTTTGCAGATCTTGCTAATGACTGTGTTGAGGTTTACATGGATGATTTTACTGTCCATGGATCCACTTTTGAAGAATCTTTGAACAACCTTGAGAAAGTACTCAGTCGATGTGAACAACACCAACTATCCCTTAGTCATGAAAAATGTCTAATGATGGTTAATCAAGGAATTGTCTTACGTCACCATGTTTCAGCCCAAGGTATACAGGTGGACCCCAAAAAGATATAAGTCATCACTCAATTACCTACACCAGCTAATCAGACTAACATTAAAAGTTTCCTTGGTCATGTAGGTTAATACCGCCAATTCATAAAAGATTTAAGCAAAATTTTCACCCCAATGTTTTTACTGCTAACCAAAGATTGTGTTTTTGAATGGTCTCCTCAGTGTCAACAGGCATTTGATTCTATCAAAGAAAAGCTGACGACGGCCCCTGTCTTACGTGGCCCTAACTGGGGACAACCTTTCCATATCCACACTGATGCTTCTAATATAGCCATGGGCGTTATCCTTGGACAAAAAGACTCGGAAGATCATATGTATGCAATTTATTTTATCAACAAAATTTGACTCCTGCGGAAAGGAATTACACTACTACGGAAAAAGAATTCTTGGATGTTGTATATGCTTTGAATAAATTTCGTCATTACATCATTGGATATAAAAAATTTGTTTACACTGACCACTCTTGCCATTCAATATTTGATGAACAAACCAGTGGTTGGCGGAAGGCTTATTCGTTGGTTACTCTTGTTGCAAGAATTCAATCTCACCATTATAGATAAGCCTGGGAAATTTAACGTTGTTGCTGATTTTCTTTCCAGATTAAATGTTTCAAGTGATGACGAAGCAGTCCAAGACCAATTTCCCGATGAACACTTATTTGTTATCTCGACTAAGACTCCTTGGTTCGCTGATCTCACGAATTATTTAACAACATGGAAGTTTCCTGCCTATTTTACTCATAAGGAAAGAAGGTGATTGGTTAGAAATAGTGCAACATATAAATGGTGTAATGGATTCTTATTTAAATGTTGTCCTGACATGGTTCTTCATAGGTGTGTTCGAGAGGATGAGGTACATGACATACTGCGAGCTTGTCATGATGAGCTAGGAGGTGGACATTATTCAGTGAAGTGAACAATTCACAAGATCCTTGGAGCAGGGTATTATTGGCCTTCCCTCCATAGGACTGTCAAAAAGTATGTGTGGCAGTGTGATGCATGCCAACGAATGGGAAAACCTACACTTTCTACGGAAATGCCTCTGAATCCTCAACTGGTTCTAGGACCATTTGAGAAATGAGGGATTAACTTTGTTGGACCATTTGATCCTCCATCTTTCGGAAGGAGTATCTCTTGGTATGCACGGACTATGTCACCAAATGGGCTGAAGTTCAAGCATTGGCATCTGCCAATGAGGATGTTGTTGCTGATTTTTTGTACAATCAGATATTGTTGCGATTTGGAGCACCAAGGGCCATTGTATCTGATCAAGGTCCTCAATTTGTTTCAAATATGATTGAAGCTTTCTTGGAAATCTACAGAATTAGGCACCGAAATCATCACCATATCACCCCCAATCCAATGGGCAAGTGGAGGTAACCAATCGAGAACTCGAGAATATTCTAACTAAGGTGGTCAATGCCGATAGAAAGAATTGGGTACCAAAGCTTCCTGAGGCCGTCTGGGCCTACAACACGACTTGGAAAACAACTACTGGTTTTTCTCCCTATGAGTTGGTCTTTGGGAAGAAACCACTCTTACCTGTTGAGTTTTAATTGCGCACTTGGCGAATAGCATTGGAAGTTAGGATTGATTTGGATGAAGCACAACGTGAACAAGTGCTACAACTGAATGAATTAGATGAAATGCGGATGGAGGCACAACAATAGATAGAAATTCTACAACATCAACAGAAAAACCTGGCATGATGCTCACATCAAAAAAAGGACATTTCATGAGGGACAGTGGGTTTTACTCTTTGATTCCCGCTATCAGCAGTTTAAAGGCAAGTTGCGTACACGTTGGTTGGGTCCCTATTAGGTAAATCAAGTGTTTGATAATGGCTCTATTTGGTTGATACCTATTGATGGAGACAAGCGGACTCTTCTGGTGAATGGACATAGGCTCGGATTTACCACCAACCGCTGGATAAGAAGACTTTCACCGATGACATTCTGTTACGCATAGACATGCATGTTGAGGAGGCTCTTTGCCTCTCGAGCATAGAGTAATCAATCTCTTGCAAATTCAATAAAGGAAGATGATCCGTCATTCGATCTTCTTCCCTTAGCTAGCAGTTTTTCTTGTTGTTATTTCCAATAAATGCAGGAATTTTTCATTATTTCTACAGTCGCTAATTGTGCTTCATCTCAAATTGCAGGCGTAGGAAACTACAGATATCAGCCGACTAAACGTGGCATGGGTAAGTGCATTCTAACTTGCTAACGATATTTCCATGAAAAACATTTCCCCATGTACGCATTTGTCATCATTACGCCATCATGAAATGATTGCTATATTCATTTCGGATCTCTTTCCAAATCCGGTTCTATGGATGACGGCATAAAAGGAGTAATGGCTCATAATCACCGCATGCCTTGAATGTGTCGCATTCTTCAAAGCTAGGATGGGTGGTGCTCACTCCTCAATAGTGGGATATGTGTCGCCACAAAATCTTAAACTCACATGGGTGGCTAGTCTCATTCACTATTTTTCCGCCGCCACCTTCGCTCGATTTTGCGCCACCCAAGGAATATGGTGCAATTTGAAATTTAATGCTTCTACAACTGCTTCTTACCATTGTTGTATGCACATCAAGCATGATTGGTCATATCAGTCACTAAAAAGGGAGTGGGAGATACGCTCTATTCTGGTTTTTTCTGCTACCTGGTATTACTCACCTTCACTTCAAGCATGGGACCACGAAAGACATCAGAACCTAATTCACCGGACGCCTTACTCCGGAATGCCGCAAGTTCACAGGTATTTCATGATTTTGGATGGATGGATTTCATTCGCCAATTTGAAGGTTTCGATGAGGGCATTGTGGAAGAATTCTTGAACAATTTTGAGTCCACCTGTTCACAAGTTGGTGGAAGATGGGTTGAGATTACCAGTCAGGTCATTTTTGACCTATCTGGCCTTCCAAACTTTGGTTTGAAGGTTATGACAAATGCTCCTTTACAAATCCTAATTGCTCTATTTCACGATGAAGGGGAGGCATTCCCTGAAGTCATCCTAACTCCATTGGGTGTCCAGAAGGGTGTTAAGCGACAAGTTTACCTGGAATTTGGAGCGAGATTGTGAAATGGGTCAACCAATATTTCATATGCGATGGTCAGGCCTTTGTTCTAGGTGGTGATGCACTTAAAATGCTAATCCACCTTAAGAAGGGACGTGTCAACTAGGCCCTTTGGGTAAATCTTCCTGAATACCTCACGGACTCCATTATTAAAGTTTGCCAGAAGTACCGATCCGGTGGGGGAAAGTCTGTAATTAAACACCCGGGGTTGATTCATTTGTTGTGTTCACACCAGGTCTTCTTTAGACCAAAGTGGAGGCTCGAGGGACATGCTAGTGGCGAAGGGTCCCGACCAAAGCAATTGAAATCTGGTCTCTCTTCTGCACCTCGGTCTACCCTTTCACTAGGCCCTTGCCCTTCATACAACAGAGGCCTGACCATGCGGATATAGTTGGTACTCCCGAGGGTCCATCCCCTTCCACTTCTGGCTCAAAAGGCAAGTGCGCCATGGTTTCGTCTTCTTCCATGCACCTACGGTCTCGGTGGCTCAGTTCATTTATGCAGTCTGGCGGTTCCCAATCAGAGACTTTTCCTGATGATACTACCCCCATTCGGGAAGAACAACATGAGGGGGAACACTTGGCCACTCCGGCACCTGTTGTTCCTGAATCTATGGAAATTCATACTATGGTTCCTGAAGTGCTTGGCACCCAAGCTGCATCTTCTCACAACTATTTGGAGGAGATAGCACTACTGAAATCTCAATTACAAGGTATGGAAGAAACAAACCTTTTACTGCAAGCTGAAGTTACACAACAAACAGTAGAGAAAGTTCAGGAAATTATTGCCCTGCAGCTTGAAGTAAGTTGTTTAAAGTGACATCGTGATAAGAGTCTTACCATCTTGGATAGTTTCCATCAATTATCCCTTCAGGAAAGGGAATTGCGGAAGGAAAATCAAAAATTAAAAAGGAAAAGGAATCTATACAAGAGGAAAAACAAAAAGTGACATCTATTTTAGACTTTGTCTGTCCTTTGGCCCTCAAACTTTTGTCCTATAGGAAACCCTCTCCAATCTATAGCATGTTTTTCCAAGAACAATTTTATTCCTGGCAGTTATTTCAATTGTGTTCTCAAGCTCCTCATGAAATTCCCAATGGCACCAGTTTTTTATCAGTTTACAAGTGCAGTACTCAAAATCAAAAATGTGCTTTGTGAATTCTATCTTCATAACATGATAGTTACCAATGTCCCTGATTTCTTAATCAATTTATTTGTGGGTGATTTTCAAATTAAAGCCTTTCATTCTGCATTATGGAATCAGATCATTTGGGGTCAGCAAATAGACATTTTCAATCACACCACTCAATCCATTGGATTCCACATCCGCCCAACTCATCACACAGATGTAGCCCTGCGGAAAAACTTTCGCTCACTTTACTATCAGCAGGAGTTGGGGTAAACACTTCTTAGATTTTACTTCAGTGTGTCATTGATTTTGAAAATTACAGTCAGAGAACTTTGGGACAGCTTGGCAGGCTTGTGATAGAAGGTGGGATACTCTGAGTCTGCCCTTGAAATGCAGGGAGGTTCTCTCTCCCCAAAACTTGAGCTGGAGCATGCGCAGGGGTGATGCCCTCATCACCATTATCAAACAAACCACAGAGCAAACCAGCCAGTAGTACAATGATGAATTGGCAAGCCTCCAAGTGCATCTGCCACTCCTTTTGAGCCCTCTCACTACCTAGCAGAACAATGCAGCACAGTCAAATTACAGTTTCACAACATGGGTAGAAATTACCTCCAACACGCACGGCTGCAAGAACACCACAAAGCAATATGCTGATCAATTTGAGGAGTATGACATAGCTGAGTAGCTTGGTAGGCGGGCAGGACGTAGATAAATTGCATAGGGACATATAACAGGTAAAGTCAGGGGGAAAAAATGAGTGCATTTTTGGCTCATTAATATCATTTCTTCAAGCCAAAAATACTCTTTTTGATATGACTTATTAATACATGGGGATGTTTTGTGTAGTTATATCTTAGTAGGTTTGATGCATTTTCCTTGCTATAGTTTATGAAAACCAATTATCACATGAACCTCCTACTAACTATCTTTGTGAGATCAAACGTGATGATGTGTGCAAGAAATGATGGAAGTTGTTGGTAGTTATGGAGCCCGAGTTCGAAGCATGCGGCAGAAGACTATTTCCATCAAGTTGACCTATTAGTCTGGGCTTGTTCCTAATGGCCCGTAGAAATTTATGTGTTTTAATTAGTATTTGGTGGAAAATGTTTAATGCCGCCTGATATGGCGAATCTTGTAACTAACATAAGATCTATATGAAGACTTCATCTTCAGAACTTGGTAGTACCACTTTTTGATATACTGAAGGAGATTATCTACATCCATTTCTTGATATTTTTTATTGTCTATGTTATGAAGATTATTTTGAGTTAATGAAAGTTACAACGTTTTGAGAATCAGAAGTTGTTAATCCCTCTATCCCGAGGAAGAGCAAGGGCCCACTCGACCAAGGAGATAAGAGGTTATTTTGAGTTCATGCATACAGTTCTTTGATTGGATTTACTGCAATTGTCATTTGAGAAATCTTACATGCATGCTTTGATTAACTGTATTTGCTTTCTCCATTACTGCTTTCATTTAGAATAGATGCTTTTGTTATGCAAATCTGGTTAACGAATAATCTTGCTTTCTGCTAAGTTTCATTTATACAGTTGTAATTTCATTTGTTAAGAATAGTGTGTGTGTATTTCATTTCAGCAGAAGATTAGTTGTTAGTTTCCTTTCATTGCAAAATAGTTGAATTCTATAGAACTGTATTTAATTTTCGTAGATTTGAATTGCATTTCCGTAGAATAGTCACTAAACTAAGCAACCCCCAAATAGACCCAATGGATAACTGGTTCCCCTAGACTCCATTGCATACTACCTAGGACACAGCCCTGGTTTAGAATGACACTACAGAGATTATGTCAGTTAAATGATTAGGAAGAATACAACGACCCATCAATCATATAAGCACCAAGTGGATTATCTTTGCCAATCAAATTTTTTGGAATGTCTTTATATAACTTTAAATGTTTGAGTGCATATTTTTCTCTGTTATATAAGGATGGATTTTTACTAATGAAACCATCAAAGTGTACCGTGTAATGTCCAAGGGTAAAATACATTCCTTGTTTTCTTAATTTAAAATCTGACATACTTACTTTGAACTGAAGCAATTGATTTCTTGTCAATCCTAGTTTTTCTCCTTTCTATTTGATCATCAATTCAGTATATTGTCTAGGCTCACTTTGTAAATCAAATTTGCTTCTCAACTGTTCTCTGATATTTCTCCATTCAGTTCATCAATTCAAGGTTCATGGTGTTATTCAATTCTGTTGTATTCAACTCATAATGTGTTTTTATCATGCATTCTTAGCATTCATTCTCCAATATGCCTTATTATGCCCAGTTCATAGTAGTATTCTTTTAGTGTTTTATGATAATTCACATGAATTTCATTAGTATCATCAAGTTGTATATTCTCTGCATAGTTGCAAGCTCTTCTACACTCAATTATTAACTCCTTTTACAAAATGATCATATGTGTTCATTTCAAAATTATGTTTTATCTGGTATTATACTTTCTCATAACTTCATAACAATTTACTCAACATGTTTCTGATCCCTTTTTCATACCTACAATATGTTCAATGCATTTCAATTATATTTATGCATCACTATACTTTTATATTCATAGCTCATAGTCCTATCTTTCTACTAGGCTTCAACACACATGTTCAATCCCATTGTTCAACTTTCTGGTTTTCCCAAACCTTCAACAACACCTCATTTTCATAGTTGCAACTTCATATCTATACCTCGTCATCTTAGTTCATACCTATTTTCATTCCTAATCTTCTTCACATATTCTACCATCTCACTCATACAAGTATATATCCTTTATTTCATAAAACTACCCTTTTCTCCTCACTCTCTCAAATATTCAAGACTTTCAAGCTTCTCATTATTCACATCTTCCAATCAATTTTGTCTCTTCATATCCTCTTTCACACTTTTCACTTTTTGAAATTCGATTCAATTTCATTTATGGATCATTTTCTTCATTTCTTGTAACTCCCTTTGTCTCTTTGACTTCTTCTTCAAAGCCCAACCAAACTTCAAACTTCAAAAGATTTGAAAGATTAAGAGACTTTGCTAGTTGAGAACAAGACAAAATTGTCTTTCTATCTTATCCTTCATACTTTAAAGACATCTCATGCATTTGAAAATTTTTAATGCTTTTCACTTCCCATGTGCAAACATAAGGATTTAACTTTGTGATACAATACAAAGATGCTAAGCCATATAACCCGTTCTAACTCCTTTAAGAAATTGTTTAAGTCTTCAAGAATTTCCACTATAAAAAAGGAGCATGTTCATACTTATTTGAAGAATTGCAAAGCTTAAACAACAAAGAAAAATTTGAGTCGACTAAGATTTAGTACAAGGAGTAACAATATTGTTTTTCTCATTTGACAAACATTGTCACATTCTTTGAAGCATTAAACTATCTAACTCATTGATTTTCAAGCTCATACATGTTTAGAATAGCATTTCCAAATGCCATATACTTATTTCATGGAATTCCCTTTGAGGATTCTCCACCAATTGCCTCAATATCTCTGAAAAATGCACATGAAAGACATGTTGAAAGACTGCGCACAAAAATTTCAACAATTTGTGAAGAAAATCTCAACCAATATGCCATATTTTTATCCAGAGTATTTTGCAATAGATTGAAACTTGTCACACATAGATATTGTTCAAATTTTATCGATTTTCATTGGGCAAATCTATCAAAATGATAAAAAACGCTAGGACATGAATATGCACAATTTTCTACTCAAAAGGGAAACCAAGTCCATTTCTTCATCAAATTTGTATAGAAGATGAAATGTGAAAGCTTCGGAGGTTCTAATAAAAAAATTCCTTCTTAACAACAAGAAGAGAGCCATTAACTTGACAGGACTTGCATAACCTGGACCATTTTTTGCATGCCAATGTTAAAAAAATAGTCTGTACACGTGACTTAGAACAAGAACATTTGATGAAGACATGGTCACTTCTCCAAACAGGTGGATTTTTTTATGATAGATGGAATATACCTTGATACTTTGAAAATTTGAGTGGTGTTTGACTCACCAAACCTTGTTATGGACTGGATTTGGCATGATATTCAAATGGATAGTGTAGTATTGCATTTTACAACCCTTAGTATAAGTAACCTAGACTTTCAAGCATGTCATTTCAAATGATTGATTTCATACTCAATACATATCCTTTACCTCCTCATTGACCCTGTATACATGTTTTCAAAATGATCAAGACATTACATTTGGAGATAAGACTCTTAGGACAGTGTTCTAAGGTGCATTGACATGAATCCCCTTCAGGGCAATATGTGCCAACAAGTTTGAATGATTTACTATACCAAAAAGTATTGAAAAATATCAATCACATTTCCATGTACCTATGGAAGAGGTCTGAGCACTTATTGAGTAGGAACTTTGATGACATCATTTAGAACCTTTACTTGTCAGGAACATTCACGCCAAGAACAATGACACATGCAACAACATGTACCTTTTAGAAGCAAAGCCTTCAAATATCTTCGAAGCATGAGAAACACCATAAAAGGATGATGAAGATACTCTAGAAGTGATTAAACAAGACTTGGAGTCCAACTACACCTTTTTTCTCTTATTGATTTGGTGCACAACCCAGGAGAGAGAAAAACTACTCCACCAAAATGCTCATAACTTTTCAACCACACCTCCTTTTGAGAAAATTATTTTTGCACATGATTTTTATGCTAATTTACTCCAAAAATTCCTTCTATGATTTATTTGAAGAATTATCCATAAAAATTTTTACCACTAGGAAGTAAGGCAACTCAAAATGAGCTTTTCAAAATACCTGTTTTACAAAAACTCACATAACTTGCTCAAATGACCTAACATTGACATGAAATTTTGCATGAAGCACCAAGACACCTTCCTCCATCATCTCCCATGATTTTTTTGAAAATAATAGGTCTAAAATTTTCCATCCCATCTCATTTACATGCAAGAACACTTGCTTGTTCTCAACACCATTTTTGACCAACATACAAAGCTAACTCTTGGGGCTAAGCTGAGCCTAACCTTTGCTCACACATGTTGTGGATACTCTCTCAAAGCCTCTATCATGATTTTTCTAACTTGTACCATCCTTTTATAATTCATTAGACACCTGAAACCACATGAACTCATCTTGAACCTCTGAGAAACACCTGAGAAGCCTACTCTTACATTATCCCTTTGACATCAATGACAATAACCATCATCAATGCAATAAGGTACAATAATAAAACAAATGGTATTAGAGCAAAAGGTCTCGAGTTCGAAACTCACTCGAGTAACGATGGGGGGAGGGGGAATTGTTGGCATGTGTGCCCAACAATCCCCGTGAGTTTCATGACATGGACTAACCACCTCTTGTGGATCCTAACTCTAGTGATTGTAGCGGAGATTAATGTTTGTGGGTTTTGATCTAATGAAAATCATGGTCCAACACACTTGGCAACATTCTGACACTTGTCAAAGATTTTAGGTTGGACAGTTGTGAACCTCCCAAAATTAACCAGACTTAAACAAAGCTTTGAGTTCGAGGCAAAGTAGTGATTGAAAGGTCAAAGGCGGTGAACATGCAACAGGATAAGATAGGGGCTACGTAGCATAATCTCAATGGATGAGGTATGGACATGTGGTGTAGTTCTGCCACAATTCAGCAAGATGAGTTTGGGCAGATGCCAAAGCCCCAAAATAAGATAAAATGAAATGGGTTTTAGGTCTGATAGGGAACATGTAAGCAAGGAGAGGTAGAAAGGATCAAATGGGCCATGATGAAACATATGGCGGTGTTCCATCACACTTTCACCAGACGTGACTGGGCACACGTGAAGTCCTTAAGATAAACGTGGGTGTATTAATTTTTAGGTCTGGTTCGGGAAATCCAATAGCCAAGGTAGACATGTTGGTAGGAAAGGACAAGATAGAGGTTGACAAGTGGCAATCATCAAATCAGAAACAAAATAACGTGCAAGGTAACTTGTTTCTCACCTTCAAGTGACCACACCGCCTACTATAATATTCAAATTGTTATTGCACTAACTACTTGCTCATGCGACCATACTACTTTCTAAACCGTGATACATATGTCCCTCCCTCCTGGCCTTAAGGGTTTTGTATTGATATTTATCAATGGGAGGGCTTCACACAGAGCTACATGGTCACGGTGAATTCTAAGACAAATTTTTATTAACCATTATTCTAGCCAGACTGTATTCTTGTCGTCGCTTGAATTTTGTTTATTAGACTGTATGAACTAAATCCTCATTAACAGAAAAAGTAAATAATTTGATTTGAAGGATTTTTTGCAACAATTTCTGCATTTGAATTTGTAATTCGCAAAAACAAAGAGATATATTTTTTCAAATATGTTTGATTTGTTTTGTTGGGTGCTTGGATGCTACACATTACAAAATTAAAGGCTTCTTATGTTCAAATACATGGAAAATCAAATCCTGACAAACATCAAAATAGGCTCATAGGTGTATGTATGTGAGGGTTATTACACTCGTACATGCCTCTGTTTTGGGTGACAGAGACTTTAACTCGCCACATAGCGAGGATCAAATAGCCAAGGGATGCCACATGGCACCATTCCGATGCAACTCAATGAGATGGGCCTCCAACAGACTTCAAGCCCCAAAATAAGTCAGGATAAATAAATTTTCACGTTCGGAGAGAAGCACAGGGTAGTATAAGGAAATGGACATGGGTTGAACACGTAGGTAGAAGGGGAAACATGTGTCGAAGAACACATAGGCAAAACCAAACTCCATAAAAGACCAAGAGGAGCCATGTGGTGCGGGTCAATGCGAATCAAAGGTCACCACGTGGAAATCCAATCAGGGGCTAACATGTGTCAGCAAATTGTTCGTTGTTCTTGTTTTGAATTGTAATGACAAATAATAAATCTATTTACTTTGCACAATAATGCAATCACTTTACTCAAGATCTAGAGGTGCTAACCACACGGAAACCCAAGTTAACGTTGTAAATTTAGTAGTAATTGGATAGTTGCGGAAACTGCAAAAGTTTGAGCTATGTTTTACTAATAATGGTAAAGCAGGGTTTTATACTCTCATAATTAAATAAAAGAACCTTACGAGAATTGTGGTAAATGGAGCTCTTTGTAATAGTTGTCCTAAAATCAATACCTTTATGAGTTGAATCATGCCTACACACGGAGATAAATTTATAACCTTAATTTAACTCATTTAACCATATATCAATCAATCACTGCAATAAATCCATGATCAATTAATTATTGATTATTCTGGTTTTATATTTGTATCTGAAGTGGGTTCAATTACTGCAACATTTACTATTGCTTTAATGTTGTACTTACATCATTTACTGCAATGCGTCAACATTTTATAATTATAATGTTCAAATTATAGATGTGAAAATTTTGAAAATTTCCATTTTTTTATTAATCAGAAAATTCGTGTACTCTTGCATCATCAAAACTATAGTCTGAAGTTAAATAATGGAATATTCTCTAATAACATGAGAGGAATATTCTAAAAATTTTCCTTGCACAACATTAGAAAACATTAAAGAAAGAAATTTGATTTTCCACGTGGCAAAGTGTGATTTGTTAGAAGAAGTAAACATTATAGCAAAATCTGAAATCTATATGTACACTTCCTTCGGCGAGATAATAAATATATGGTGATATTGAATGTGTTTATATATATTTAAATGTAGGAATACATTATACTTGTGGAGTTCCCATCTCTAAATCTTATTAGATTATTAGGGTAAAGTATAATAATACATATTATGGTAACTTCGCCTCCTTAGTATTAAGCCAGTGTCATAGTCACTTCCGTACGCGGTCTCACAACTAAACTAGTTAGTCATTGTCAATGTATATCCATTCGCCTCCATCCACTTAAAATCTTGATTAGGCTTAGCTAACCAACCACGAAATTTCCTACATATGAATCAGTCATTCCCCCTCCCCAAGGGACCTTCTATAAGGTTTCCATGTTTATACCCCCTAAGACACATTGATTATCAATAAAGAAACCAATGTAAACATTAGCTAGGAATCAATACTTGAGGGTGATAACCATGTTGTTGGGTCAGGCTATAAACCATGTGATTGTGATTTGTCTAGCATTGTCCAATTCCTTAGTTTTCTAAGGGCTTTGGGTTTTTCCCATATAGGTATCGAGGTCGATTCTCTCTACCTCGATGTACCTTGGGAGGTTGGTTGGTGCAAGCCTAGTCACTTCCTCTGAGGGATTAGTGGGTCCATATCGAGGCCTCCTCATATCGGGCTCTCGCTCCGTTATACAGATTTAACTGGAACTATTACATATCTTCCCAAATTTATCACCTCTCAAAAATCAAACATTTTTTTATAAAACTAAACCAATCTATCAAAGTTAGACTATTAAAAAAAATTCTCTGTTCTACCTATGTTGGAAATAAGTAACCCTTTGTAAACCATGGAAAGGCCATCCTATCCATCCACATATAAATAATTTCCTCTTCAAATAGATAAGTAGTATAAACCCATTTGGCTACCGTGAAAAAGGAAATGCCCAACATTAATGCATTTCCTACATTTAGCTTTTTAATCTTTGTCATCTCGTATTCCTAACTTGTGGAAATTGTTTCCTATTTAGTGCTCATAAATATCTCATAAACCACTTCATTGTGATGACAAACATTCCTTTTATGTGAAGAAGGGGACCACCACTAGCATATAGTGACAAATCGAGGATTGACATTCATCACGTATAGTGCTTTGATGTATGGATAGATTTAGACTATTCATTACAATTCACTATTTTTTCCAACATGTATTAGAGGGTTGAAATTTATTAGGGAGTTAAAAATAATCACACAAACTTAAAAATTGGGTTTTGAACCTAGAACATATTGGATTTTCTCCATTTTTTATTTTGGACCCTTTAAGGTAAAATTGCACTCATGTGAACAATGCAGGAGAGATCGAGATGAAAAATTAGAGTGCAAATAATAGATATCATTTGGGTTGGAACAATCTAAGTTATGGACTAGGTGTGGGACATGTAGGTATGTAATTCACATATTTTCTTACATGTTTTCCATTTCAATCGCGTTCTAACTTTGGATCTTCTTTATTATGTATCATATCATTGTGATCTTTGTCATAACCATGCCTTGAAGAGATCCATGAGGACCATCTTACCATGTCAACCATCACTAGATACAAAAATATATCCTTTAACAAATCCTTCCACTAGATCTATTAAATAGGTGTAATGACACTACTAAAGTTGAAAGACTAGATGGAGGCATAAGAGGAGTTGATGGGAAAAGGAGGGCATGGTAGAAATGTTGTTGATTTAGGCATTTGTAAGCTTCTGGGTATATGTTGGCTTATCACACATTTGATTGAGGCTAATATATCTCATTTCCTTTTTTATATTTAATGACAAAGGGCAAAGTTTTGGGAGAGAACGTCATAAATCCACCAATAACAAATCAAAGTATTTTATACATGTTTCCATTTTCATGGAACAAATATAAATTTTACTGGTATGCAGGAAATGAAATTTTAACAAACTAATAAGACAACGTTGTTGACTTAGGAACAAGTTAGAGGGCATGGTAGGGCAAAATATTCTAACATATACAAGTTTTCCCCTTCTCCAACATCCGTAGATCTCTCTAAGGCCTCAAACTATCTCCTGAGATGGCATATGTTGCTCAAAGACTAATGAGTGATTCCTAATTAGTATGCATATTCCTATAAGTGCATGTTGATTAGTGATGATTGCTCCAGTTGTAACAAAACACAGTTTCATCCGAGAGGCAATGCATTTGCCGACATAGCATATCATCACAAAGCTATGAACCTTCTCAATGACAATCTCGTTCTTTTCAAATTCTTTCTATTTATTAGTTGATGACGGATCGCCTTTGAAATTAGATTTAGTGTCGTCCTCATCAATATGATAAATCAAATAATTATCATCCCCATCATCTTAAATATCATAAATATGTAATACCAGATGTGCAGTATTAGGTTCAACAGTTGATAAATTAACACTATCCTTTTTTTGCATTTTTGTTAATACTATGAAATAAAACATATTTATATAAGTTCTTGGGCCGTTGAATATGAGTACACATGTTTTGTCTTCTAAATCTTTGAACAATGCTTAAGATTTATTTTTTTAAAATATTAGTGTGGTGTTTTCACTTTTGTAACAACCATAGTAATTTTTCAATGGTTATGTGTCAGGAGCTAATTTCCCCTATGTTCCCAATATATCACTTTGTGATTGTCTTCCTCGTAAGCAAAGACCACATCGAGAGCTTTCATGTAGGATCTGGGTTCAAACCGTAAGTTATGCAAAATTCCACAACATATCATGCCAACTCGAGGTCGAGTACACCTTCCCCCGAGCATGCCCCCTTGTGTCATATGGCTTCCATTGTAGAATAATAGATGATGCAAACAAAATGATTATGTCTTTGTTTATCCTCCCTTTATCCCCTTCTTCATCTCCCCTCGTCTCTTTGTAATGTTTTCACTTCACTACTTCAATTTTAACTTCTTTTATGCCTCCCTTTCAACATCTCCATTGTGCCATTTAGATGGGATTGTTAGTTGGTTAATATGCCTTTTCAAAGTTAGATTTATTTATAACTCATTTTCATTTTCTATGGTTAATATGAGATGAATATGGTTGTTTTCCATCAAAAACTTAAAAAGTTCAAATTGAACATTCTTTTTTCTTCGTATAACCATGTGGTGACTTTAACCATGTTAGGATGACATGACATCCTACTTGTAAATCAAGAAGTGGAATAGATAAACACAAGACAATTTATTCATCCATGTGTCATCCCTTTGCCTTCCAACATAGCTAAAAGATTTTTGGCACCTTTAAGTGAATTGATTTATAAGATCTGTTCCCCAAAAGAGGAACTTGGTTGTACAAATTTGACTATAATTTATATATATATATATATATATATATATATATATATATATATATATATATATATATATATTTGTGGTTCAAAAATGTGGTCATTTGAATCAAAATATATGACCAGGAAGCTCAAATTCTCTTACATTTATTTTTTTATCAGTAGTAGTAAAATAAATATGAATGTCTTAAATCTGATGGATATTTGCGTTCTTGAGCTCTAGGCCAATTCAATTACTAGAAGAATCATGTAACGTCGAAACGCATCTCATCCCTAAAGAAGATGTTTTTTTGCAACTTTAGGAAGATTCGTTGTAATCCAAATATTTATAGGATATCTTCCAAACTCTTTGAAACAGGATGTCAAACCAAAAAAATCAACTGGTACAAAAATACTTTTATATCAACATGACACTACATTATCGATGGAAGGCAAGGGGGATTAAGCCTTACGCAGACTAGGCAATTGTCTAGGCGCCAACAGTCAGGGGGCGCCTAAATCTAAATATTTTTATTATTTTTTATTATTATTAAAATTTAGCATTTTTTTACCTAAAGTCCATATTAATTGACCCTTTTATTGATACTATTATAAAGTAATATGAATATCATGCATATACATAAAAAATTACTATAATATTTTTGCAAGTAAAAAATAAATATGTATTTTTTTAATCTCATTCAATTTTCTTGGTATTTTTACCCATTCTCTAATGTAGGTCTAGATAATTCAAGTGTGTAATTTTTTCTCAAAAAGGTTTTTGTATTTTTTATAATGTCACTGGTGTAGCTAGTATAGGCAAATATAATTGAAGGAAAAAATTATTTATTCTCTATTCCTAATATTTAAGGGGAATGTCTCTTTTTTATGAAGGAATTAGTGGGCTTGGTCCAGATACCACTCTTCAAAAAACCATGGGATTTACCTAAAAAAAATTATTGTTTTGCAAAAAAATGGTGCTTTGTTCAGTTTTGAGTCCCATCACCCACTTGATATTGGTAAATAAGATGAGTTAGCAACCTTGTATAAAAAAAACTATTTATTGCATTCAGAGCACCTCCTCTGATTAATTATCTCCATCCATGGATTATTACTTGTCCTTATTTGAATATTTTATAGGATATTTTTATTCCTTTTGTATACCAATCTATTTAAACTAGTGATTTGTTATTATCCTTATACAAATTTTAAAATATGATAATGTACATAGAATTTATTTATTTATTTGATGGGAAAAAAATTATTGACTATAATCATAAGAAGGGTGGCCGCTTCACTTATTGCCTAGGGCGCTCCTAACCTTTAATTCGGCTCTAGAAGGTCCTCTACTAGTTTATATTATGGGGGATTTTCTAATTAATTCTAATGATATAATATTTTATTCAATGCCTTAAATCATGTACATCTATTTTGTTTTATTATAATTTTTTTGTATTTTGGATCAAGGGAAAATGTTTTTGTTATTTATTTTAGTATTTATTGTTTTTAAGATAATTTTGGTATCTAGGATGTGTTAAGGATGTAAAATGACGAGGTGGATTTCAACTTTTTATATGTTTTTTATTTTTTCTATATATCCACGTGGCTTTAAAATTGGATGTGTGAGTTCTTTTAATTTTAATTTTTTTGTTCAATTTGTCTATCCTTTCTATATATGAATTTAATATCCAACATCTATATATTTTACAAGGATTAAAAGCTAAAATGCAGAGGTTTCTATTCCACCAAAATTCTTTTTGGGATTTTACTCACCCACATTCAAATATGTCTTAGAGAGACTTGAACCCTAAACATAATCATGACTCTTAATTTACCATTATTGCTTATATCATTCTACAAATAAATGTAAATGTTTATTTTATTGTAAAATATAATTACGTGTATGGAAATTTGGATACAAGTGTTGTCCTTTGATAACAAATAAGTCGTATCATTTTTCTCTATAGGAAATTTGTACTAACAATGCATAATTGAGTGGATTCTTCTTAACCTTGACGAAAATCTCCCTCATTTTTCAACACAACTCGTTTAAGATTTTATTTTAGGTTGTATAATGTTTTATAACCATGAGAGAACTTTAAACCCTATGGAAGTCAAATTGTAGTGTGATTTGTCACACATCCCATTTGTTTTGGATGAATATACACTTATACCTTTTTGATAAACGACACATAATTGATGGTGATTATTAAATTATCTTAGGTGATTGATATGCCAAGCTAGTAAAAGACCAACTTTCAAATACGGGTTAGAATATATATTAAATTGCAAAACAAATCCATGGGTGATTTAACAAAAATAGAATTAAATCTTATTACAGAGTAACTATTGTAAATAATTATGTATAAATGATTTAATATAGTGAAGACATAAGCAAACAAGCATATAAATGCTAAACCCTTAGCAAGATAGGGAAATATATAAACTTAGTTGATTCTGAAGCAGTCTAGAAGTGATCGGAGCAGGTGAAAGTGCTGAACATGTTGTAGATAACATTGTTACTACTCAGTGTAATTTTGAAACTTAGGAACAGAGTCGGACAAGGGCACTCAGGGCAGGAAAAAAGTGTTCGGGCACTGACGACTAGATCTGGGCATTGTTGACCGTGCAGATTTTCAGGACTAATTTCTTTTGTGTCACAAGGGTTTCGTTGTTGGCTCCTATCTATCGCTTGATATTTGTTACTTGATCGTTGAGGGTACCTGCAACATGAAAAACAAAATGTCTACCTGCACATGTCCATAAACCATGTCAAATCTAATAAAAAAGATGCAGAATGTGGAGTCGGATTGACCCTGTCGGTCACCTAAAGAGTGAACTTACTACCGAGCACTGCACTACATCTCAGACTCCATGTAGTTCTTGTGTGTGTGTGTGTGTGTGTGTGTGTGTGTGTGTGTGTGTGTGTGTGTAGAAATGATGCCTTAGGATGCCCTTGTACAAGTTACACAAATGATAACGGATTAGATCTAGAATATAGAAATGTATGACATGTGTGGATGGAATAGAATATACTTCCCCATCCTATGCAGTGTATGCAAAAATGATGCAACCCTTGTCCCTTTTATGGATGTTAGATTTCCATGCCTTTGAAGTGCTTTAGTTCCTTTGGAATACAAGCTTAGATGACGATAATAATTCTTAGTGCTTGGCCCTTCATTTTGAAAACATAAGTATGTATTTATATGATTGCCTTGTTTAAATTTCATAATTGGCAACTGGAAGGCCGACCCATAAGCAAAAAATATTCCCAAAAGATAATTTAGGGACCCAAAAAGAGTAAGGTAAGAAAGGGCCAGGGGCGCCCAGGAGGGACATGAGCTCCTGGGCACTACTGTCCTAGTTTGGTGCTAGTTTATTAAGCCATAAAAGATAAATGAGTTAAGTTCCGACTGGGTTGTAGGGTATGTAAGACCAAAGAGAAAGTAAGAGACAACGAAAAGAGACCAAAGACAATTATCAAACACTAGTTTTCTTGCTTAGAAATCATATAAATGCTAGTATGATTTTAGGAACTAGAAATGTACCCAAGTGCACGATTTTGTGTCTACATTTTTCCCCACTTTATGTTGTTGAGTGAATACTCAATAACATAAAGTAGATATAAGATGTGTACCTTATGATCATCTAGAGTGTGTAGCCAATAACATGTCAAGTGAACAATCGAAACATAGAGTGATAACAAAGTGAAGCATGAATACTAGGAAAGGGAAGTGGACCCTAGGTGTGAAGCATATGTGTAGCTTGTATATGTTGTGCTTGTATGAGTTACTTCTTGTAAGGAAAGACCTACAAAAGAAGAGAAAGAAAGTATTCAAAGTTTTGTATATGATATAAATAAGAGAAAATATGTGTAAAAGTATGTAAAAGGAAAGTGTGCACCTGATATGTAAGAAAGTAAAGGATATAAAAGTGTCATGTTGCTTGAAGTTGCTAATTTGGAATGTTGATGGTGAGGTTTTTGGGCGATCTCATGCTAAGAGTGATTTTTTTGGGTGATCTCACGTTGAGAGCGAGTATTTGGGCGATCTCACGCTGAGAGTGAGCTTTTGGGTGATCTCATGCCAAGTGTGAGTTTTTTAGGAGATCTCATGCCAAGAGCAAGTGTTGGGGAGAGAGGTCTAGTTTTAATCTCCTTCCATGACTTTGCCCAATAAGCACCACTACAAATTGTATGTCTCGATTTATTTTGATTAGTCTCAAGTTGTTCCAATTATACTAATTGTAGGAGATAAAATGTATTATGTGACTGAAGGCCAATCCATGTTACTGTAGAATTGCTTTGTAAATTGTTGTAGATTTTATTGTACTAAGAAACTAGTTGTTTATGCCCCCAGGACATTAGTGCCTAGGGGAGGACATGAGTGCTTAGACACTAGTGTATGTTCTTGTGTGCTGGTGTTTGTTCTGTATTTTTGACCCAAGTCAGATTCATGGTCATTCTGTGACTATATTCCTATGTTGTTTATGTACTGTGTTGATCTGAACTGTAGCTCCGAGCTACTGTAGGGGTGATTTGTTCACCCAATATATTCACTGCTCGTTTGGGGTGCATGCGACAATAATAGGAGGATACGACCCAAAGGAGAGGACATGATGTTGATCTGAAGTGGACACCTGCAGGGGGAGGGGATGTGCATGGTAGAAACCAAGGCATGTGTAAACAAGACATGCTAGTACAAGTGTTATGCAATATAGAAGACAATGTAACAAGCAAGTAGTAAGACAAGATGGACCGCGAAAAGTAGGTTTCAAACATGGGACATCGCTTACAATGTCACAGGAGAATCAGGGTCGAAGCAACAAAAATCATACAATGATCACCTTATTCTTAGATTAGCAATCCATATGATTCCACATTAGCCTCTTTGAATTCATCCACATCAGCCTTACTTTTAATGTTACCCTACACCACCTTGCTTGCGAGATGTTCACCTTACTCCATATCATTGTTTTGTTCTCATTTAACCACTTAGTGCTCGCAGTCTACTCCATGATATCTAATTTGTTTCAACTTCTTTGCTTTCAATTTGATCTCTCATGTAGGTGGCTCACAGTGCAACTCATTTGCTAAGTATATTGCAAAATGGGATTGTCAAACATCCTCACAATATTTTTCTAATTCACTGCATGGGTGTCTCAAACTTCGCATGCTGCTGGAATACCACCAAAATTTCTCTGCATGATCAATGTCATCTAAATTCCATCTCAGATCAATTGAATTGTTTCTTGACAAGGTATTAATTAGTTGGTTACTTAGTCTGAGCATAGTTGTTTTGCAATAATTGTCATTTTCAACCACTCCTTTCTTTGTTTTTTGCAACATATGATTATAAAAAACCTAAAGCGGCAAGATTTTCCATTTCATGGCTTGGTTTAACTAGGGTATGCCTAGAATTTTTAGTTTATTATTATTAGCTATAAAGGTTAAATTGACTATATATGCGAGAAGACTACCTAACGATGTTTGTCCTCAACACATCCTAAAATTTATCATGAACTATGCCTCTTATAAAACATGTTTTAAAATGATAGATTCTCCTTCCGAATTGGCAAGTGTCAACTCTTCCTTTTATAGCTACAAGATGATGGAATTTGGTAGATAAAAGACATTGAATTTGTTAAGCACAAGATAATACTGAGGAGGGGGGGTGAATCAATATTATGATATTCTTTTAAATTTAACACTTAATCTCATATTTGTAATCACAATTAATCAGTTTCACAGTGAATATATCAAAGCAATCAATGAATGCAAAGTAAACCAACACACTGCAAATAGACACAAATTTACGTGGAAACCCTTTTGGGAGAAAACCACAGAGAAAATATTCTTTATTATATTTCTCAAATGTTTGTAAGCACCAACCTACAGGAGACACCAATCCCCAAGTTACAATTTTGTAGGCACCAACCCACAGGAGCACCAACCCCTTTTTGCTAACCACCAACTTAGCAAGAGACGCCGATCTCTTTGAATATGAAGGCACCAACCTTCCTTACAAAAAACAAACTCTTTTCTATCTTTTATGTTGTTGTTGCTTCAACAAATGATAGAACAAAATTGCTGCTAAGAATATTCTTCTTATTTATTTCAGTCCCTTCACATATATAAATTGCTACAACTCTTCATTAAAAATAAATTTGCCCTTCACTCCTTTTTATATTTCATATTCTACTCTTCTTTTTCTCTCCCTTAAACTTGAATGAAGAAGCACTCAAATTGCTTGCCTAAATAAAATGATTCCATCTCCTTATATATCCTTCTCACATCCTTTCTAAAAGACACATCATTCCAACCAACACAACCTTTCCATTATTTAACTAACACAACTTAATTAAGTGCATTAGTCAGCTAAAACCAAAAATAATTAATGCAGCCCATAATTATTAAATGCACATTAAACAATGCAATTAACCACTTGATAGGAGCGTTGCCCCTCCTTAAACAAATCGTTGTTATCATTAAATCGTTAGCAGCCATCATTAAATCTTCTTTTTAATCATAAGACATGGCATATGAAAACTTTAAAATGTTGATATCTCTCTCTCTCATGTACAACTGTGTATATCTCGCTTATACCATGATAATCCTTATGAAAAAACACTTTTTTTCATGTATTTAAAATTTTGTTTTCTACCCTTTTATACTGCTGGTTATTTCCGTTACTTTCTACCATTTTCGTCAAAATCTGTCAACATCCGTCAGCTTCCGTTACACAATTCCGTTAACCAAATACATCAATGATTAAGCCTTTGTCATCAATGACAATATTTCCAACAAAATTGAGAATATTAATATATAGTATAGCTTATACTCTCTACATTAAATTCCAATGTGAATGTACATGATGAACCACATAGAAGTGATAACTTAGAATTTACCAACTTATACTCTCTGCTTTAAATCCCAACATGAACTGCATTAACTATCCATTATCTGAAATACATAGATTTTTATTTCATCATATCATCTACACTAAATCTAAGTCTGAATTCCATTATTGTTCTGACAATTATAGTCTACTAGTGTTGATTTTGTGGAATCTTTACCTAAAGCTTCGCTTGTTTCTCTCTTGTATGTATACAACCAAGCGACAATCAAGAAAACAATGTAGTCCATGAAATTAAGAGAAGTTAAGAAAACATAATAATGATCTATTCGTGATGCATTGATGTTATTCTATATCCAACTTTTATAGCCATGTCACCCTGTAATGTTTGTTACAGCTATGAGAATAACACTGTCGAGGAAGGATCCAACTCCCATAGAGGATAAATGAAAAGCAGTTCCCAAACTTCTCATACTCTCTAGGGCTTGATCATATAAGAATTCTAATTTTGCTACTTCTACCATGGCTTCAGCTATCCCCATTAGTAAAAGCTGCCGAAGTAGTGTGAAAATGGTTGTAGGAATAAATGTGTACCTATCATCTGCAATCCCATGGCTTTTAATTACCTTCAATCTTGCAATTTCTGCTACAACAGCCACTACCATGGCAATGGTATGGAGTATCATACCTAACCCCATTCTCTATAATATACTCTTTGTCAATGTTAGCTTGGCAAAGATATGCTTGTGCTTGACCAATGTGTAGATCTCGCCATAACTCCTTGGATTCTAATGAAGACCCTGTTGCTCTTCAATCCAGAGAATGGGTTCCTTGTCCTACTCAGTACTTTGTTCCTAGGACTCGAGAACACAATCATCTGAAAGTATTTAGGTTAGTTTCTTCCTTATTCTTTTGATTGACAACAATGGTCGATGATCTTGCTTAGGGTTTGGTTTTGAAAAACTGTAAAATTTATGGAGAAAACTGCAAACTTTATGGAGAAAAACTGTTAAATTCATGGCGACAACTACAATATAAAAGCAAGTAGAAGATATTTGCAAGTAGAAGATATGTGAACTTGTCAATTCCGTATCTAGACATAGGCTACAAATGTTCAAAATAGCCTTGGCGTGGACCATTGTTTTAAATATATTGGTGTTATTGAGCAGGAAATGTTCATTTACTTGATGGAAAGGCTCAGTGGTTCCATATATTTATTCTCGGTAGGGGTTGATCTTGTCATTGAAATACCACTTATACACATATTCTTGAAATCTTGAATATGAGTTTAGTCATTGAATTACTATTACACATATATTTTTGAAAGGATGCATGAAATCAGAACCCAAGAAAAGAGGTTGAGAAGCATACATTTAGGTAACAAGTACCAACTTACATTTAAGATTTATCAAAAAATACACTTAACACATATGTTCCTCCTTGTATGAAACATATAAGCTTCCACATAATGGTCCACCCCAACATTTTCATCTCCTAATTCCTTCTCCTCCTTCTAACCCCCTCTTCTCAACCCTCTTCATCCTCTTATGTTTTGGTCCCTCAAAATCAACCTCGTCTTATACTTCCCCTTCGGCGTTCACATCACACATTTCATGAGCGATTACTAGTATAAATCTATATGAGCTTTGAATGTTGGATTATATAACGTTCAAGCCATAAATATATATTGAACACCCTTAAAGCCGTTTTTTTCCATTTAGTTGAATATATGCATGACTGAACTTGGATTTGTTTCCATAGGCATTTTTGTTGAAATTTTAAGTTTATAGTTGAAATCAAAATGTTCACTTATGGATTGTATAATTTTTCCTTTTGTTTATGGCTACAAATACTTATAGAAATTGTATGAAGAAAATTATAAATTTTGATTTTGTGTACCATCAGGGGGCTATATGACACCATGAGGCCACTATTGGATAAAATCTTCCTTTTGCTCATATGTCCATCCACTAGAGGGGACCGATGTTCACTGGTTTTCATTGCATTACATGATTTTATACAAACTCGATCTAAATGTAGTCCTTGACCAATATCCATGCATTCAATACATTCCAATTATTGAAATTTGTTGTCTCATTGATAGATTATAATCTTCAAATTAATTAAATGAATTATAATCTTCAAAACAATCAACCAAATTATATTCTTCAAGTTGAAGCGCTCCATTTTTATAACCTTTCGTGAGCTAGAGGATCAAAGGATGACCCAAATGACAAAAAGAAAAAGAAAAAAGATCAGGTGATGTGGGACTTGCAAGTATTTAGTTCCAACATATTTACTTTTTGATTTCCATTCATGTCTTTGCCTTTTCTAAAAAACTTAACGTTGTCCAATCAAAATCCGTAATCTATATTTCACTCATATGACTAATCATTAGAAGGGCTCTCTTATCGATACATATCCTTGCATCAACTATTTTTGTTAGAAGCACCTGAATACTGAGAGGGGGGGTGAATCAATATTCAATTTTTTTCTCCAACTTATTAATTTTTTCACACTTAATAAGATATTCAAATCTGAAAATAAAATGAGAGCACACACAAAAATCAAATGCACATAACACCAGATATACCATGGTTCACCCAGTGTGGGCTACATCCACCAAAAGAGATTGCTTGGATCTATTGTCCAAATCTAGCCGAAATAAAATAGTGTTTACAAAGTGTGAGCACCCACTCATAGAAGACACCAATCTCCAAGTGAACACCAATTCAGCCCTTGAATGTAAACACCGCTAATTGTGCAATCTCTGATTCAAAGCACCAACTTCTGGAGACACCAATCCCCAATCCAAAGCACCCACTCCAGAAAATCTATAATATAAATCAATAATATTTCTCCTTCTTTATTTTCTCTCTCACATACTCATACTCACTTAAGATATTTACAATATCAGCTCACATATATATCACACTCATACAAAATGCTCTCTTTTCGCACTACAAAATGTGCACACAACACTTGTTTATATAGGAAGAAGGAGAGGAAAAACCACTTGTGGTTTCCCTAAAACCATGTGCCCATACCATGGGCCAATTTCCTTAAAAAAATGCGCCATATTTGGAATGAGGAAGCCACATCACTTGGCGGTTACAAAAATAATGAATATTTTCTCTAAATAGCAATATTCTTTTACATGGTCAAGTGTAACTCATATTTTTCAATAAATACACATGACCAACTTCCCTTACACGTCCTTAATGCTCCATATATGAAAAAATCCACCCCATAAGGATATATTCTCTTTTTAAATTCAATTTTGTAACTCCTCCATGATTTTAGAATCAATTTGTAACTCCTCCATGTCATAACTCATCACTAATGCAAATGTAACTCCCATTTTTAATTCAAACATTTATCATGCATTAAGTAACCTCCATTTTAAATGTACCTCATTAAAAAATGTTCCATTACACATCCCACCATGTGTCATAAGATTCCTTAGTGATGTTGAATATTAAAATATTCAAATTTTGACATCACACTAATTTTGACATGGATAAATATTTTATGAACACTAAAGTTGTAATATTGAATATTAAACAAATATTCAAACCTCAATATTTTCATCAACACTAATGTTGTACCTTTGACATCAATGACAAAATACTCAACAAACTCCACCTTTGTAATTGATTGCAAACCCTTGCTAAAAATAGTCTTGAAAACCTGTTTGCTCTTAATCTAACTTTTTGCCTCTGAGCTCTTTTTGTACTGATGCATTGTACCTGTTCTATGTAACTTTCCCCATTTTGTAATTATCCCCCTTTGAGATCAATGGAAAAGGGATAAAAAAACCTATCACCTCAACATGTACTTGGAGCTAAAGATATTGCAATGTGTAGCTCCCCCTATGTCCATACCCCCCTGAGATAATCAATGAGTAAGAGTGACAAAAATCACTCCTAATTTCTGTCTAAGTGACTCAAAAGATTCCTTTGGTAGTGGTTTTGTAAATATATTAGCAATATGATCCTTAGTCCCAACATATTCTAATTTCACTTGCCGATTTACAACTTTCTCTCTCAAGAAGTGATACTTAATGGGAATTTGCTTTGTCCTGGAATGCATGACTGGATTTTTCGAGATGTTAATAACACTCGTATTGTCATAAAAAATGGAAATAGGATGCTCATACTCTACCTTCATGTCCTTCAATGTTTGCTTCATCCAAAGCACCTGAGTACAACATGTCACTACTACAATATACTATGTCTCTACTATAGACAATGAAAGTGACGCCCATTTCTTACTGAACCATGACATTAATCTGTCACCAAGATAAAAAGCTCCCCCACTTGTACTTGTCTTGTCATCAACACTTCCTGTCCAATCTACATCTGTGAATGCTATAAGAGTGAAATCATCACTCTTTGGATACCATAAACCATAATCCAACGTACCTTTCAAATATTTGAAAATTCTTTTCACTGCTACCACATGAGTTTCCTTTGGTGCAACCTAAAACCATGCAACTAATCTAACAACCTGCATAATATCTAGTCTAGATGTTGTGGTATATAACAAATTGCCTATCATGGACCTATACAAAGTTTGATTAGCATCGGAGACTCATCATTCTTACTCAACTTGCAACCTATAATCATGGGTGTACTAACTGGATTGCAATCTTCCATTCTAAACTTTTTCAACATCTCCTTTATATACTTGGTTTGTGAAATAAAAATGCCTTGACTAGACTGCTAAATTTGTAAACCAAGAAAATAAGACAACTCACCAAGCATAGACATCTCAAACTCCTTTTGCATCTCCTCTGCAAATTCTTTGCATAATCTCCTGCAACCGCTTCCAAAAATAATGTCATCCACATAAACCACAACTATCACTTGATGTTCTCCTTTTGTCTTGATGTACAAATTACTATCCAAAATTCCTTTTCTGAATCCATGTTCCTACAAGTACTTGTCCAATCTAGAGTACCAAGCTCTAGGAGCTTACTTCAAGCCATATAGGGCATTTTTTAACTTGCATACAAAATTTGAATTTTCTGATAGAATGAACCCTTTTGGTTGCTCTATATTAACTTCTTCCTCTAAGTTTCCATTTAAGAAAGATGATTTTACATCCATTTGATAAACTTTAAGATTTTTGTAACAAGAAAATGCTAAGAACATTATAATTGCCTCCATGCAAGCAATAGGTGCAAATGTTTCCTCGAAATCAATGCCTTCAACTTGCGAGTAGCCTTTGCACACTAATTTGTCCTTCTTTACGAAAAATTCTCCTTCTTCATTCATCTTATTTCTAAAGACCCATTTGGTACCAATAATGTTCTTGTCCTTTGGCCTTGGCACTAACTCCCATGTTTCATTCTTTTCTATCTGATTAAGTTCCTCTTCCATGGCTTTTATCCAAAAATTATCCTTACTAGCTTCATCAAAATTACTTGGTTCAACCTTAGACAACAAAGAAAAGTTTACCTCTTGTGGTGCACTTGCTAGTCTCCTCCTTGTTTGCACTCCAATATCTTTGTTTCCAATGATTTGATTTGTTGGATGATTCTTCTGAACAGATCTGGATGGTGTCTTTGTGTCTTCTCATTCAGATTCTTCTTCTTCTTCTTCCTCTTTCTCATATTTTATTTCTTCATCCTCTTTCTGCACTACTGAGTGTCTTGTTTTCTTCTTCGGCTTCCAGTCGTCAACTTTCACATTTATACTTTCCACTACTTTCTGAAGTCTCTTGTTATAACACCTGTAGGCCTTGCTTCTTGATGAATAACCAAGGAATATGCCCTCATCTACTCTGGAATCAAATTTTCTGAGCTCATCTTCATCGTCTCTCTTAATGTAGCACTTACTTCCGAACACTTTGAAGTGTTTCACGGAAGTTGGTCTTCCCTTCCATAGCTCGTATGGTGTCTTTTCTGTATTTACTCGAATCTATGCTCTATTCAAAATATACACCGTTGTGTACACTGCCTCTCTCCAAAAAGCATCTGGTAACTTGGACTCATTTAACATTGTTCTTGCCATTTCCTGCACTGTTCTATTTTTCCGTTCAACTACACCATTCTATTGTGGTGTTCTTGCTGCAGAAAATTGTCTTCTGATTCCATGCTCTTCACAAAACTCATCAAACTCGTTAGACATAAATTCATCTCCTTTGTCTGATCTCAAACACTTGATCCTAGAGTTTGCCTCATTCTCAATCAAAGCTTTAAATTTTTTGAATTGATCAAAAGATTCTAATTTTTCCTTTAGAAATGCAACCCATGTCATTCTAGTAAAGTCATCAATTAATAACATAAAATAAGAATCACCTTGCAAGCTTTGTGTTTTTGTTGGCCCACAAATATCAATATGAATTAGCTCTAATGGCTTTGTTGTAGAGTACTCCTTTTTCCTGAATCTGACCCTTGTCTGCTTCCCATGTTGACACTGTCTGCAAATAATACTTTGCGGTTTTTTTTATCTTGGGTAAATCTCTCATTGCTTGTTTAGAGTTGATTTTCACCATGTTGTCAAAATTAATGTGACCCAATCTCTTATGCCATAACCATCTTTCATCAATATGACTCGTGCAACACTTTTATCCCTTGACATCACTCAACATGTACAGGTTGTTCCTTTTTCTATTTGCATCTGCAACCCATTTATTTGTATCCTTCTTTCTAATTTCACAACCCTCAACATAAAACATGAGTGTATAACCTTGATCACACATTTGACTGACACTCAAAAGATTATGTTTCAGTCCTTCAACAAGTAAAACATTTTCAACTTTAGCTTGACCATTTAATTTTATGTTACCTCTTCTTGTGATCTTGGTTGTAGTGTTATCTCCAAACTTTACTGTACCTCTACTGGCCTTTTTCAACTTTAAGAACTTGCTTCTATCACCTATCATATGGTTGAAACATTCTTAATCTTGTGCATGGAGCATCATTTGTACCAACATAGCCTCTTCCTTTTCTCCCTCCTTTCTCTTTTGCCACACTTTCTTATTGTTGGCTTTCTGTATGATCTATTTTCCCTCTTTCTCTGGATTTTATGTAATCTTACTCCTGTAAAATCTTGTTATGTGGACAACTTGGTTGCATTCATAATATCTAATCACATGTTCATTCAAATTTTTCAATGCAACAAAAGAATTGTAGTTTCTAGCATGAAAGTTATAATTCCAACTCTAAAATCTTGATCTACAGTCCATCATCTCATGACCAAAATTGTGGCAGGAAAAACAATAACCGTGAAAAGAATACCTAGTCACGTAGGGCTGCCTCTGATAAGATGAACTTCTGAAAATTCTTATTGGTACCTTCTTCCACTTGCTCTCTTCTTTGTTTTTGTTATGTGGAGGATGATCTTCTTGTTTCTTGTTGTTTTCTCCTTTACTAGAACCTTTTAGGACATCTGCATAGCTGGATTTCTTCACTGGTTCTTTGGTCTCTTTCTTTTCTGCTTCATTGAATCCAATACCACCTTTGGATGATTTTGGTTTTGTTTACTCGTAATGTTGCTCAACACCTCAGAATTTTTTTCAAACTTGAGTCTCTTGTTCAACTTTTCAGTTTCTTGTCTTAGTGCGACAATCTCTGCCTCCAATCTCTCACATTCTTTTTCTTTTGATTTCAATTGTTCTCTGATCACTTCCTCTATTCTTTTTACCTCTTTAATTTGGGTCTTTAGATCAACAATATTATTCTCACGTTCTTTGTCAGCATGTGGATTTTTCTTTGCTTCTTCATACTCTTGAAGTTGTGCTTTTGCTTTAGGGTCTTCTTTTTGAGTCTCTTGATCTCACCCAAGGCACATATGAGTTCTTCTTCCAAGTTTACCTCACCTTCTTCATCAATTGCATCTTCAGCTTCCACTTCTCCATCTTCAAGGGCCATAAACAAAAGTTCTTCAATGTCACCTTTTGAACAATCTTCCTCTGAGCTATCATCTTCTCTGGTGCATAGACTCTTCTTGTTTTGGTTCCAATTTTTCTTCTTTTCAGACTTCCTTTTCTTGAAATTATTTTTGTAGAAAGGCTTCCCTTTCTTCGCTTTGATAGGCTCTTCATCATCACTTTCACTTTTTGAATGTGAACACTTAGCTGCAAAATGTCCAATCTCACCACAGTTAAAAAATTTAAAAGGAAGTTTACCTTTGTACTTGTTGGAACCTCTTTTCATATTTTTCACCAATAGGGCTTCTTCTTCCTCATCTGATTCAATCTTTTTCTCCTTTCCTTTTGAAGCTTTGAAAGCAGATTATCTTTTTCCTGGCTTATCTGGTTCTGTTCTCATCTCATAAGCCATGAGTATTCCATGTAACTCATCCATTTTCATTTTATCTCGATCCGTAATTTCTTCAATAGCTAAACTTTAACATCAGATCTAGGAAGTAGAGATCTTAATACCTTTTGTACTATTACCGGGTCTTCCATCTCTTCACCCAATCCTCTGATCATGTTTACGATCTCATCCACACAGAGTATATATGCTACAATGTTCTCTTCCCCATTAATCTTTAGACTTTCAAACTTTCTTCTGTGTGTCTGAAGCTTTGTCATATTTACTTTTGAATCTCCTTCATATAAACGTTTGAGCTTATCCCACATTTCCTTGGCAGATTTGCAAAGCATAATATTTACAAACTCCAAATCTGCTACACCACACAAAATAGAATTCATGGCTTTAGCATTATTTTCACATGCTCTCTTACCAGCCTGATCTGTCGGTGGAGTTCTGGTGCCGTATAGCCATTCTCAATTGAATGCCAAATATCGTGTCCAAGAGAATTCAAGCAGGTCTGCATCCTTATGCTCCAAAAGGCATAGTTTGATCCATCGAACAACGAAGCTTTATTTGTGGAAGATCCTTCATGAGCTTCCATCGTGCTTTCTGATCTACCTTCTAGTTGTTAAGCTACACAAAAGGAACCCATTCTGATACTAATTGTTAGAAACACGAGAATACTGAGAGGGGGGGTGAATCAATATTCATTATTTTCTCCAACTTATTAATTTTTTTCACACTTAAAAAGATATTCAAATCTGAACATAAAATGAGAGCACACACAAAAATCAAATGCACATAACACCAGATATACTGTGATTCACCCAGTGTGGGCTAAATCCACCAAAAAGAGACTTCTTGGATCTACAATCCAAATCCAACCGAAATAAAATAGTGTTTATAAAGTGTGAGCACGCACTCACAGAAGACACCAATCTCCAAGCCAAACATTAATTCAACCCTTAAATGCAAACACCGCTGACTGTGCAATCTCTTATTCAAAGCACCAACTTCTGGAGATACCAACTTCCTTTACACGTCCTTAATGCTCCATATATGACAAAATCCACCCCATAAGGATTTATTCTCTCTTTAAATTCAATTTTCTAACTCCTCCATGATTGTAGAATCAATTTGTAACTCCTCCATGTCATAACTCATCACTAATGCAAATGTAATTCCCATTTTGAATTTAAACATTTATCATGCATTAAGTAACCTCCATTTTAAATGTACCTCATTAAAAATGTTCCATTACACATCCCGCCATGTGTCGTAAGATTCCTTGGTGATGTTGAATATTAAAATATTCAAATTTTGACATCACACTTTTGATCTGGATAAATATTTTACGAACACTAATGTTGTAATATTGAATATTAAACAAATATTCAAACCTCAATATTTCCATCAATGCTAATGTTGTACCTTTGACATCAATGACAAAATACTCAACAATTTCCTACACTTACTCAAGGTTATAACTAGAAACATGGGCTACAACGTTCTACTAGAATGAGGCATTGCAGTCACATCGCAAACTTGGAAACTTTTGGATTATCCCTTTATTTGTTTTGGCCCATTTAAGCATATATTACATCATGTCAATAATTTAATTGAGTTCAAAATTATAAAGTGGAGCACATATAGTAGAAATTTGTCGTGTGTAATAGGTACGGGGCATGCAAGTATTTAATTTCTATCATTTCATTTCCAACTTTCGATTCATGTCTTTTTCTTATCTACCAAATTAAACATCATCCAATTGACGACCTTAAAGCCATAATACAATAAATTAAAAAATACAAAGTACGTTCCATACATAATTTCTCTCTTGTAACCATTTGTTCGGTACATTCAATTGTTGATGATTCTTTTTGCATTCCCTACTTCCTTGCATTTGCTTCAAATTATAAGTTATAAGGGTGCATGCCAAGTTTTACAAGAAGTTATAATTGTAAACTATTTTTCGCTTCAACACTAATTTTAGACCTCTCCTTACATTATGATATATCTCAGGAAACAATTCCCCTGACTTCTTAGAGAACAAGAATTTTCTCCTTTATTCGCTAGCCATTATTGTCATGTGGCTATTTAGGGTCTACTTTCACATTTGTCCCCGGATCCACTTTCCTCTCCCTTGCACTTCTCCACCATCAAATCCCTCCTCTTAATCCCTCTTCCTCTCCTAGTGTTTCTCTCCCTCCGACCTCCCCATTCGACATTTCCATAGGACATTTCACCTAGAATTGCTAGTTAAACAAATATTTATCCTTCAAATTTATTCTTTACCTATGAATGATGTTGAACACAAACTTTATACCAACTTACAGGAGACGAGTAGAGGCAGATCGTGCCTGTCATTCGCTGCCCCACTGTCAGCCCCGACCACCTCCGCCCTCATTTCTAAACGCCTTTCGATGTATTTATCTTCGGAAACAATAAGCCGCTCCGTGGCACTCGTCTGGTAAATATTAACCCTGAATAAATTGTATACATTTTCTTTTCATATTTCAATTCTTGCATTTTCTGTTATCTCATTCTAATTATCTTTGTCAGGCGTTAAAGAGAGAATATGCGGACGAAATTTCAGGAAAAAAACCAGAATTTCCGGATGTAGGTATGTTTGTGTATACCCTTTTAAATGGATGTTCCATTTACTCTAAAACATTTGTTGCCCACATGGAGCTTTGCGAAAAATCTACAAACCCAAGCGAAAACCTTATTTGCTCTGTTTTTCTGCTAAATCTGTTTATCCATCGGTATAAATGTTTTTTGTCGCAAATGTTTTAAGTTCTTTCTGCTTGGAAGATATATTTTTGAATTTAACATAGATTTTTGTCTTGGAAGGATTCTATCGACTGGCCTCTATTAGGGTTATATCTAAACTAAAACATTTAGCTATCAATATCAAGACCTTAGATTTTTAGCATACTACAATCAGAATAATAACTTAATTACCTTTTTCATAAATTTTGTATCGAATGGTGACATCAGTCATTCTAAATTCCATAATGTGCAAAGGCTTCAAAAGAATATTTATGGAAAGAAAATAAAATAAAATGAACTCCAAACTCTACCATATGGCCAAATAATACTCAAATTTAAGCTCAAAAATCTAATTGAACTCGCTTGTGGACATTACAGCCCACAACCACCACTTCTGCTCACGGACTTGCCTTCCCCTGCCTTCTGGAAGCGATTGTAGAATGCGTCTTGGTGTAAAAACAGGATACCCCAAATGGCTCTGGTTTGTTTCTTCTATTCTATGTTTTACATATTATTCTTGCTATTGAAGGGATAGAGGAGTACTCAGAGAACTTTAGAGGTTTTTGATTTAGTAGGCGCGTTTGTTTTAATTATTAATGGATAGGAGATTGTATATGTTTATCATGCTTGGAGTTGATGATAGTGGGGAGCAACTGCTAACAAGTGTTTGATTCAAATTCTGAGGATGAATGGTTTTTCCTTTTATTATTTATGAAATTTGGTTTTGGCAAATCTGGGCATAAAATGAGTATTATATCATTTATTTCTTAATGCATTGGACATTGATGGCTAATTGTCAGCGGGCTTAGATTCTAGAGAGATGTTATGTTCTATTCTTTGAATAACTATTAATGTGGAATATGAATATAGTTGCAACACACAGCTGTAGCACACCTATATATAGATTGGTGAATTCCTCTTGTGGGACACCCTTGGCTTAGATGCCATGTTCTAGGAGTATCTCTTCTGTCAATGGAGGACGACATGGCATCTAGAGTTGGATGCAATACTTTCCCTGATTTCAACAGTTAAAAAGTCTCTTGGAAATCTGAACCCTGGTGATGTGTACACTGACTTCAAAGTTGGATGGAATAATTTCCCTAATTTCAACACTTGACACGACCCTTGAGAATTCAACTCTTGGCTTCGCTATGAAATCCCTGATGATGCTGGAGCATCCTTGGTGTAATGGGAATCATACATCGACGAAATAAAATAAAATAGAACTGTATCATGCTCTTTCTAGCTTATGGTTATCTAGGAGTGGTTAGTATCAAATTCTTCGGGAATGCATTCCAACTGGGTTTTCATAAAGAATGTGTATCCATCATCAAGTTTGAGATCAAATGCACAAAAAATGAGTTTAAATTTAGAGCCTTTTTTTTCTAAAGTCTCTATTTTGGAGTTTGATGGTCATTGTGAGCAAATAATAATGAAAGGAAAAGTTGTATGAGTCCTCTAGGTTTGTAGTGAGGCCTTTAGCCCTCATAAAATCTCAGTAATGATTATAGAACCAACCTCCATCAATTAATTTTGAGTTTCCTTCAATATGGGCCGTTTTTGGGCATTTTTGGGCGTTTTAGAGGCTTGTGGGGATGTGATGAGTATGGAAATGCCCCTCAGGCCTCAATAAGGATGTCGAGATGCTGAAAAAGCAGCCCATACTGAAACAACCAAAAAACAGCCTTTTATGGTAAAAGAAAAACGTTTTTGTTTGGAAGAGGAAGGGGCATGCTGGTTGGGGAGATGGGGAGCATCTAAGAGGGCATTCAAGGGACTCCTAGATAACTCTCAGCATGGAGAATGTGGAGAGGTTGAAAATTTTGAGTTCGGGTTATCCTGCTCTGCGCATGGACTGTTTTTAGAAACACAGAGGTGTCCTTGCAAAGTGAAGGATATGTAGTTTGGGACACTCCTGGGAAGAAAGGATAGTGCTTTTGATATGGTTTTCTGAGTATATGAATGACCAGCCTTCAAAAACAAAATAAAAATATGTTTTACAAGAGATTTTAATGTCAAAAATAAGGCTAACTTTTTGAAAAAACACCTCAATGAAAATTTCACATATTTTTGTCTGTTCAGAGGATGGAAAATGCACCTTGGGCTTCAATTTCACTCTAGTAGTTCTCGTTAATGCTGTAAACTGTCGATAAGTATTTAGAATATTTGTATGTTGTTTTGCATTTCAATTTAATGGACCTTGATTAAGAGATAAATAAGGCATATATCTTCCTCAGATGTTTTAACCAAAGAATCATAGTTAGAAATCTGCAAATAGATGTGGGTGAGCTCTTAGTCATGGCAAGTGTGTGTATTTGTTTTCTTTGGAGTATGATTTAAGTTTGTTCCAAGCTGCAAGGAGAGATAGTCATACAGACCCTTCTTGACCGTACCACCTGATAATTCATCCCATTCAACGTAACATTTAAGATAGTAATGTGGAATACCACAATGGAATGAATTTTGCTTTTGAAGCAATAAATTTATGTGGTTTGTTCAAAAAAGAAGTTACCACCAAATATTTTCGTAAGGTTGTGTTAGGACAAGCATTTTGTATGGTATTCTTTTGATTTCTTGAACATAATTTTAACTCACAATTGAGAAAACCTGCTCCTGCCCTTTATATAAATATACCTTTGATTATAAAGATGTAGCCTAGGATGGAGCATGCCGCAAGTAAATTCATCTTTTTTAGTTAAGATTTTAATTGCCATATGCACTCATTTTTCCTCGTAAGATTAGAGAAATGTAGGAGGGGCTGAGAAAAATGTTAACATTTTACTTTGTTCCAAAAAGTTATAAAATGTCAAAAGGTGCCCCAGAACTGATTTCCAATCGCATTTTGCCATGCGGAGGGCTCAGATTAAAAGTTGAAACGCAGGATCAACGGTAGTGTGCATTTCATTTGATTTTGCCACCATTGAAGCTCCAGGATGTTTGGAGATGCATTTTTGCATCATTCTTCATCAAATTTTTGGCAAATTTGTGTCGTTTGGGTCTGCAAAGTTTAATTGAATCAATTTGGGAGCTCAATTTGTAGATTTGAAGTACTCTTGAAGTGGATTTTTACTCGGGCTCGTGTAGAAACGCAATATGCCAGATCCAGAAGTTGTAGAGTAAAATTTCAGAGGGAAAAGGGATGAAATGATTAAAGGTACAGGCACAAAAGGTGAAAAAGGTGTGCCTCGAGAACAAAAAGGGATGACCTGTCGAGTCCAGCTATGCAGAGGCTCCGAAAAATGATTAAAAAGGGGATTTCTTGCATGATAGAATCAGAATGATTAAAGGGACTCCCGAAAAGTTGTGGCATGGCATCCTAGTCAGTAGTTGAGGGCCCAAGAAACGTGATCTGTTCACAGTTGGTCCACCTGGCAGATTTTGGATCT
Source organism: Taxus wallichiana var. yunnanensis (assembly GCA_018340775.1). Taxonomy (NCBI): domain Eukaryota; kingdom Viridiplantae; phylum Streptophyta; class Pinopsida; order Cupressales; family Taxaceae; genus Taxus; species Taxus wallichiana. Next base: position 381,469,663 of record CM031237.1, read on the forward strand.
GAATTTGTTAAATGTCTCTGTCTGAAACAAATTGGTAACAAGCAAAGGTCCCTTGAATATTCTTCTCTTTTGAGGGGAAAAGGTGCTGCAGTGCCAGGATGAAGAATATGCCTCTAGTTAGAACAATGATGCAAATATTTGCAATGATTCACCTTTTTGATAACACACGCAACCTTTTTGCGGATCTGTTAAATGTCACTTTCTGCAAATCATGATCCGATATGTGCAACAAAGGTGCTTCGAATATTCCTCTTTTGGGGAAAATTGGATGTAAAGGGTGTATTATAAATGCAATGAGATTACTCTTGCAAAAGGTCGGGAGTTCATTTTCACGAGAAAATTTTGAGAAAAGCTCATCCTCTGAGAAAACTTTATGAGAAACCAGGTTAACTTCCTCTGTGTTAGATTTTCATTCATGTTGAGTTGGTTACAAGTGTATAGCCATCAACAAGCTCTGAGATTGTTTAAAATAACTCTCCTCCGATGAATCTGATAAACTTTGAGTTAATTTGTGTTAAATCTCTGGCAAATTTTGTGTTTATTTCACTTTCAGAATGTTTGCAAGTAGTTTTTCTTGTTCCTATTGCAATCTTGTATCAAAATCTCTTTGAATCACACAGATCTCAATCCTTGTGATAGTTTAGTGGCATCTGCAATTTCATTTTTCAGAAGAGCTTTCATCTGGGAATGAAATAAACAATTTAAAATCACTTTTCTTTCATCTGTTGACAGAGATTGTTTGTAAGCCTCTGGGTGTACCTCAGGCGTGATTGATCTTAGATTTTGATGTTTTATTGGGTCTTCTAACTCGAGCCTTCGTGCTAGAATCTCAAAGATTGTGTGAAAAAGTGCATGTCTGGGCCTCCATTGATGCACACCTTCTGGCTGAAGGAATGTTATGACTATTTTGAAGCTTTTTGTTACCGAGTTCTCCATTTGTTGTGAAGTTTCTCAAGGATCTGCAAAGTCCAATCTATCTTGTTGATCTCCCACCAAAAAATTATTCAAATAACCAATCCTACCTCGAACTACCCATGTTTTGCTCTGTATATCCACAAAAGAACAAAATCCATTTGCTAAAATATGCAGAACAAATCAGGATTCCAAATGTCTTCAGTAACCTTAGCCTTGTGTTTGAAAATATCTCCATAATCTGGAAGTGACAACTCGTGAGAGTCAGATTTGGTGTGTTGATCATATTTTCCCAAGGTCTTCTCTATAAAATTTGTGCAAAAGAAGGATTTACCAGCATTCTTCAATAACAAAGGTTACAAAATAGGTTCTCTTACCTTGGTTGAAAGGCACAACCTAAAATAGTTAGGATAAGATCACATCCTTTTAAGGTGTTATCCATCTCTCAACAAATCCGAGTAACAAAGGGTCAGTTAGATTTCATCCCTAGCTACAAACAATACACATTTTTGATCTATCTGCCTCTAAGCTCCCTGTTGAAATTGTGTTGCTTGCTCGGCTTGAAAAGGAGAACGAATTTGGATACCAACATTACTTATGCACGGGACTTTATTATGGCCGAGTATATTGATAATTATCCCATGTTTGACTCCTATTGATAACAATACGACAACTTCACTAATTGCTATCGTTGGTCCTTCATGGAGAATTTCTTCAACAATTGGAGCTTCCCCCTTTCGTACTATCCCCACACCTTGATCACTTGTGCTTGGGATGTTTTTGTGGCTCTTACCAAGTCCTGATTCTTCATCATTATGTTCTTCATCGATTGTTGTTATAGACAGTCCCGCAAGCTTACAGTCATCATTTTTATTTGGGAAATGGGTTCCAACCATTCCTTTCTCTTCACCCTCTTACTCATCATGCCTCTTTTCAACCCTGAATTCATCACATGCCAAAATAACATCAGTATTAACCAAACAATGATCATTAGTTACCTCATAATGTTGTTCTTTCGGAACAACAATGGGAGTTAGGGCTAAATCCTCATCCTCCATGACTCCACATCCTTTGACTCCTGCTAAGGACATCTCAACAAATTAAAGGTGCTCAAGTTGAGTTTGTAATTGGGTGCTATCTATGCAATCCCTCTTACCGAATTGAAATTTAGAATTTTCCTCCCCTCCTAAATGCAGCTTGATTTTTCTCCATCATGTGTGTGACCATTAGGGCTCAAAAATTTGTCGTGGGAACTTAAGAATTGTCTACCTTCAAACCCTTCTTCATATGTGGTGTCTAAACCCTTGAGTGTGGTGTCCTTATGGAGCACTGAACTCTTCCTTGTTGCTTGGGTTTTTTAAGTTTTTTAATTTGCATTTTTGGTGCCCCTTTAAAGCACTTTTTGTGAAATATGATGTCCTTTGGGGCCCTTTGGAGGATTTTTCGTGGAACGACTTAGAGGAAATCTTACTGTGATGTCCCTTTTTCCCACTCAAGGACCTGAATTTGGACTTCTTGCCATCCCCTTTTCTATGGCAACGAAGTAGAAGAGTTGGGAAAAGGAACTGAGCTTCCTTTGCATTTGTTGTTACTAATTTTTAATGTTTCTTTTTAGTGTGTTTTTCCGTTTAGCAGGTTGGCTGGGTTTGGAGTCATAATGAAGCCAAATAAAGATTAAAAAGAACACTGTATGGGTTGGCCTTGTCCTTTTGGGGCTTTGGTGCCAAAGAAAGGATATAAAAGAAGGTTGGAGAGCTCATTTGCATCATCATACATTGGCGCATTTTCTCAATTTGGACTCGTGGGAAAATAGCTCATTGTTCTTGTCCTCTTGGGCGTCAATCCAAGTGTGTGGCATCTTCCTAGAAGGACGAAACCCCTTCTAGTGGTTGGTTGGGGGAGGGAAATCCTCCTTCCATTGGCTTGAAGACATCTTTTAGTGGAGAGAAGACATAATCAAATTTTTAGAGGCATTGTTGAGTCTCTCCCTTGTGGTGCGACTTGCATTGGTGAAGGGTTTGGTGCCATCTAGGGCATGGCAATCACATTTGAGTTCATATTTGTCTTCCTCGTAATTTCTCAAGCCGGAGTCTACTTTTTGTTGATAAGTTTGGGGTTTCTAAACCCTCTTTTCATAATTATTTTGGAGCTGTACTTCAGCTGGTTTTATTTAATTTTTCAGCTGAGTATTAGCATATTTTTGGGGTTGAAAAAAGTTTTAAAATATCTCAAAAAAGTTTATAAAAAGTGTGGATGCATTGTTGAATGGTATTTTGGTGAAATTGTGAGTTTTTCATACTGCTGTTACAAAAATCAGTTCACTGTCCTAAATCTGGGTTTATCTTCTGTCTGCTGATTTAAAAATCTGATTTGAATTAATTAGGGTTTGTGCTAATTTCCTAATTTTCAGTTTCAGCCCATAAAAGGGATATTTCAGATGCATGTTATAGTTTGCAATTTCAAGCAGTGATAAATAAGGTATGATCGAACAAGGTGATTGTCTCAAGGAGAGGTGATTGTATTAAGGGGATTCTGTCCCAAACACCACCTTAGATTAAGTTAGGACAAAGCTGCATTTTACATGTGCCAACATCCGCAGGGTTTCGAGTAAATGTAGTATAATGAGAAGCTTGTACAACCTGATAGATAATGCTAACTAATTACATTCCTGATGAAACAATATAATTGTTTCCCTTCTGATTCATAATTGCTTATGAATGTGATAGACAACATATAGTAATGGGGGAGAAAATTCTAATGCACAACAAAATTGTACCAGAAGAAAGAATATTGCAAACATAAACTAACATGCATATGTGAGGAGTTAAGAACATGAATGATACATGCCAAAACACATTTGGTTCAAACATTGACAAGCAACAAGGACCAACATAATGCTAAGTAATAACATTCCTTATAGACCAGTAATATTGTTTCCTTCTTGAACTATACTTGCGTATTGATATGATAGATCATAGTATATGGTATTGGTGTAGAAAATTTGAAGGCACAACAAAATAGCACCAGAAGAAAAAATATTGCAAACTTAACCTAACATGCATAAACGAGATAAGAACACGAGGAAATATAACAAATTTTATGAACACAAGAAATCTCACTTCATGCGAAGATTATCAGCCAACAAGGACCACCATTATCTTTCAATTTCCTCACTTTCAACACTTACAACTTTTACGTATGCTACTTTTAATAGTTTTTCTAGTTACACAAATAGAATACCTTGCACTAGATGTGTTATATTGTACCATTAAACTTAGAAAACCTCTTTGTGAAGGGTTTTTATTTGAGGGGTTTCCAATTTTGTTAAAACTCACTTGGGATTTACTCGCGGATGCATAATCAATAGGGTTGCAAGCCTATTGGGGTTTCAGCTTGGGTCATGGTCATGGCAATCACTCTCGTCTAAAAACTAGATTAAGGCCCACTGGACATATGACTTTTAATAGTTACATACAGGAAACTATTTGAATACATTTCAAGCGTAACTAATTTTATGACAATTAAATTTGAGTAACATGTGATTAACTAGGAACTAAGAAGTATGAAGATCTAAAATAAAACTGGAGTCACGATGACTCCCCTCCTCTTATGGTGTTGACTTCCTTTTTATTTCTATAGGTATGCGTACACCATAGCATGCCTAGAACTACATCCCCTTGAGATCACCCTAAATTGCAAATGTTGGCCTTACATCATGCAACAATACAATAACCATATTAGCAGATTTGAAATAGCATTATCCCCTTAGAGAACAATCGAGTTGAGAAAGCAACAGGTAACAGTTTAAATCATCAAGTTATACATTGTTTTTTCCTCTAATTTTAATTTACCAACTATTATAAAAGATGAGTATTATGATGTCTGCAAAAGAGTTAGGATGTGGATGTAGTCCAACTTTGATGTCTCTCCAAATTCCTGCCTGCACCACTTGTACTCTGGATTAAAGATGAGATATCTATTGGAAATTTAAAAGCTCTTGGCATCCCAAGAAAACCACTTTTGATTGTGTTGAGTATCTTGACGATCTCCAGCATACTTGGGCGTTGCTGGGGCAATTCACTTGCACAAATCAACCCCACCTGCAATAAGTGAGTAAGCCACTGCAATGTCTTTGGTCTCTCCAATTCATCCACATCTTGAAGGAGGTTTCTATCCACCACTTCGGTCATTCTATTTGGAAAATCCATGCTTGCCCATTTTTGTAGATTCATTCCTTCCACAAACATATCATCTGCTGGTCTTTTCCTTGTTAACAGTTCCAATAATAGGATGCCATAGCTATATACATCTCCTTTTATCCAAATTTGTCCACCCATTCCATACTCTGTAGTAGAATACAACAATCAATAATTGTCAAGATTGTTATCCGCAAAACCATTTTACGTACTGATGAAAATTACAAATATAAAAACAAATAATGCTATATATTCATTCAAAATGGAAAATCTATAGCCAATGCTAGTAAAAATTGTAATAATGCAAAAGGAATACCTGGTGCTATGTAGCCGATGGATCCTTTAAGTACAGTTGTGTCAGTCAGCGAATCCATAGAATTTCCAAAAATAGTTTGGCAATGCTGAAGTCTGCTAAATATGCAGTCATATCATCTCCTAGAAGCACATTACTAGGCTTCAAGTCACAATGGACAACCTGCACAAAGCAATGGTGGTGTAAATATGCCATTCCTTCTGCAATTTCTATGGCAATTCTTAGTCTCTCGCTCAAATTTAAATTGCATTCATCTCCTCTCTTGGGGTATAACCAACTCTCTAGGTTTCCATTTGACATGAACGGAAGAACTAATGCTTTGAAGTTGAAGTCAAGATTGGAACAAGAAGTTATAATTTTAATCACATTGCGATGCCGAACCCTTCTTAACACATTGCATTCTCTACCAAAACTTTGGTGTGCATTTTCATCTTGCAAATTGAGAACTTTAACAGCAATATTTGTGCCATTGTTCATGATCCCTCTATAGACAGATCCGAAACTACCAGTTCCTATCAGATTAGCCTCAGCAAACCCATGAGTTGCATCTACAAGCTCTTCATATGAGATTCTTTTGGGTCCAAAGTTCAAGGCAAGGGTATCCATGCTGTGACTTTTGCGTTTTTTATAAAATCCCACAAATACAAAGCACATTACAAAAACTGCAGTACCAATCACAACTGGAACTAGTACTGTTTTGAGGAGCGAGGGCTGTTTGTGTTTGGAAAAGGAGCATGGCTTTAAATGTATCCATGTTCCACATAGACCAGGGTTTCCCATAACTGCAGAGGCATTGAGCCTTGCAAAAAGTCCATGCTGTGGAACCTCTCCAGTCAACTTGTTTAAAGAGAAATTAAGATGCTGAAGCATTTTCATCCCCTGTAGAGCCAATGGTATTGTACCTGATAGATTGTTGGAGGAGAGATCTATGTCCTGAAGATTTTGTAGTTTGGTCAGTGATGCTGGGATTGGGCCCTGAAAGGAATTCCAAGAAAGATTTAAATATTGCAGGGCCGTGCAGGTTGCTAGCGCACTTGGAATGCCACCAGAGAAGCAGTTGAGAGATACATCTATAGCTTGGACCATTATCATTTTGCTCAACTCTGAAGGCAGAGAGCCTTGTAATAAATTATGAGAGAGGTTGAAATATTTTTGGAGATTTGGAAGACTTGCAACCTCAGGAGGTATGTTACCTGTTAGTTTGTTATAGGACATGTCCAGATTTTCCAATGTTTGACATCTCCCTAGACTGGCAGGTATTTTTCCTGACAACTGATTGTGGTAGAGAAGCAAGTCCCTAAGTTGTGGAAGGCTGCCTAGGCTTTCTGGAATTTGCCCTGAAAGCTTGTTTTCAAAGAGCGATAACCTCCCAAGGCTTTTTAACAGACCCAGATTTTGAGGAATACTTCCATGTAAGTTGTTTCTGTTCAGATACAATCGCTCAAGCTTTAGAAGTCTGTTGAGTGTAGACGGAATTGTCCCATTAAAATGATTATTAGATAAACCTATCACTGCCAAGTTTGTGAGGTTTCCCAGCTCAAATGGTATTGTTCCCTCCACACTATTTTCATCCATAAATAAAGAGAATAGTCCAGGAGAAAGTTGTCCAATTGAAGAGGGCAAGCCACCAGTTAAATAATTTTCAGCCAAATTTAGCTCTCGTAAATGGGAGCAATTAGTCAAGGCTGTCAGGATAAGCAAAGTGGTGTTGCTTCTGCTCACAAGTTGATTTCCAAATAAAAAAAGCCGTCGGAGCTGAAGCAGCTTACCGAACTCCATGGGCACTGTGCCACTCAATTGGTTCAGCTCTAATGCAAGCTCTTGAAGCTGGGTACAATTGGCGATGGGGGTTGGGATTTCTCCAGTGAGCTGATTTCCCCATAAATAGAGTATTTCCAGCTTTGATAGCCGGGTGCCAAGCTCCCTAGGAATATGGCCAATCAAGTGGTTGTCACTTATCTCCAAAATTTGGAGACGAGTGCAGTTAGAAAGGGCAGTGGGAATTGATCCTGTAAAGTTGTTGCTGTAAAGATCAAGCGATTTTATTTGAGTAAGCATACCCAATTCAACAGGAATATGACCACCCATCATGTTTTCTGCCAATTGCAATTCAGTCAAAGAAGACATGTTTCCTATGGAGGATGGTATATTGCCTGAGAGTTGGTTTGCTCCTAACCAAAGCTTCTCTAACCTTAGAAGAAGCCCAATTTCTATTGGAATGCTTCCTTTCAAATGGTTATAAGCCAGACTCAGAAGTTGTAAAGATTGACAGCCTCCAATTGTGGATGGAATGGCACCATCCAACTCATTTTTGGAAAGTAAAAGCATCCTTAAGCGAAAAAGCCTTCCCAGCTGATTTGGAATTCCTCCCTGCAAGCTGTTGTTGGACAGATCAAGTACTCTAAGGAAAGTGAGATTTCCTAGGGAAGGAGAGACGGGACCAACTAAACCCATACCTTTGAGAATCAGAGAAACTACTCGCTGTCTATGAGAAGAGCAGGCAATGCCTGTCCAATTGCAGAAGGTGTGATCAGGAGACCAATCATGCAAAGAATTGTAAGAATCGAGGGAGAGGGAATACTTGAAAGCCAAAAGAGCTTGTTGATCAGCATAAGAAGAATTATGAGATGTTTGAGCAGGTACTGAAGTGAATGTGAATGCAAAGAGGAAAAAGGCCACCAGCAGATGCATTTTGAATTTACCACTCTTCACTCAATTCAGGTAAGCCAACTAAAAGCTAAAATGGTTATGAATGCATTGAGGTGGCCATGACCATCAAAATTATGGTTGAACTGATAAGCACTGCCGGCAAAGGTTGACTCTCAGCCTTTAAAACCTCTACATTAATATTAGTTATTTTATATTGTTATTAAAAATCTTGTCAGCATCTAATTATGTGTTTTATGCTATATAATATTTTTGTCTTACAGTTCTCTAGTCGAGGATATCTATTACCAGGGTTGAACGGATTGAAATTTTTAGATCATTGTATTGAAAATTGGCCACTAAAAAATATTGCATTTGCATTTAAATAGGTTTTAGTGCGTTCCCATCTTATTCCATGTTTACTTGAATGTTACGGTAACCATGAAAGTCAAACCAGGGACAATTTATTTTATAAGTGTTTTATTTAGTAGGTATAAATGTTTTTTTAGTTGGACAATTAAAATATTTAAATGTAGGACAATATTTTTTGTCAAACCATCTTAAATATTATATCATGAGATCTTGCATAAGTGTTTTATTTGGTAGGTAGCTGCTTAATTTACTTTGAAAATAAATGTATATAAAAATATGACAATTCTATGTCAAATCAAATCAAATATTATATTACGAAAATTTGATAAGTTGAAGGGTCTCTTACCCATATTTTAATATCACATTTTTTTTATTACATTTTGGCCAGCTGCTCATAACAGAGCATCCAAGAATTATAGAGCAAAACAAAATATCTTTAACAGACTTCTGAAGCTGGTAATACAACATCCAACTTATAGAGGCATGTCATTTAAAAAATATATCCTAGGTTTTTATTTATTGTTTCTTCGTATATTCAAAGAAGTTGGATTCCACTATCAATCCTGTGCATTTAAAAAATATATCCTAGGTTTTTATCTGGGGCCTTCTCTGCAGGGCATGGGGCCTTCTGTGCATGTGGAATAAGAATATTTTGGAAGGCTTCCCCCTCATTAATAGTCAACACCATATAGCCATTTGTTTCACTAAAGTCAGCTCCAGAAAATGATTTATTCGCTCTAATATCTATGCTCCCAATACTTCAACTAGTAAAAGGTTGCTTTGGAAAGCGTTGATTACCTTCAGAAGGTTTTTTAGTGATTTAAACTGGATCATAGGAGGGGATTTTAACACACCCCTCATTCCCTCTGAAAAGAAAGGAGGGGTTAATGTGTATTATGAGAGTATGGAAGACCTTGCGAATTTCCTGGGGTGGAACGATTTGATGGATCTGAACCTCTGTGGTTCAAAATTCACTTGGTCTAACATGAGAGAAGGGGAAAATCTGATTCAAACCAGACTAGATCGTTTTCTTTTGAATATCCATTGGATTTAGGAGCAACAATATACCCTCTCCTCACTAGCACACATTGGGTCGGACCACGTTTCACGATTCTCAAATTCAGTGTTAGGGAGCAGCCCATAGGCAGACCTTTCAGGTTCGAAAAAATGTGGACTACCTATCCGGAGCTGGAAAGGAAGATTGAAGAATGGTGGAGTTTGGAAGTCAAAGGTAACAATATGTATATGGTGGCTGCCAAACTTAAAAATATTAAGGTAAATCTTAAAATTTGGAAGAAAGAAGTTTTTGGCAATATCTTTCTCCAAAAAAGTAGAATTGTTGAAGATCTCCGTGCAATGGAAGAAGTTATGGAATAGGGAGGATGGAGCATGGAGGACAAATTAAAGGAAAGATATTTTGGCTGAATACCACAATATATTGCGCAGAGAAGAGATATATTGGAAGCAGAAGTCCAAAATTACTCTGCTTAAAAAAGGGATTGTAACACCAAATTCTTCCACATCTCTGCCACCATTAAAGCTAACAAAGGAATAATCCAAGAAACAAAGAAAGATAATGGTGAAATGGCTATAGAGGATAAAGATATCTCTTCTACCATTGTTTCCTTCTTCATATACTTGTTTGTTGAAGAACAACTCTCAAATGAGATCTCTAGAACTGAAATCCTTAATCTTTTTGAACCGGTTATTAGCCAAGTTGAGAATAGAGAACTCATTGTCATTCCTTCTGAGGAAGAGATCAAAGCTATTCTTGATGCTATGGAAGGTGATAAAAGCCCAAGACCGGATGGCTTTCCTGCTTTCTTTTTCAAATGTATTGGGATATTGTGAAGAAAGAAGTGGTTTTAGCGGTTCAAGACTTTTTCCGATCTGGAAGCCTGCTTAAACAAATTAACCACACTTTCATTGCCCTTATACCCAAAAAGCCAAGAGCTAAAGATCTTGGGGATTTCAAACCTATTAGCTTGTGCAATACTATGTATAAGTTAATCTCTAAAATTTTGGCTTTCAGATTAAGGGAGACTTTAAGTAACTTTATTTCTCCAAATCGGGGAGCCTTCATGCCTGGTAGCCAAATTCTAGACATCATAATCACTATCCATGAGACGATAAATTTTGTGGAGCTCTCGGCAGGGAGGCTATGATTGTAAAGATGAACATGCAAAAATCTTATGACAAGATATCCTAGGATTTCTTGTACTCTCTTTTAATCCGACTGGGTTACCATCCTCACTTCATCAAAATGATCCAAGCCTAGCACTAAAGATCCGAGCTTTTCTATTATAATTAATGGTAAGCCCAATGGTTTCTTCAAATTAGAAAGGGGTCTGAGGCAAGGAGATCCCATGTCACCTTTCATATATATAATAGTTGCTGAAACTTTGAGCAGGTTATGTTCTAGGGCCCAAAATGATGGTATCATGGAAGGTATTAAAGTAACACATGGGGTTGAGAATCAATGTCTCGCAACAGTTTGTGGATGATACTTGTTATGCTTGGTCAAGTTGGTGTTCAAGAGGCTTGTGCATTTAAAAGCATCACTAAACAATATGAAAAAGTTATTGGGTTGGTGTTCAGAAAGAGTTCTCGTTTCTTCATTAATGTGGGGGAGGAGTAGTAGAACAGACTTGCCAACATTTTGGAGTGTACCATCCAGGCCCTCCTAGATACATACCTTGGTATGCCTCTTGTTGGGAAAAAGTTAGAGGAAGGAGGTTGGAATAAACTAGTAGAAAGATTTCATAAAAAGTTGGCCTTTTAGAAAGGATCTTGTGCTTTCACAGGTTGGAAAAAATCAGCTCCTTCAAAGCAACTTACAAGGTATAACCGTGTTTATTATGTCCATCTCTACTTTACCAGTTAGAGTTAAGAAAGCTATTGAAGGCATACATAAACATTTTTTATGGACTAGATTAGAGGAAAATAATAAAATCCCTTTAGTTGCTTGGAACAAAGTTACTCAACCTAAGGATAGGGGTGGTCTTGGACTAAAAAACATACAATTCATGAATCAAGCTCTAATAGCTAAGGTTGGTTGGAAATTGCACAGAGAGGAGGGCACATGGGTCAAAATCCTGAAGGCGAAATACTTTTGGTCCTTTGGCGTAACTTTGGTTCTCTTTTCCGATATGGAGCTCCCTAGAGGTTCCATTTTCTAGAATAATCTATGCCAAACTAGAAAGTTGTTAATAAAATGAAGCAAAAGGAATCTTGGTGACGAAACTAAGATTAAATTTTGGGAAGACCCATGGATCAAGGACAAAGCACTGAAAACGTAAGAGCCATGGAGGGAGCTTTGGCCATTATTTAACCAAGAAAAGGGTGATTTGGTTTACAACTATTGGAATGAAGAGAGGAAGTGGATCCCCCTCCTTCCTCCCCCACTACCTTGGGGATTTACAGCCCTTCCAAGACCTAAATAAGAGCCTTAAAGATTATCATATACCCCATGATAGAGCTCAGGATGAGCTGATATGGAGAACCATGGATATAGGGGAGTATGGTGTTAAGTTTGGTTATATGTTAAATTTTGAACATATTGAACCCAATATTCTCTGAGGCAGGTCTAGAATAAGAATCTTATTCCCAAAATCAATATTTTCTTCTGGAAGTTGTTAAAGGTAAGATCCTAACTGTGGATAGACTAAGAAAAAGGGGAATGATCATCACTAATAGATGTGGTCTTTGCAAGAGTAATGAAGATTCAATCCAACATCTCTTCCTGGAATGCTCCTTTTCCTTTCAAGTCTTCTCCACTATCCTAAGTATTTTTAAGTTACACTTGGTCCTTCCTAGGGATGTTACCCTTCTTCCTAATCAACGAAGCTTCAATTTTTCAGCATGATTTGGTTAAGGAAATCTGGAAACTTTCCCTCCCTCACATGGTTTAGAGGATATGGTTAGATCACAATAATAGGATTTTCAAGAACAAAGTTTCCAGTTTGGAGAAGGTTATTGCAAAGGTGAGACAATCCCTTAAAGACAACGCTCGATTCTAAAGCCTAAACAGTCTAAAAAGTGTCCTGGATTGGGAAAGAAGCATTCTCAGTAACATGGACATCATTCCTAATAGTCATGTGAAGGAGAAGGCCACCCACAATGTCAAATGGTCAAAATGCCCTGATGGCCACTTCAAGCTCAATTTTGATGGCTCAACCAAACAAAAGGACCGCGTTCTTGGAGGAGGAGGCTTGATTCGTGATCACATGGGCAAGTGTATTGAGCCTACACGGGTCCAATTGGTAATCATACCAATAACTATGCTAAAGCTAAGGCTATGCTCTAGGGCATCATGATGTGCAAAGATCTGAGTTTAAAATCCATCATTATCGAAGGTGATTCCTTGTGTGTTATTAATGCTCTTAAGAATCAGAGTAAATGTGGGTGGAAACTCATAAACATTATCAAGGAGGCTCGTGGAATTCTAGAATCATTTGATAAAGTGGACATCCTACACACCTACAGAGATTGTAATAAATCCGTGGATGCACTTGCTAATCAAGGAAATGAAATGCTTGAACTGATGACGTGGCCAGGGACACGTATTCCTTGGGAAAACATTAAAATTTTGATTAATGATGACACATATTAGGAGGTTGAGTAATGATGGAGCACTAGACTCACACGCTTGGGATTTTGAAAAGACATTTTTTTTTGGAAAAGGTTACAATTCATTTGATTTGGCATTTACTCAAGTTTTTGGATATTGGCGTCTGCAACTGGTTGGGGCTCAAGGAAAGGAAAACTAAGAAAAATATGGGAGATGACAGGGTTTGAACCGAGCCTACTACTTTCCTCCACCTGAAAAATGACGTTGTCTTGTGGAAACTGCTGCATAAAGGGGTCTTCACTAGGTATATTCGACGCCTAAAAGGTAACGACCCTACGCTTTCTGTTGATTTTAGAAATGCTTGGATTGATGGGGGCTTTAGTTTTAAAGGGGTTTAAATTAGGGTTTCTGAGATTGCCATAATTGAGACAATGGGTCTTAAAATGGATGGGCTCAAAATCTATTAGGACAAAACTCGTAAAAACACGAGATTGCCACTTTGTTTAGGCGGGGAGCATATTGTAGCCTATGATGATGGCATAACTTGTACTTGTCTCCCTGATCGCTAGGCTGATGTCTGCTTAGTGGTCATGAAATACCTGACTTTGGAAGGCAAATTCCGAAGATTTTCTCTCATCTCTCCATTTTAAATTTCTTCCGTAGAAACCAAACCATGAGTCTAGCTTTCTTCCTATATAGGTCCCTGCTTTCCACCATTGATGACTTCAAAAATAAGAAAATTGACGTCCCTCTTCATCAAGGCCTGATTCTTTTGCTTGTCCAAAGAAGCCAACCCATTATCCTTGCCCAACCTGAACATATGAGTGAACTCGAGTCTAACCATGAAACCCTGGCGTCGACCCTTAATCTTATGAAGAAAAGGAAAGGGAAAAACACTTGTGAGGGGATAACGGACGCTCTGTGAAACTTGAAAAGGGGGTTGAGAATGTTGGTGAGAGTTTTGGTAACAAGCAAAAGGATCTAGTGGATTGGGAGGCAAGATTGATGTGTGCTGAGTCGATTGTAGATACTATTGTCACTGTTAATAAGAATCGGTTCAAGAATGAAGGAGTGCCATCATAAAATTGAGATCCTTAGTTCTTGTATGACAAAATAAGCTTGAATACCTCCACCTTACGATAGTGGATGCTCTGTGCAATTTTAAAAGGGGGTTTAGAATGTTGGTGAGAGTTCTGGTAACAGGGAAAAGATCTAGTGGATTGAGAGACAAGATTGATTTGTGTTGAGTCGATTGCAGATACTATTCTCACTGTTAATAAGACTCCTATTGAGGAATTGAAGGAGTGTCATCATAAAATTGAGGTCTAAAACAAAAGAATTGGGGGTATTCAAGTTGATTTTGTCATGCAGGAATTGAGGGGATAACAAACGCTTTGTGCAACTTGAAAAGGGAGCTTCAGAATGTTGGTGAGAGTTTTGGTAACATGGAAATGATCTAGTGGATTGGGGGGCAAGATTGATGCATACTGAGTCAACTGCGGATACTATTATGACTATTAATAAGAATTTGATTTAGGAATTGAAGGTGTGTCATCTTAAAATTGAGGTTTAGAACAAGAGAATTGGGGGTATTCAAGCTGATTTTGTCATGCAAGAATAGAGCATCTCTATCCTTCAAGATCAAATGGCCAAGGAAGACAACAAGCCCAATATGAAGCTCATGCTTAGCAGTTCCGACAGTGAGAATTATGAAACTGATGAGTGTTCTGATATGGAGGCTGTGAATACCCATACTAAGGACAATGAGGAGGAAAGCTTGAAGGACCCCGTGAATATGGACACCCAGTTGAGGATCAAAAGGAGAAAAGACCTAAGCGTGTGATCATTAAAGTTGCAGGTATGAAGGACGGTGGGTCGAGCACCATGATCTGACAACAAGGTTACGAAGAACTTATGGCGGGCCTTTGGTTGCCCTTTTTCCTTTGGCATGTTGGTTGCTCTTTTTAGGTTTTTAATAAAAAAATGTAATGTTTAATATGCAGACTTTTCATAGCCTGGCTCTATTTTGTGGTGGTCTGCGGTCAAGTCTTTTTGACTTTGCCTTTATGGCTTCTTGTTGGGTTTTTTGCTAAAACTAGTTTCTTTATGTACGGGGTTTTTTTGGTCCCCTGAAAACCAAACTTATACATTGAAGGTGTCTTGAAAAAGGCATTTATCAAGTGTGATAAAATTTGTATTCTACAGAAGTGTTGATTAGTATACAAATTATTTATTAATGTTTACACACAAAGAAAATCAATATTTGAGTAGCTCAAACTATTATAATTACCAAAAAATCCATTTGTAAATAGTCAATTGATTTTTCATGTTATCAAAGTTAGGTTGAGTTATAAACAATCATTTATGGCTCGAGGTAATGTGTTGGATGAGAACGAGAAAAATTCCAAACCTTGAAGAGATATTTAGCTCAATGATAAAGCACACGACCATAATGATTATTTGTGTCTTGAGGGATGATGTTGGAGGAGAACAAGCAAAACTCTACATCGCAAAGAAATATTTAGCCCAATGATAAAGCATACACACATAGTGATGGGAGGTTCTTGCTTGTAGTGAGACAAACCAGAGGGAATGGAGAGAGGGAGAGTGGCCCATGCAAACTAAAATTGGTTCATGGAAAATTACAATGAATTGTACAACCAATAAAGAAACAAGGGTAAGTATTGAGAGCTTGTTTATGTTATATGGGTAAATGGATTTGCAACTAAATTCAACACAAGTAACCAAATTAATTTTACACCACGTGTGATATATAATAACAATGTGTAATTAGTATTTCTATATCAATTAGTAGGGAAAACACATGGTTTCAATACCTAATTTGAATAAATCATAATTCAGTGGTAATTTTCTGAATTTAAATATGTAAATGTCAACTCAATAATGTTAGTGACCTCGCCTATAAACCAATAATTGATCAAAGATAGATGTATGAAGCGACGCGAGCGTTTTAGATGTAGGTGACAGGTAAGCTTGAAACAAATTGATGATTGGGTTCACATGATCTTGATCTCATAGTTTATTGCTCCAATCTTCTTTGCTGCAATATTTGTATACTTGCCAAAAAAAAATTCTTTCCTTGCCCTACTATAGCTACATTACATCTGCAATATTTAAAGATTTGAATGAAAACAAAGTGACTTCAAAAGTCTGTGTTAAACCATGAAGTAAAAAATTATTGTATTACTTGTTAGGCTATTAGGGTGGGAAATGCAATACGTAGTAAATTGCAAAAATAGAAATAAAATTTAGAAACAGATAAAATCCTTGTTAGTACACCAAAAGTGCTATATGATGGAAATGCTTTACTAATTGCTAGATTTTATCTTGAATACCTAGAGTGCTCATTGGATTTTGTGTGAATTTCAGATAATGCATGCCAAATGAGCTACTATGCTCATGTATTTGTAAATAACTTAATTCGCTTAGGATTGTATGACTTGCCAAAATAGATAGAGTTGAAAGAGATGGGATGAAGGGAATGTGTGCGCCCTAACTCATAAAAGGGGAAAAGATCTTGAGAGCACAAAGTGTGCTATGGATAGGGCATAGGTGCGTTAAGGAAACTATGAATATAGAGCATAAAAGAGGTTTGGAGAAACACAACGATAATTGAAAAGTGCACCAATAATGCCTAATTTGGACCAATAATCAATAAATAGACAAGTACACCAAAAATAAATGGATTTTGTGTGAATTTTGGATAATGTGCGTCAAATGAGCTATAATGTGCATGTATTTATAAAGATTTGAATTTAATTAGGACCATATTAGCTTGTCAAAACCAACACCAAATGGATAGAGCTAAAGAGATGTGACAAAGGGGATGGGTGCACCATGACCTAGAGTAGAACAAAAGGTTCCCAGGAGCATCGAGGATGCTTCGGGTGACAAGACTTGAATCTTTTAAGGGTGCTTCAAACACGAGTCGGGAGAGAAGTTTGGGGAGACGGTTACTGATTGAGAAATGTGTCATTAGTGACAAATTTGGACCAACAATAAAAAAATAGGCAAGTACACTAAAATTATGCAATGTAACACTTAATAAATGCCTAAGGGTTGTTTCTAGGTCTTAACATTTTACAAGGACATTAAGATGTAAGTACAAACTTGATAGAAAATAAAGATAACATACACGTGTAGTCTACATACCTTGTATTTTGTAAACAATTCTTCGAAGGAATTTTAAATTCACTACTTAGCAAGATATTTTTGTTATATGAATTTCATAATAAAAACTTATATATGAATAAGAATGATTTATAGATTTGCAACATTGTCTTTTCTTAGATGCATTACTTATCCACTTTTATTTCCTACATTCATAGTGTGAATATTGGAATTTTAGATGTGTTTCTATGAAGTGGTTGACTATTTCCTTTAAATTTATGACGCCTCTAGGTTGAAGTGTCCATAGTGAAGCATAGTTTTATATGTTTAACCAACAAAAGAATGATTATTTTTGATATATTATGCAAAATAAATATATAAATAATGATTGAACAAAATAACACACTTCATTGTGTTAAAAATAAAAGGATGACATCAATAGGCCTAGGTGTGAGAAAGGCATGCCTATTCTAGGCAAAAATATGTGAGACTCACATATGCACAACTTCTCAAGAACAAGCACGTGTAAGAAGTGCAAAAGTACATAAGACTAACATCTCCTAGGCACATTAAATGTTTTATGAAATGATTGGTTCACACTCAACACACATATGTTTCATATACAAGGAATCATATCTAATATTACAATCTAGGATTTCAAATGAAGACTGTGTTTGTTATAGATGTAATGCAAAGAAGGATGGCTATTGTTTCTCCAAATAACATGAACCCAAGAGAACAACACAAGATATTGAGTGACCTACCTTACATAGGTTTAAGAATTGCTTATAACAAGAACAAATTTGATATTGCAAGTTGGCATGTACTTGGTGGTCAATATAGATATAGTGGTCTTATTATCATATTATCTCAAGGCATACAAATAATTGTGAAGCACCTTCTACTTTGAGTTCGACATCTTCGTGGTTAGAAGACGTGGTTTGAGAGAATAATGTTATGAATATTATGTAATAAACATAATTTGAGTATTGAAAGAGTACATAGTAAAACATGCTCTAAACTCTAAGGATGCTATTGTCGTGTAAATATGCAACAGAGAAATTGACAATTTCCAAGCATGACAACAATACCCTTGTACCAAAATTTTGATGTTTTATCATTCCGAGGCACCTCGGGACTACCCAGTCAATTCAGTAACCTCCCAATTGGTGTCAATTCATTCCCCTAAGTGATTTAGGAAAGTCAATTCAAAACCCCTATGTGATTTTAGGAGTTCATTGAAAAATGCAAACTTCGGGCAGTTGTGGGAAGGGCTATCATTGGCCTTGTTAGGATGGAGCAACCCCATGGAGTAGAACAGAAAAAGCAAAACTAGACATGGAGGTGAATCAAAGGCCTAAGAAAATCATGGAATTGATTTAGGAAGATTCATGAAGGATCCAAAGAAGTTGGGACAATTTCACTAAAATCAAGGTTCACAGGCCTAGGCAGCACACATGACAAACCAACTATCGAGGTTCCGAAGGTGATTTTGGGAGCTCTGGATTGAGTTAGGAGAAAAACGAAACATCGTCAGAAAGGGAATTTCAAGCCCTACAAGACGGCGAAATAAGTTTTTCACAACACTTTGGCGCAATGGGTCTATAAGCAGTTTTTCTCATGCACATGTGTAGTACCAGATCAAAAATCCACTTTTTTAGGGATCACATGGAGGACTCAAGACTTGAGACCCCCACTATTGGATTCATAAGTCCATTTCCAGTCAAGATCATATAAAATTTCATCAAAAAAGTCCATGGGAGCTCAAGTTATCGCCGTTTCAAGTTGCCCTCTTGCAGCGAGTACGAGAGTTAGTCAAATTTGGGAAGTACATGTGTCAGTTGTACGAGTTTGGCGCAATTTTGTGTCCCCCACGTCCCTCAAGTTCAGGGACATCAAGGTTTGAAAAATGCGCCTAGCCGCTATAAGCTGTTTGGACCCTCATGTAACCTCAAAGATCGCTAGTTAAGCCCCTAGGTGCTTGTGAGAGCTCAAAGCCTTCATCGTTGAATCGCTGCCACATGTCATCAATTGGCACGCCATGCAAATTGATGTCCCTCATGTGCCTTTGAGGTGAGGGAAATCAAACATGAAAAAATACGCCCGCCCCTAAGGAGATTCTGGTCACCCATGTGACCTCTTCAAGAGCGAATTTCCAGCCCCCTCAGGTGCTTGTCAAGCCTTCATTCTCAACCGTCAGATCTCCGCCACGTGTAATCATCGCGTGTGTTGTGCAAATTGATGTCCGTGACGTCCCTTTGAGTTGAGGGACATCAGGGACATGAAAATGCGTCCAACTCAAACTCAAAAATTTGAATTTTTTTCTAACTGTTTGCCGCTTCTCATTGCCAGAAGAAAAATTACAGAGCACCTCAATCCACCATTGTTACTTCGAACCAGTTCTGCTATGGCAACCAAACCTTCCACTCCTTGAATATGCACATGTTTCAAAGAAGAGATTGATCAAAAGATCTAGAGGAACGAAGAACAAAGGGAAGAACAAAGGAGTTCTTAAGAAACCTCCATTGCCGTAAGACGAAGATTCAAACATATCTTGCAAACCAGTACACGAAATGAAGAACCGTCTGTTGCTAAGTTCTTCACTTTCAAAGACCATTAAAAACTCACCTTCAAACCTCCCATTCACAGCAAGGAATGCTCACAGCGAAGAAATTTCACTTCCAGCTCCACAAAGAACAAAGCTCAATTTCCTGTCAAACTGGCAACTGGATCGAAGAGAAATTTCACTAGTGAGATAAGAAGCAAAAACCTATCGCAATTGAGTTGATTTCGTCGCGAACGGAGACGAAAACTAGACCTGCAAATTTCAAGCTCCATTAAGTGTTACCATGACATAATAGTGGAAAAAATCAGCGAGGTACCTCTCCACTTCTCGGGGTTCCAGTGAGCGAAATCGCACGAAAATTAGAGGGAATGATCATTGAAAAATCTAGTTTCGCGTGAACTAGTTTTTGCGCCATGAAGTCCCTATTTTTTAGGGATATGGAGGATTGAGTTTTCATCAGAGTTCTTCCCTGTCACATGAAGAACATCTGTAAAAAAGGCAGCGAGCTACCTCTTCACTTCTTAGGGTTCCAGTGGGTGAAATCACGTGAAAATTGGAGGGAATGATCGTTGAAAAATATAGTTTCGTGTGAACTAGTTTTCGTGCCATGAAGTCCCTATTTTCTAGGGATATGGAGGGCTATGTTTTTGTCAGTATTCTGCCCTCGCCGATAAAAATATCATTTTCCCACTTGTTCAGACGAAGAAATTACTCAAGATGAGGAGCATGGAACCTCGTAAGAAAACCCTGAGTTTCAAGACATGTTTTGTTGCAATCTGACATCCGCGGTGCACTAACTAAAAATAGCATGCCTTCCTACATAGGGGTCTATTACTTTGAGTAAACCACCAATTGAAGAGGCTACGAAAAAGGCGGTGAATACAAAGGGAGTATCGTAGGAAAAGTAATCAAAAAGGTCATATTGGCCCGCAATTGACACTTACTAAAAATAGCCAGTGGTTCCACAAGCCTCTGCTATAAATACCCAGTTGGTCCAAAAGGCGAGAGGAACACAATAAGAAGAAATAATTCAAGGTACCATATCCGGTTGAGGTTGGGAAAAGCTAACTACGACACTTTCAAAAAATAAAAAGTTGCCCCATATGTACTTACTAAAAATAGCAGGTTGTTCTAAAAGGGCAAGTTTAGCACAACAAGACATTGAGGGATAATCATTCTGGTCGATATCACCATTTGGGGTCTAGAAAGGCAAACTCTGATACTTACTAAAGATAGTAAGTTGTCCCTTCCAAATATAGTAAGTGTCAAGGAAACATGAATTTCAAGTGTACATGTTGGTCTAGTTTCTCAGGTGTAATCAATCATGAAGAGATGGCGGTTTTTCGTGATTTGGAACGATCATCTCATATTACAAAGCAAGACATCGCAAGGAACATCATGTGAATTCATATTCGCCACTTAAGGAGCAGGGTGATTCAAAGAGGGTTGATTCGAATGATTTCAATAAATCAAGGAGTTGATCAACGAAGTTTCAAGGAGGGTCACCGTGGGCATTATATGTTTTCATCTCGAGCTTATAGCGGTAAACCTCATAACAGTGTTTCTGAACACTCATTATGTGGCCCAGGATGTTTCCTCATCATAAAGTTTGCGGTCATGACCGGATTGGGAAAATGATACAAAGTTATTCAAGGGAGCAATCAGTGTAGAAGGTCACCACTGACAGAAATCTTCGCGCAAAATTCATGACTACATCGAGGCATTCAAAGCATTTCGTCACAAGGAGTGTTTTCCCTTCATTCCTTCCTTCTTCCTCTCTTTCCCTCTCTTCTTTCTCTCTCCATTCTAATTCTTCGTTATGCGTCATCATTGTATTTCATCATATTCACTTAAGTGACCTATTTTAAATTTGTAAAAAGTATTTTCTCAAAATTATAAGAGAAATACTTAATTCATGGAAAACGAAAGGTCACAAGTGGAATATGGAAACGAAGAGTCATGTGAGGGAGGTGAAAGGACAATTTAGATTGCTATAAATTGGGATGGCCTCTCCATTCCAAGGATTCTAGATTTTGGAAGAACTCTTACTATGTAGCATTGTGATAGCTTGGTTGAAGCTTTGTATTCATCACTACACATGGAATAAAAGTTACACTTCTTCTATTTCCCTTTCTTGTTTTTCCTGTATTCCTCTCTTTTATGCACTTTGCAAGCATAGTTGATCCTGTATAGAATTGGAGAGGAACTTGGTGTCTTATTTCATTGGTCCTGCTAGTTTCATTGTGATTTCCTCTATATTGAAGGTTGAACTACTCCGGTTACTAGGTGTGAGCTCTGCTATCTACTCACGGTAGTAATCTTCCTTGCATAATTTCCCCCTTTTAACCTTTATCACTATAATTTCCTCGTTTGTACTCCCATACAAGCACTTTGCCACAAGTTCAGTGGAGTGTCCCTGTGTGATCCCCGACCAATTTGGCCACCCACAACATTTAGATAGGATTAGGATTAGTTTACTTTCAATAATGAGAGCTGTACCATTCAATGTAGAGGGCGTAGCCCCATGAACGTTGGTGGAGACCCATGATTTGTCCTCTCGATTTTTTTTCACCAACAATTTTTAGCGACTTTGTTGAGAGATTTTCCATAGTGCGTCCAAAAAAGATATCGGCCCAAAATATAAAAAAATACAAAGAAGTATATATTAAAAAAAATCAGATTTCAAAATAAAATCATTCTTTAAGGCGACTCCGTCAAGAAACGAAACCCAATCACATTCGTTTCCTGCACCATGAAGAAATTTCCAGATTGGGGTGAAGTATCAATGAGTGACAGTGAAGAAGAAGAAGAAGAAGTCTTCTGGAAAAGAATATCGTTGATTAGCCATGGTTCTAGACTAGTGTTTCCAAAGGAAAGAAGAAAGAACCTACCATCGATGATGAGGAATGGATTCAAAGGAGACATAAGACAAGGTGCGAAGCTCGAGAGTATGCCAAATTCTTGCAAGAGATGTACGAGCAACGTGAAGTGGCCCATAGCGAGGAAGAAGAAAAGGAACGTTGTCCTATAGAGGAAGATCTTGAAGATCATTCGTACCATAGGGATTTCATACTCGAAAGGTTCTTGAATGTCGTTAAAGAAAATCCTATCCTTGAGCCTTCGATGAAGATAAAATCAACATTAAAGAAGATGGCGAAAGACAAGATGGTGCAAGATCCACTGAAGAAGATTTTTGCAATCTCACGCATCTCACTGCAAAATTGAGAATATTATCTTTCTTCCACCGCTCAATAGATGCATTCCTCGCATACGGTGTTGAAGAAATGAACATGTTGAAAAGAGAATATGTGGAAAGACTTCAGAGCATATTAAAAGGAAATTCTGACCCCAAAGTTTTTGATGAAATTTGGAGGTATGCTTTAACTCTATAGATAAGATATGAACATCTTGAAGCACCGCATCAAATGGAGGAAGAAGATGAGATGCGCCTTATGGAGGAAGACCCTGATGGCTGCCCATGTTATGAGGTTTTCATTCTCGGAAGATTATTGGATGCTTCTAAAGAAGATCTTATCATGGAACCTTCTGATGAAAGCGAAAACAACGTCATGGAGGAAGAAGTAGAAGACATGAAGATAGAATCACCATTCAACAATTCCATCTAGCTCGAGGCAGAACCCATAGGGGGAATAATATATCCAGTAAAGGAAGATCCTTACTGCATAATGGACGATCCAATGCTCTCCAAAGACTCCACCAATGATGAAGAAGACAACCAATTCAATGTAAGCATGACTAATCTCCTCTCAAGTTTTGATCTTTCAATTAATGATGAAATGGAGAGATGTGAAGAAGTGCAAGAAAGTCACTCGACATCATGGTCCGAAGATGATGAATTCAAGATGGTCATAGATAATTTTCCCTCCTATTTTGATTCTTCAAGTGATGTAGTAATGTTGCATGAAGAAATGGAGGAAGTCAAAGAATCGAACTGTCTTCCCGATGCAATCATGGATGATCGAATGGAAGAAGCCCACTCTCTTTTCAAAGTCGAGGAGGACGAACAATTTAAACACAACCTCTACTCACTCGGGAGCAGAATCATCATCACGGTGATAATAAAGCCTTTCATCTTTCACTTGAGCAAAAAGATTCAATAATGGATGGTCAAGATGTAGCTAACAATTCTTCTCGTACTGCTGCCGCAACACAGTTCTATGCTTCTTACTAAGAAGAAGATATGGATTTTGAGCTTGAAGGACTGCCCTTCCCATGAAACTTGGACCTCTTCTCCTTGGCAGAAGGTGTCATGAATCAAGTATGCTCGTGCTTGCAAGAAAGTGAATCTTGGGCAATGCAAAACATGAAAGAGGTGAACGAGGATGTTTCAAATGAATCATGGGCCAATATGGATCGATTTTTAACCATCTCCTAGAGGCACAACAAGAAGATTCTTCCACTAAGGATAAAAATGAGCCTATGGAAATTTCAAA